>JBAMAX010004708.1:0-497958 GCA_037043745.1 Chymomyza amoena | reverse complement strand
GTTCATCCGCAATGCAATTTCCCTAAAAGTCCCTGTGTCCTGGGACCCATATCAGGTGAATTGAAAGCTGCTCAGCCATCTCCCCTATAGACAAGCGGCAGTTATTCACTGACTTCATACACGAAGTCATCGAAACTAGGAACACTAGCCGTGGCCCATTTTGAGAGCTTGCGCAGAGCGTAGGTCATACGCTCGCAGAGAGTTTGTGGGTATTTGCCCGAGAAGGAAACTGCTGCGTCATCAGCGTATGCAGTTATTTTGCATCCACCCTCATCTAGGGTACGCAGAAGTTCATTTATGGCGACGTTCCAAAAGAAGGGGGACAGGACTCCGCCTTCCCCTAATTACGTATCTCGACCCTTACAATACCAAATTTCTTTATATCTCTCTCGTCCGTTAAATTTTAGAGTATTTTTCCTGCGTTTGGAGTCCTCAATACTATGTTTATCAAGACATGATTTCTCCTTTTTGCACTTCGTGGCTTAAACTGGGACCCAAACATCCGACTTTCGCCATATTCTGATAAATTTCGTCTTTTAAAATTGTCTTCCTTAAATCATTGCAGAACATGTCACGACGTGTTATTCTTGCATAAGCTGTTACTCGGTCTTATCGATTCTAAACTACTTCTTAGCAAAATTACTTTTGTCATACCTTCCTGAGTATCGTTATCCACACGTACGACATGGCCGAGCCAGCGCAGTCGTCGTAGAGCTCGTACAGCTCGTGGTTCATCAGTATGCGATAGCCTTCCTCAAAACGTACGGGACCGACGATTTTGCGTAGAATTTTCCTCTCAAACACCCCAAGAGCAGCTGCATCTGTCCGTGGCACAACCCATGCTTCTGCGCTGTATAAGAGCATGGGCAAGATGAGCGTCTTGTAGAGTGTTACTTTTGTCGTTTGAGAGAGGTCTCTGCTGCACATCTGCTTACTGAGACCATAGTAACACCTATTGGCAAATGTTATTCTCCGCTTTATCTCCAGGCTCATATCATTATCGGGGTTACCGGCGGTGCCAAGGTACGTGAATTCCATGACCACTTCAAAAGTTTAGCGGTCCGCTGCAACATGGGAGCCCAGACGCTGTGAGTCCCTGTTCGTACAAATCATATACTTCGTCTTGCCCTCGTTTACCGCTAGACCCACTTTCGCTGACTCCTTTTCGATTGCTGAAAATGCAGCACTAACATTTCGCTTACAACGCCCGATGATATCGATATCATCGGCGTATACAAGAAGCTGGACACTCTTGTAAAATATAGTGCCATTGCGATGTACACCGGCCTTCCGCAGTATCCCTTCCATCACGAAATTAAAGAGTTCGCATGATAGAGGGTCACCTTGTCTGAAAAATCGATCAGTATTGAAAGGTTCGGAGAGGTCCGTTCCTACCTTGACAGAGCTGATGGTAGCGCTCAATGTCACTCTGCAAAGACGAATCAGCTTTGCAGGAATACCGAACTAAGACATGGTGGTGTATACGCGATCCCTTATCGGACTATCGAACGCAGCTTTGTAATCGATGAAGAGGTGATGAGTATCGATCTGTTTTTCGTGGGATTTTTCCAGGATTTGACGTAGAGTGAAGATCTGGTCTGTGGTGGACTTACCAGGTCTGAAGCCGCACTGATAGGGTCCGATCAGTGTGTTGGCATATGGTTTCAGTCTTTCACATACATAATTCTTTTTTCTTTCTTAGCTGCTCTATTCGTCATATTTAGTATCTTGTATCTATGAGATCACGGATATTGTAGATTTGTGAAAACAAGAGCAGGAGTTCCAAAATTTCAAGAAGATAAGTCAATGTTTACTCCATTTTGAGTAAATTCGTACTTCAATTAAGAACGTCCTTTTATGCCCTGTATGCAAGCCGAAAATGTACACTGCGGCTCAAAAATATTGATACATCTACAAAAATTGCGTTTTAACGAAAATCAAGCACTTTATTTGCTAAATATTTTTATGCATATATAATTATTTGCCATGAAAAACAAACTAGTTAACTTTTATTATTTATATTTAGCAACGTAATTAATAAACTTATTAAAAATTATAACATTAAACAAACTTGATAAAATAAAATGCTTTGAAGCAGTGCACCGATTCGATAAACTGCTTACATTGTTATCGATAAAAAAGTTAGTTACTTTTAAGGTATATTTTATTTAAATGTTGTTTTGTATAATGTTGTTAATCATATAGTGCTTTCGATAACCGATACAATATTCTCGACTATATCGCAGACATGCGCATAGGTTTGTATATAGAGTGCATCTCGATAATATTTGGAGTGATGCAGTTTTTTTAAAACCAACGCCTTAAGCTGATCGTCATCCAAATTTAAATTTTTGGCGTCACCGCTGGCTCGTATATCCGAGCCAGGTTGGTCCAGATATTGCTGCTCCTGCTGCTGCATTTCTAGCGCCACTCTATAGCGTTGTATCTCCGGCTTGAGGTAAGTCTCTTCAATTGTATACATCAGCGCCTCCCAATCCTCTAGGCCATTGCATATAGCGCCACGCACGTAAATAAAACGCGTGCGCTCTCTCTCCGCAGTGCCTACCAAATCCTCCAAGTTGGGCGCTGCTCCTTGCAGCGTTGCCAACATCTTTGCATAGAGAGCAAACATTGTCTCGCGCTCCTCGAAACGTTCCATGCGCATTATCAAAGCTTTAATCGTTGCCAGCTGCAAATCCCAAGGTGGCTCACGTGGTTTCTTCAACTGCATATGCATGCTCTTGAGCACCTCCAGATCATCGAAACGGCTACAATTATAGCCTGGATTTTGTACATTGAATATCTCACGCTCGTCCAAGACACGATCATAGGGACAAGGGACCTCATTGGGTTGCAGCAGTGGCGTTATGTCTGCCAAATGTGAGGGTATGTTCGCCATTACTTCATAGTTTATCTTCCATATAGCCACATCACGCAAGTGGTTAATCTTCTCCAGATATTCGGCTGGCGCCTGACAAACACCAAACAGACGCAGCTGCAGCGTCTCTTCCTTACAACAGAATATTTTGGGCTCTATCTCCAAATACCAAAGTTCCACGCTGATGCGCACTTTACGCGGCTGATAGAGCACCATGAGATTATAGGTCTCACCCGCTAACAAGCGAAAGCTGCTCAAGTCGAACAAGAATTCCTGATCCTTCGACAACAGCAGGCGAGCACTATTATAATAGTAAACACCCTGTTTCCAGGAGAAGGACAAAGTCTCCTTGCCTATGTTGGTTATGCGCAGCAACTGCTGCAATTGTCGCTGATAGGGATGAGCTTGGAATTTTGTGCAGATCTCCAGACAGTCCGTCAAAGTCTCATCACCCAGCACATAATCGTTGCCATTGATGTTCATGCCCAGCTTGGGTGGCTCTTTGGGCGGTAACACAACATTCGTAAAGCTCGATACGATCTCCTCCTCCAAGCACGTTTCCTCCGTAGTATCTGATATGGTACACAGCTCCTCTGCAGGCAACGCCGTAAAGGGCGGCGAGGCCTGCAGCCTCTTTATGCTCGTACCATTTATGGCCAGCCCATCTATATCGGGAAAGTACTCTATAACCTCGCTTATATCCTTAAAACGCTTTACCAGCTGCTCATCCAAAACCGACGACTGCAGCCAAGTATTGCGCACATCATATTCGGCACCTTCGCCCAACAGTTCCTTTTTGGTTAATTGCGGCAGTCCCACTATCTCCACATATTTAAAACCCTGCCGTTCAGCTTGTGGCCAAGTCTCGGGCACCTGCTTTATGCATACACCCGTACAAGGATCCGCGTACTCAGGTAAAGTGGCCAACTGCTTGTTGGTTAAGGTACTCCTTTGCATGCGTTTCGCATAGTCCAGCAGACGCTTTACTGTCTCCTTGTTGGGCTCCTCCACGGTTGCGCGTCTATTCAGCAGCACATCCTCGGCATGTTTACCCGTCACCACTTTTATTTTATGCTCCATTTTGCGACGCTCAGCCAGCACATCCTGCCAGTATTTTAAACGTCTGTCAATTTTCGTTTCCGACTTGGGTAAACTTTCCGGCGCACATTCCGACGATGCGTCCGCAAACTTGCCCTTTCGCTCCTCAACTATTTGCATAATAACTTCCTCAACTATTTGCTTGTAGCTTTGCTCATCCATTTCGCCATCACCCAAAAACTGTATATGTTTTTTTTCCGAAGGCGTAGCTAGCGATGAAGTCTCATCATTTTGTAGATTTGGTACCAAAGTGGATGTCACCCCAAGCAAGCTTACTTTTGAGACTGCAGGTAAGCTAACATCGGCCGAATTATACATCGTTTTGCTAAAATCAAATACAATTTTGTAAAACACTAGGACCAAACTTTTACGGATTTTTTTTTAGATAAGACTTTTAGACAGACTATTTATAATAAATTACATTGATTGATTGAAATAGCAAAGCTTCCAAATATTTGTTACAAATTTTGTTTTCAAAATCTATCAAAAACTGTTAATTTTCCAATGCGCCGTGGCTGGCATTTCCCAAGCCAAGAACTCTTTATCTTTTCAGACTATCTACGAGCCAGTTTTTGATCTCGTATGTTGCAACAGACCATGTTCCATCGATCGAAACAAGTGCAAATCAGAAACTTCATTGTTTGGTGAGATTGGTAGCCCTTCAAAGTTAAGACTTTTCAAATAGGTACTTTTGAAGGACTAGCATTATTGCGGAGAATTATTTGTCGCGCTTGCACTTGTAATAGATGCCTTATTGCTTGAATACGATGAGGCGGATCAACGGGGAGGTTTTCGAATCCAAACCCCTTTAAAAATTGGAAAAATAGTTTGAAAAACTTTGATATACACTTCGAAGTGAATACCCCTCATATCTAAATCTTATATTCTCACCTGGGTTCACCGAGCGGATCCATGGAAGTATCAATATGGTTCCGAATGGTTTTTTGCAACCCATCGCTAGTATTGTGCTCCCTTGTAGCCCTAAAACTTCTGACTGATTTGGACTAGATCAAGTTTGCTGACATCGTGCATCGATATTCTTTGTTCACCTTCTTTGTTCAGACTGGTAGGATTCCTACTCTTCTTACTCTGTCATCCTCTACTCCCAGTGGAGCATGGGGGACTTTGGACTAGATCAAGTTTGCTGACATCGTGCATCGATATTCGTTGTTCACCTTCTTTGTTCAAACTGGTAGGATTCTTACACTTCTTATTCTGTCATCCTCTACTCCCAGTGGAGCATAGGGCCTTAATTTGTCGAATTCTAGTGATGTCTCTGCGTGCACCTCCAAAATACAGGTGCCAGCTGCCGAAGCAGTAGGATTTCCCGTAATAAAACGATAACCTCTTAAAGCAGGCCCGTGCGCAGAATTCGTTCATGGGGGGGGTTTTGACATATGTGTATCATGTTAGGTTATGAAGTCAATAAAAAAAATAAAAAACTTTTCTTATAAATGAAGACATTTTATTGTGTCTTGACTTGATATTCAGTTATTATATAATAAATTAACTCTGCGAGGTGTAGAAAAAAACTTCTCCAAAACTCTTTGCGGATCGACCTCGACATCGCGATGTATATTGAGCGAGGCTAATCCGTTCAGCCGATCGTCAGACATTGTTGACCTGAGGTAAGTCTTGAGGCGACGCAATGTTGAAAAGGAGCGTTCATTCGTCGCCGTCGTTACAGGCAGAACTGCCAAAATGCGAAGCATTTGATGAACATTTGGAAACGCATCTCCATTGCACACATCGAGTGCTTCAAGCGAATTTTTAACGTTCTTTCCGGCGATGCGTTGACGCCAAAGTTTGACTTCGTCTACCCAGATGTCACGGGAATCATCCCGCAAAATTGAAGAGTATGGTTCAAACAATTGAGCGCAGAATTCTTCATTGAAATTCTTCATTTTGTTGGGGAAGAGGCAAGCAAAGTTTGATAAAATTTTGCGGTCATTCAAAAATCGATCTTGTAAATGGGTCAGAAACAAATCAATGTATGGGATGTAAATCGTTATGCGAAAATAATCTTCAACTGAACGTTGGAGCGTTGAGTCTGTTTTGAAGCGAGCCTTGGTTTCCGCAGTTCGATGTCGTATTTTGCGCTGATTTCGCTCACGGTTTTGAAAATTCCTCTGAAGTCCTTTTCGGCGTTTTCTCTTCTTTCAAGCAGGACTTGTTTCGCAGCATCAGCCAGTTCGATAGCCTCGCCAAGATCCTGGTTTTCAGACTGAAGTACTCGACTGAGAGACAAAGTCAAAGAATGTACTGAGCTCAAAATATGCATGGAGATCTGGAAATAAAATTAAAAGAATAAAGAATATACAAACATCTCATAATAGAGAGCTGGTAACGTGCTAGTGTGTCTTGAATTTTACCTGGAAATTTGCAGTTTTTATAGCTGAAAGAAGTTGGAAAGCTCCAGATTAAGTCGTCGGATCCTTCCAGGTGGTCGAAATCACATCAAGAGCGAGAATTACTGTTGGTTGTAAGTGCAGATAAGTTGCGACAGACTCGTGTTGCTCTACCCATCTGGTTTTGCAAAATTTTTTCAATTTCTTCAACCGACTTTCACGTAGCGTCTCATCTTCATTGATCGCATCTTGAAGAGCATTTTGGCGTTTCGGAAAGATGAAGAAAGTATGAATGCTTTCGAGGGTTCCCAAACAATTTCTGATTTCTGTTACATTGCATGCAGAGCTGACTGCCAAATTAAAGCTGTGAGCAGCACAATGGGAGTAGAGCGCGAGTGGATAACGCTCTCTGACAACAGCTTGGGCTCCATGGAATTCTCCGCTAACCGCTCTCGCGCCATCATATCCCTGTCCGAGAAAATATGTGCAATTAAGTCCGGAAGAATCCAAGAAATTGAGATAAGAAGTTCCTATTCCTTTTCCAGTGAAATATGGGATAGCATTCGATACTTACACTTTTGTGTTCAATCCGCGGTTTTTTACACAAAATGCGACGAATGTCCATGTTAAAAAATATGAGGATCAAAAAACAATCAATGTCAACAAATGTCCGCACAGCTCGAACAGTTGACTAGTCAGTTCGAGTCAGTTGTATCGATACTATCGATGGTTGCATTCATAATGACACTGATAGGAGGTACAAAAGGCGGGAAAATTAAAAAAAAACGTGCACAAAATCGAGAAAGTTGAGAATGTCGAAACAAAAATTGACAATAAAATATTTATTATCAAGTCGGTTTGACTTTCGTAGAATAAGGACTATTGCCAGTGGAAAATTATGTGGAAAAATTCTCGATGGGGGGGGGGGGGGTTAGAACCCCCAATACCCCCTGCGCACGGGCCTGTCTTAAAGTAATGTTTCCGTTGTTGTTTCATTCAATGCTTGAACATCGATTGGTACTAATGGCCTAAAAAATGAAAGCTGTCCCTCTTGTTAGCCCTGACCATGACGGGTTGGTTATCATATCTTCGTCAAGGTTGGTGGGAATTTCGGGAGCTAAAGCTAAAACTTTGAGTATCCCAACTTTTTTTTTATGCCTAGAAGTCCCACTAAAAACTCTGTCTATGGAAATTTTATTCTATAATAAAATGGTAGAACTTATCAAATATTAAACTTTCGTGTAGAGTTCCAATAAAAATACTGTTTATGCCAATTTTATTCAAATCGGCTGCGAATTTCGGAAGCTAAAGTTAAAGTTATTTTAATCGGCTAAGAACTTCAGGATTTAAAGCTAAAGTTTATCAAATTTTGATAGTTTTGTCTAGAAGCCCCACTAAGAACACCGTGGATGTCAATTTTACTCAAATCAGCTAAGAATTTTGGTAACTTTGCGTAAAGGCTTCTCTAAAAACTCCATGGATGCCCATTTTATTTAAATCGGCTAAGAACTTCGGAAGTTAAAGATAGAATCTATTTTATTTTAGAAGTTCTGCCTAAAAGCCCCTACTAAAATGGAAACGTTAGGATTTAAAGGTAGAGCTTATTTAATCTTGAAATTTTCGTCTAGTAGTACCACTGTAAATGCCAATTTTGCTAAAATCTTCAACTTCTTCTGTATAGATATTACTGAAGTTTTTAAGTAAACCTATCTAGAAAAAAGTTATGCACTCAAAAAAATTATATAAATAAAGCCACATCTATATACCATTATAAAAATATTTGAACTGATTTGTTGGTAAATCAAAATTTTGAATGAATTTTTGTTTTAGGTTTTAAAAGCTTAGAAACGATTTTGGAAAATTCTGCTCAAAGGAGTAGAAAATGTTGGTTTAAGAACTTTTTTCATCAAAAAAGCTCAGTTTTGGCTTATTTGTCAACAAATAGTAGGAATTGGGGATAAGCTTATTCGATAAAAGCTAGAGTTAGGAGTGACTTTTAAATCAAGACTCTAAGTTTAATAGAAAAAAGATATCATGCAAAAACCGTAAGAAATTCAGTTTTAGATTTAGAAAGAGATCCCTAACGATCCCTGAAAGTTTTATCAAAAAAGTATTTTTAAAGCCTTTGTTTACTGTACTACATGGAATTTTTGTTATGCCCTGTACTTAAAAGTACAAAGGGTATACTAGAATTGTGCAAAGTATGTAACGAACAGATAGAGGCGTGGCAGACCCCAAGACTTTTATACCAAAATGCTTATCAAAACCCCGGGCGATTGAGCCATGTCCGTCTGTATGAACACCTAGATCTCGGAGATTATAAGGGCTAGAAATACGAAACTTTACATCCTGAGAAGATGATGTTTGTTGAATCTTGTCAATATCTTCCTCCGTTCCCCCGCAGTAGATTTTCGCAGATTTTAGCCAAACTGTTTAATACGAGGGTGGATTGATAAGTTTCCGGCCTGACCAAGAAAATCAACGTTTTTAAGAATTTTTTTTTATTTCTCAACATAATCTCCTCCAAGGCTGATACATTTCTCATAGCGGTGTTCTAGTCTAGTAATGCCATCTCTATAGACTGATTCGTCAAGCTCCTCAAAATACCCATTTACAGCTTCGATTACTTCTTCATTGTCCGCAAATCTCTTACCGCCAAGCCATTTTTTGAGGTTAGGAAACAGATAATAGTCACTCGGGGCTAGGTCTGGAGAGTAGGGAGGGTGCGGCATCAATTCAAACTTCAGATCGTTGATTTTAGCTATCGCAACGATTGACTTGTGCGCTGGTGCGTTATCGTGATGAAACAAGATTCTTTTCTTCGCCAGATGAGGTCGTATAATTTTCACCTCGTGGCTCAAACGTTGCAATAAGTCTGCGTAGTATTGACCAGTGACAGTTTTACCCTTTTCAAGGTAATCAATGTATATAATACCTCTTGCATCCCAAAAAACAGTAGCCATAGCCTTGTTCGCTGAAAAAATTGTTTTTGCCTTCTTTGGAGTTGGTTCCCCTGGTCCAATCCACTGTTTAGACTGTTCTTTGGTTTCAGGAGTGTAGTGGTGGACCCAAGTTTCGTCAACGATTATGAATCGACGCAAAAATTCGCTTGGATTACGTTTATACAACGTCAAATTGGCGGTAGAAATGTTTTTTCGAATCAATTTTTTTTTCCATTTTCAAGAAAAACACAGAGGCGTCTTGTTCAGTGTGCACTCAAATCTAAACTAACATGGCGATCGGGCTGAAACTATAGCTACAAGCTATCTAAGGATGGCACTATAGAACGCCACCTCAAGGTAGGCCTAGTGGCGCCATCTCTTGGTCAGACCGGAAACTTATCAATCCACCCTCGTAGTTTGAGCTGTATTTGGACAGAGCGATGAGATTATGGTAAGAAGCGACCTAGAATCTGAATTTAGGGTTAGCTGATCCATATAGTTCTAATGAACAAATGCACATCCAAATTTTATAGAGCTCCCCACCCCCCGCAATCGATTTACCATGTTTTCTTCTACACCCTTAAATATATCAACTTGACGATATGATACACTTTTGAAGATTTTCATTAAAATCGGTACAAATTTACAGAACTTATAAGTATAAATACAGTTTTGCCCAAAAAAAACATGTTCCAATTGAAAAATAGGGAACTGCAGGAATATAATTTTTTCGAGAAAGAAGGTAGAGGGAATTACAATGTCGGGCAACACTTTTTTTAATGATTTATTTGTTTTTATTTGAATAATTTTTATTTATAGCGCTGTTTTTATGTAATAGTTATATTAAATAATAGTAAATGGTTTCTCCAAGTCGATTGTGGCTTACCTTTTCCATTCTTGATAAAACAAAGTGCGTTGATCAAGAAACAATAGTTTTCAATTTATATTTGCTCTAAATAATTGCTAAATATATCCTCAATACTATTCTGGCATAAGAGCATTAGCATGTAATATAATAATTTGAAAGGATTATAAATTTTGTGAACACAAACCTTTCAAGCGTCAGTCACTCTGACGTCACATGTGCATGAGCTACGCCACAACAAAGGTAACCTGAGCCTTATATGTACGTACAAACTTCAAAATCTATAATTTAACCAATTAAAAGCAGAAAATCTTCTGGGATATAAGCGGTGGACTTGGAATCGCTGGCTACGAACACGCACGGCAAGTACCAAAAGATTATACAATGAGGCCTCTAGGCAACTCAAATATCTTCTCGCGTATCTACAAAATAAACGCATCAGCGATGCCTTAAAACAAGCTGACTCACCAGCCTGTGCTGAATTCAAACTTTGGAGGTTCACACGAAAACTTAAGAGGCAACCTTTGTGTCAACATCCCATCCGCAGCTCATCTGGCGCATGGCTCATGGGAGATGAAGCGCAGGCTGACGCTTTTGCAGATCACCTCCAGGAACAATTCAGTCCACTGTTGACAGCCGAATCGCTAAACATCGAGGAAATTGAGGAAAACGAGATCTCACCAAGCGTAGGAGGCATCACGATCAGAGCATGCACCAAGGATGAGGTCCTGGAATTAATTAAAAATATAAAAGCTAAAAAAGCCCCGGGACACGACAAAATAGATGGTACAATCCTCAGAGCACTGCCAGAATCCACAATCGAACATTTTGTAGTTCTGTCCAATGCCATTCTTCGCATCCAACACTTCCCAGCCTGCTGGAAACGTGCTATGATTGTGATGATTCCAAAGCCAGGCAAACCCGCCGGAGAAATTGCCTCGTACAGACCAATTAGCTTGTTATCAGTACTATCCAAGGTATTTGAAAGAATACTTTTGCGACGAGTGCTTGGACAGCTGGATCTAAGAGGGTCAATACCAGACCACCAATTTGGATTTAGGAGTCAGCATGGAACCCCGGAACAAATACACAGAGTTGCCCATCACATATTGGGTTCTTTTGAAAAAAGGGAATACTGTTCAGCAGTCTTTCTAGATGTCAAACAGGCCTTTGATCGCGTCTGGCATGTGGAACTCCTGAACAAGATAAGAGCTGCTCTCGCACAATACTACAAACTGCTAGCCTCTTACCTGAAAGGAAGAAGCTTTGAAGTCGCAAAAGGACAAGCTATATCAACGATTCGGCAAGTAAGAGCAGGTGTACCTCAAGGAAGTGTTCTCGGCCCCACACTATATACCTTGTACACGGCAGACATGCCGCTGCACTCACCTAACACTGGATTGCTAATAGCAACATACGCAGACGATACGGCAATACTGAGCAAGAGTCCATCTGAGCTTGAAGCACCTTTTTTTAAGAACTACTACAGGCATATTTAGACGAGTTCAAGAGCTGGACGGAACGCTGGTGTATAATCATTAATACACTAAAATCAGTGCACATCACCTTTGCCACCAGAAGAGGGGACTGCCCTGAGGTCACACTGGGATCTCCGATACCAAGAGCCACCAAAGTAAAATATCTGGGAGTCACATTTGACAGACGACTGACATACGGCCCACACATCACTCAGACAGTCAAAAGTTGTAAATTAAAGTTAAAAAATTGGACTGGATGCTGAAAAGTTCTAGCAAATTGTCGCTTCGTAGCAAAAGAACAATTTACAATGCTATTGTAGCACCAGTCTTCACATACGCAATACCGCTCTGGGGAACTGCTGCGAGGACCCATATAAAACGACTGCAAACGATGCAAAACAAGGCCCTGAGAAGATGGACTGGAGCAGAATGGTTTGTTAGAAACGAAGTCTTGCATAATGACCTCAACATCCCTACCATAGCTGAACTAATCGCACGACACAGCTCAAGATACAGGGATAGGCTTACTAATCATCCAAACCAACTTGCAACATCCTTAGCCACAAATACAAATAGGCGAAGGCTCAAAAGACGGCACCCATTAGATTCTCGCAATGATTTAATCCTTTAAAAACTTTAAATTGTAATTGTTAATAGTCATAAATTTAAAGTTATAGATAAGTTTGATACTTATAGTTACAAGGGCAGTTCGCCAATTCATTGTTAAGGTCGCCAAATAGGGTTACGATACTGATTCTATCTATGAAGGCTAGTAAACCGAATTCAAATCCAAAGGCGCTATCGTCTCTAAAATCTATAGCCTTCTCTTGTGAGGCCGAAACAAAAGATCAATATTTATTCCAAAATCGCTCTTTTAAGAGTTAAATTATTATTTAAGTAATTAGTAAATAAAAATAAATTTAAGAAACGTTCATGGTCCCAACAAATTTACACTTGGACTCTGATGATAGAGTTAAAAATAAGGACTATAAAGAGGAGTGCTCTAGTAGGCAAGGCCTTCAAAGTAGTGTTGCAAATCCTATCGATTCCCGGAGCTTTATTTTTCGGCAACAGTTGGATCGCTTCAGTTAATTCCTCGATCCTTATCGGCTTGATAGGCAGAGACATCTGCAGCGGGGTCTCCAAATTTTGAAAGGTCTCAATAGTCTGCGCAGACGTAGCAAAATCATACGGAGTAAAACGAGCCTCTAGATGGTATCCAAAAGCATTTGCCTGTTCTATTTCGCTCTTGGCAATTTCACCACTAGAACATCGGACAGGAACCTGTCTAAAAGATTATCGTTTAACGGATTTTGTGCATTTCCATAGTGAGTAGTTTGCATCAATAGTGTAATCCATGGAAGCCAGTTTTCGCTGGAAGAAATCACTTCTGAGTTGCCTTAAGAGGTTACGTAGCTGTCTTGCTGCTCGATTCCACAAAATTCGGTCCCAAGGATCCTGGCTTCGAATTGCTCTTCTTCGAAGGCACCTTTTTGTTCTTATTAGCTCTTTGGCTTCCCTCGTAAGAACAATGCCATAACTAATGGGGCGTGGCTCAGGATTAGGTGGCGTTGCAGCATTAGCAGCTCTATATATGTTTGCAGTCAGAAGATCTACTGCGTTCTCGATGGGTTCTCCAGAGTCCAGGTTCGAGTTTAATTGTATGGAGTCGTCTAGAATTTCTCTGAAAGCCATGATGTCAGTACGGTTGGTGATTAACCGACTGTTTGGCCTTGTATTAGAACCGTTGGTTTGCAAATCAACGACGAGAGCTAAATGGTCAGAGTCTAGGTCCCAGCTTTGGCGGATATCTGCTTGAGAATCCAGAATACCGTGATATAGAGCAAAATCGATGCAACTAGGTGTGTGACTGGATACATATGGGTATCTAGTTGGAGAGCCTGTTGCAAGAATTAGGGTATTCACGCTTGCTGCTGTGTTGAGGAGTAGCAAAGCTACGCAAAAACTCAACAGACTAAAGCCTGAACGCCCTTTGATAAGTTGCTGAGTTTGTGCTTTCTCTTCTAGGATCTCATTCTCTTTTGGTGTTGTTTTAGCCACTTACAAGAATTTATATTTACTTAACTTAATTTAGTACATTAATTTTGAATTAAATTTATTTACTTTTCTTAACGAGTGTAAGATTTCGCATTGCTTTTTGAATTAAAAAATTGCTTAAGTGTACAGCGTATAGCAGTGTTGTAAATACGACAAAGAGCGTATTTTTCAGCACTCAAGAACTCAACTTGTAAAAAAAGAATAATTTGGCTTGTGAACAAATTTTTTCAGTAAGAATTAGACACACTTTTGACTCTATTTTCTCAATTCGATTAAACTTCTTTTTCAAGAATTTTAGAGCCTGACAAACAAAACTCTGAAGCACATCGGCTTACAAGCTAACTGAGATATTATGCTTCTTTGCTTTGAATGGACAATTCCAAGAAGTTCTTTTGACAGCTTGAATGAAAATTTAATACGAGTATTAAATTGAAAATTAATATTATAATATTATATTATATATTATAAATAATTAGCTTATTATTAATTTAATTTAATGAGCTTTTCAATAAAAACGGCTGCCTGAACGATTTCGTGATAATTATGCTTGTAATAACACTGTAAAAAAATGTTTTAACTTTTTATTGTAGCAGAGCAATAAAAAAAATGGCGGACGTAAAGTCGGGCGCGGACGACTTTAGGATACCCTGTTCCACTAGCTTGTAATAAAGTCCGATTTCTTCACAAAAAACCAAAAACAGAAGAATTTTTAAGCAAAAATTTTTTTTGACCGATCGTTCCTATGGGAGCTATATGATATAGTCAACCGATTTCAATAGCATTTGACACAGTGCTTAAATACCTTAAAAAAGATATGAATGCCAAATTTGTTTCAAATATCTTTACAAACAAACAAAACACATCGAATTTTGTAAAAAAAACGTGTTTTTGGACCGATTGGTCCTATGGGAGCTATATGATTTAGTCAAACGATTTGGATTAAATTAAGTACAGTGCTTATGAACTATAAAATAATCACGAATGTCAAATTTGGTCCCAATATCTTAACAAACAAACGAAACACAACAAATTTTGTTAAAAAATCGATTTTTTGGAAGATCGGACCTATGGGAGCTATATGATATAGCCAACCAATTTTGTTCAAATTTGGCACATTGCTTAAGTGGTCTAAAAAATTTCCAAACGCCAAATCTGGTTACGATATCTTTATTAAAAAATGGCGGACGTAAAGTCGGGCGCGGACGACTTTAGGATACCCTGTACCACTGGCTTGTAATAAAGTCCGATTTCTTCACAAAAAACCAAAAACAGAAGAATTTTTAGCAAAAATTTTTTTTTGACCGATCGTTCCTATGGGAGCTATATGATATAGTCAACCGATTTCAATAAAATTTGACACAGTGCTTAAATACATTAAAAAAGATATGAATGCCAAATTTATTTCAAATATCTTTACAAACAAACAAAACACATCGAATTTTGTATAAAAAACGTGTTTTTGGACCGATTGGTCCTATGGGAGCTATATGATCTAGTCAAACGATTTGGATTAAATTTGGTACAGTGCTTAGGAACTATAAAATACTCACGAATGTCAAATTTGGTCCCAATATCTTAACAAACAAACGAAACACAACAAATTTTGTTAAAAAATCGATGTTTTGGAAGATCGGACCTATGGGAGCTATATGATATAGTCCACCGATTTTGTTCAAATTTGGCACATTGCTTAAGTGGTCTAAAAAATTTCCAAACGCCAAATCTGGTTAGGATATCTTTATTAAAAAACGAAATATAGCCAATTTTTCTTTAAAAAAGTTATTTTGGCCGATCGGTCCTATGGGAGCTATATGATATAGTCAACCGATTTTGATCAAATTTGGTACAGTGATTGGGAACTATAAAAAACTTTCGAATGCCAAATTTCGTTACGATATCTTCATAAACAAACGAATTATTCATCTAAAACCCTTTTTTTTGTCGAGGTCGTCTCAAACACCCCCATGGGAGCTATATAATTTATCCCCGATATCAAAAAAATAAAATAAACTTGCCTCCTATGGAATAATATGGGATCTAATGTGAAAGTTTGGTAACTCTAGCTCTTACCATCTCTGAGATCTAGGCGTTCACACGGACGGACAGACGGACGGACAGACGGACAGACGGACAGACGGACATGGGTATATCGACTTCTCTATTCACCCTGATCATATTTTAGGTAACTTTGGGGTGTCTCCGACGTCTCCTTCTATATGTTACATACATTTTCGGCTTGCACAAACTTAATATACCCTTGGTACCATACGGTACAGGGTATAAAAACGAAATATAGCGAATTTTTCGTTAAATAAGTTATTTTGGCCGATCGGTCCTATGGGAGCTATATGATATAGTCAACCGATTTCGATCAAATTTGGTACAGTGATTCGGAACTATAAAAAACTTTTGAATACCAAATTTCGTTACGATATCTTCATAAACAAACGAATTATTCATCTAAAACGCTTTTTTTTGTCGAGGTCGTCTCAAACACCCCCATGGGAGCTATATAATTTATCCCCGATATCAAAAAAATAAAATAAACTTGCCTCCTATGGAATAATATGGGATCTAATGTGAAAGTTTGGTAACTCTAGCTCTTACCATCTCTGAGATCTAGGCGTTCACACGGACGGACAGACGGACAGACGGACAGACGGACATGGGTATATCGACTTCTCTATTCACCCTGATCATAGTTTAGGTAACTTTGGGGTGTCTCCGACGTCTCCTTCTATATGTTACATACATTTTCAGCTTGCACAAACTTAATATACCCTTAGTACCATACGGTACAGGGTATAAAAACGAAATATAGCGAATTTTTCTTTAAAAAAGTTATTTTGGCCGATCGGTCCTATGGGAGCTATATGATATAGTCAACCGATTTCGACCAAATTGGGTACAGTGATTGGGAACTAAAAAAAACTTACGAATACCAAATTTGGTTACGATATCTTTATAAACAAACGAATTATTCATATAAAACGCTTTTTTTGTCGAGGTCGTCTCAAACACCCCCATGGGAGCTATATAATTTATCCCCGATATCAAAAAAATAAAATAAACTTGCCTCCTATGGAATAATATGGGATCTAATGTGAAAGTTTGGTAACTCTAGCTCTTACCATCTCTGAGATCTAGGCGTTCACACGGACGGACAGACGGACAGACGGACAGACAGACAGACGGACAGACGGACATGGGTATATCGACTTCTCTATTCACCCTGATCATATTTTAGGTAACTTTTCGAATACCAAATTTGGTTACGATATCTTCATAAACAAACGAATTATTCATATAAAACGCTTTTTTTTGTAGAGGTCGTCTCAAACACGCCCATGCGAGCTATATAATTTATCCCCGATATCAAAAAAATAAAATAAACTTGCCTCCTATGGAATAATATGGGATCTAATGTGAAAGTTTGGTAACTCTAGCTCTTACCATCTCTGAGATCTAGGCGTTCACACGGACGGACAGACGGACAGACGGACATGGGTATATCGACTTCTCTATTCACCCTGATCATATTTTAGGTAACTTTGGGGTGTCTCCGACGTCTCCTTCTATATGTTACATACATTTTCGGCTTGCACAAACTTAATATACCCTTAGTACCATACGGTACAGGGTATAATTATAGTTGGAATTTTCTTTTATATAGAACTTTAAACAAAATTTAATTAGCAATATCGTCAAACATATTCTGTTTTTATTTTGGGAATATGTTATATTTACTATAGCGTATACAAACTATTTTTTTTCTGGACATCATTACTATTGATATTAAATACTAGGGGGCTCCGCCACCGCTTCAAGCAGTATGAGAATTGAAAGAATTGAATTTACATTGCTCTATTGCAGATGGTAAATGTTAAAAAAAAAAGGAACTTAGAAAGCTAATGCATCGTATTTCGAAAGTAAGACTTTTTTCACCCCACTCATTTTTATTTAATTTATTGAGTTTAAGTTTAAATAATATACTTTAATTCTTTTATGATTTGCAGTTTTCTTATTTTAAAATTACTAATCCAAACTGTTATTGCAGATATCCAGACGGGCTATGACAGGATCTGCTCAGAAAACATTATTACGGAGTAAAATTTGTATATTTATTTATTTATTTATTTAAGGAGTACAACTAAGCACAGTTGACATTAAATATTATAGAAAAAAAACAGTTAATTTATTTAGAAAAGAAAAATAGAAGGTATAACTAATCCGCGTATCTGGCCCGATGGGTGAACTTTTTAATGATATGCAACTTCTCACATCAAGAACCGCCAGACACTTGGATTTACAATATAAAAGTTGGAAAAAGGAAGCAAGATAAAAATTAAACATATCAAAAATAACAAAAAATAAATAAATAAAAATATAAGAAAAAAGTGCCAAGGGATCACCGTTGACCAAAAGAAACATTCATTTGGTCAAGGATGCTCGTAGTGGCAAATCAATATAACTGAGGATAGAAGAAGACTGTTCGAAAGAGAGGAAATTATAGAAGTTATTATAATTATGGCCGTCGGTAGCTTAAGTGGTAGCGTACTCGCCTCTAAAACCGAAGGTCGGTGGTTCGATTCCCCGCAGTAGCACTGGTGCATTTGCCTAGCACTGGCATCGCTAGCTCAAAGACGCTATTTGCCATGAAAGTCTCTATTAATTAAAGACACCGCCGTTCGGATTCAGCTATAAACTGAAGGTCCCTGTTCTGTTCGAACAGTTATTAATAGAGATCCCTTATGCCCCTCCTCCAAGGGGTCTAACAGGGAATTATATATATATATATATATATATATCTTATATATATGTATATATAAAATTCTCGTGTCACAATGTTATGTTCCTTCTAAGCTTAGGATCTCACGAACGGCTGAACCGATTTGGCTAATTTTGGTCTTGAAATGTTCGTGGAAGTCCAAGGATTGTTTAGGGTTGAGAAAATATAACAAAATTGCGACGAAAATACTAAAAAGGACAATTTGATTTTCCAATACAATTTTTTTTTAATTTAGGTTGGCATTGTGTACATTGTCAGATTAACTAATATTTTTTAGTTAATTGTTTTTGTCGAAAGGAAACACAAAAATTATAAACGATTCATGTTTTGATTTCTGTGTAAAATACATATGATCAGATCAATATTTGCACATAATGCCGCCAAAAAGACGTAACATTGGGAGACGTTCGCGTAGAACTCAATTGCAATCATCCCGAAGAACAGCTGAAGCTGAGGAACAACGTTTACAAAAGAATGAGTTGAATCGATTAAGAGAAGCAAGATCACATTTTGCTCATACATGCTCGAATGAGAATGAGACGAAATCGGGATTATCAGAATCAATCAGATGAAATCCATGCAGAACAGAATTTAATCCAAAGAACATTCAGGCAAATGCGCAATGCATCCAATCTGCACAATACGAACGATTATAGCTCGCGTCAATCTGTTGTAATTGGAACAATGAACAAGGTATGTGACCAGTGAAAAGCTCTGAAATTTCCCAATGAAACAGCAGGCCTGCTTATTATCAAAAGCAGTGTATTCGGAGAGGTTCGCTGCTGGATGTATTCGGTAGAATGGCAGAAGAGAGGATTACCTCAGAAAATACTACCGCATGAAATTGATGATGTGATATCGGCGGAAATCCCAGTTCAAACAAATGATCCAGAATTGTTCGAGGTTATCACAAAGAATATGATCCACGGACCATATGGTGTGCTCAACCCAACTTCACCATGCATGATCGACGGCAAATGCTTCAAAAGATATCCAAGGGCATTGACTACGGACACTGTTACGGGCTACGATGGATACCCATTATATCGCCGTAGATCAACAGAAGACAATGGCAGATCAACCACAATCAAAGTGCAAAAACAAGAAATTGAAATTGACAATCGTTGGGTTGTTCCATTTTCGCCATTATTATCAAAAACGTATAAAGCCCACATTAACGTCGAGTATTGCAACTCAGTAAAATCAATAAAATATATTTGCAAATACGTCAATAAGGGAAGCGATATGGCGATTTTGGGTGTGAGAGCCGACAATGTGAATGACGAAATTTCACAATATGAAATAGGATGTTGCATTAGCAGAAACGAGGCAATATGGCGAATTTTCTCATTCCAAATTCACGAACGACACCCAACCGTTGTCCATTTAGCAGTTCATCTAGAAAATAGTCAACGTGTTTCTAGACGAGCGAGCGGAGCGAGCGTGCCGAAGGCCGGCTAGTATATATATATAATTAGAGCCGAAGACACGGAAAGGATCGTGTAAAGCATAATTAGATCTACAAAAATGTAAGGCTAAAGGCTGAAAATTACGAGTTACTCTAGAAGGAATGACAAAAGTAACTTTGCTAAGAAGTATATTAGAATCGATAAGACCAGTCCTATGGGAGTAGGACTGACAAAAAGCCTGGAAAGCAAAAAAAAAAAAGAAGCTTGGTGTAAATTACTTTGCTCTCTGCATAACAGGAATTTCCCTTAGGCAGCCACAAATCTACCTATTGTTTCTAACAGGGGCGGATCCAGGAGGGGTGTCCAGAGAAATCCATCTTTTATAATTTTTATTATTATTATTCAGACCGGATATGTGAGCGCGCGCCTTGAAACTCGGTTCGCGCGGAAACGAGCGACAAGTTTCAATCTATTCCTTTCCTAGTATAAAAAATGCATTCCGCGCACTGCTGTGCGCTTTGTTATTTCTGATCCCGAAGGGGGGGCGGTCCGAACCCGAAAGTCCCCCTTGGATCCACAACTGGTTTCTAATCTAAGTCACCAAAGAGGCCTTATACGGATGAGCAATGAAATAATAGCTACATTTAACTCCAAATCCTGCAGGATGTTTCTTTTTTTTTTATTTTCAGAATGGAATATTTTTATTTTAATTGTCTTCTGGTTCCTAAAAAATTTATAACTAAATTTGTCAAATAATAAAAATTAACCAGCTAAAATTCTAAGTTCCAATATTTTATTATAATTTAAAGAATTATTATTAAAAGTCTTTATAATATTTATAAAATTTTTACACCTAAGTCTGTAATTTTTAATGTTTAAGCAAAACTCATATTATAAAAATAAAGCAAATTGTTTAACTAAGTTTATCAAATAATTAAAGTAAACAAGCTTAAATTGTAAATAACAATATTTTATTATAATTTTTTATAAATATTATTATTTTTGAAATAAAAATAAACTGAAGTAACTTCAAAACCATGGTTTTTATTTAAAAAAAAGGATACTTTGTTTCAGGCTCTAAAAATATTCCAAATACTCTGGATGTAGGAATCTACGCAAAGAAACATTTTGTAGTTCAAAATCAATTGAAAAGCCTAAAGCAGTTACTTAAATTCAAATATTCAAATCTTTTTACTGACCATTCGGCAAAAAGAAATTAAATTTCAGTAGAATTTTTCACTAAATTTTGACTTTGAACGGATTTCAACTACCAGGCGAACAGAAATCATAAGCAAGCAGCTGCAGAATAAAAATTTTTCTAAAAGTGGCACTAAAAGTATGCCACACTTTTTTTCAAAAATAATTTTTTTGTAAAATTTTTGTAGCATACTTTAAGTTGCTAATTTAAAGTTGCCAGCTGAATTTTCTGCATTTCTGTTCGCCTGGTAGCTCAGCTGGTTTGTAGACCATTTTTGTGTGGAAAAATAGCAAAGTTAAATTTTTTTTTTTAATTTTTTAGTTGGATTCAGATTAAACACATACATACACTAATTTGCGTTTGTATTGGGCATTTTGTGTTGCTGTAACGCTTCAGTTTAGCCTGTTACCTTGGTGGGTTTAATTTTTTTTTGAAATTTTTTTAAATCTAAATTTTCATTGAATTTTTTTATACTGCTGTTTTTGAACTGTACGAACTCAAGGTCATTCGATTTAGCAATCTTTTAGATCTTGCAATTTACACAGCCCACCTAAAAATTTTGAAATATAAAAGAAAGATTTAGTTTTCGTTTTAATTATTTATTTATTCAAATAAATTTAAATAGCTATTACAATCCTTTTAATTTTGCTTCTTAGTTTCTATATATAACTAACGCTTACATATTTAAACAATTGTTTTTATTTAAATATATACAAATTGTTAAACTTACTAAATTTATCAAATAATAAATATTAACAAGCTAAAATTGTAAAAAAACAATTTTTTATTATAATTTTTATAAATATTATTATTAATTTTTGAATTAAATTACTCTGAAAAACTTAAAAAAGCACATTTTTTATTTAAAAAAAAAGATATTTTGTTTCAGTTGCTGAAAAGGCTCCAAAAATATATCAAATACTCTGAATGGAGGAATCTATGCAAAGAAACATTTTGTAGTTCAAAATCTTTCGAAATGCCTAAAACCGTTACGCAAATTCAAATATTCAAACCATTCTGCAAAAAAAAAAAAAATTTAAGTAGAATATTTCACTAGATTTTGACTCTGAACGGATTTCAGCTACAAGGCGAACAGAAATCATAAGCAAGCAGCTGCAGAATAAAAATTTTTCTAAAAGTGGCACTAAAAGTATGCCACACTTTTTTTCAAAAATAATTTTTATGTAAAATTTTTGTAGCATACTTTAAGTTGCTAATTTAAAGTTGCCTGCTGAATTTTCTGCATTTCTGTTCGCCTGGTAGCTCAGCTGTTTTGTTGACAATTTTTGTATGGAAAAATAGCAAAGTTAAACTTTTTTTTTATTATACCCTGTACCGTATGGTCCAAGGGTATATTAAGTTTGTGCAAGCCGAAAATGTATGTAACATATAGAAGGAGACGTCGGAGACGCCCCAAAGTTACCTAAAATATGATCAGGGTGAATAGAGAAGTCGATATACCCATGTCCGTCTGTCCGTCTGTCCGTCTGTCCGTCCGTGTGAACGCCTAGATCTCAGAGATGGTAAGAGCTAGAGTTACCAAACTTTCACATTAGATCCCATATTATTCCATAGGAGGCAAGTTTATTTTATTTTTTTGATATCGGGGATAAATTATATAGCTCGCATGGGCGTGTTTGAGACGACCTCTACAAAAAAAAGCGTTTTATATGAATAATTCGTTTGTTTATGAAGATATCGTAACCAAATTTGGTATTCGAAAAGTTACCTAAAATATGATCAGGGTGAATAGAGAAGTCGATATACCCATGTCCGTCTGTCCGTCTGTCCGTCTGTCCGTCCGTGTGAACGCCTAGATCTCAGAGATGGTAAGAGCTAGAGTTACCAAACTTTCACATTAGATCCCATATTATTCCATAGGAGGCAAGTTTATTTTATTTTTTTGATATCGGGGTTAAATTATATAGCTCCCATAGGGGTGTTTGAGACGACCTCGACAAAAAAAAAGCGTTTTAGATGAATAATTGGTTTGTTTATGAAGATATCGTAACCAAATTTGGTATCCGAAAGTTTTTTATAGTTCCCAAACACTGTACCAAATTTGATCGAAATCGGTTGACTATATCATGTAGCTCCCATAGGACCGATCGGCCAAAATAACTTTTTTAAAGAAAAATTCGCTATATTTCGTTTTTTAATAAAGATATCGTAACCAGATTTGGTGTTTGGAAATTTTGTAGACCACTTAAGCAATGTGCCAAATTTGAACAAAATCGGTTGACTATATCATATAGCTCCCATAGGTCCGATCTTCCAAAAAATCGATTTTTTAACAAAATTTGTTGTGTTTCGTTTGTTTGTTAAGATATTGGGACCAAATTTGACATTCGTGAGTATTTTATAGTTCCTAAGCACTGTACTTAATTTAATCCAAATCGTTTGACTAGATCATATAGCTCCCATAGGACCAATCGGTCCAAAAACACGTTTTTTATACAAAATTCGATGTGTTTCGTTTGTTTTTAAAGATATTTGAACTTAATTCAGCATTCAGATCTTTTTTAAGGTATTAAAACACTGTGTCAAATTGGATCGAAATTGGTTGACTATATCATATAGCTCCCATAGGAACGATCGGTCAAAAAAAAATTTTTGCTTAAAAATTCTTCTGTTTTTGGTTTTTTGTGAAGAAATCGGACTTTATTACAAGCTAGTGGTACAGGGTATCCTAAAGTCGTCCGCGCCCGACTTTACGTCCGCCATTTTTTTTAGTTGTATTCAGATTAAGGCAGCGGTCGTCAAATTAAACATATACATATACAAATTATTTGCGTTTGTATAGGACATTTTGTGATGCTGTAACGCTTCAGTTTAGCCTCGTTACCTTGGTGGGTTAACATTTCTTTTTTAATTTTTTTAAATCAAAATTTTTATTGAATTTTTTTATACTGCTGTTTTTGAGCTGTTCAATCTCAAGGTCATTCGATTTAGCAAACTTTTAGATCTTGCAATTTCCACAACCCACCTAAAAACTTTGAAATATAAAAGAAAGATGTAGTTTTCGTTTTAATTATTTATTTATTCAAATTAATTTAAATAGCTATTACAATCCTTTTAATTTTGCTTCTTAGTTTCTATATATAACTAACGCTTACATATTTAAACATTTTTTTTTATTTACATAAATATATACAAATTGTTAAACTTACTAAATTTATCAAATATTATAAAAAAAAACAAGCTAAAATTGTAAATAACAATATTTTATTATAATTTTTATAAATATTATTATTTTTGAAATAAAAATAAACTGAAATAACTTTAAATCACATTTTTTTATTTTTAAAAAAGGATATGTTGTTTTAGTTGTTGAAAAGGCTCTAAAAATATGTCAAATACTCAGGATGGATGAAACTATGGAAAGAAACATTTTGTATTTCGAAGCCTATTGAAATACCTAAAACCGTTACTCAAATTCAAATATTCGAATTTTTTTACTGACCAATCGGCAAAAAAAAATTAAATTTCAATAGAATTTTTTACTAAATTTTGACTCTGAACGGATTTCAGCTACAAGGCGAACAGAAATCATAAGCAAGCAGCTGCAGAATAAAATTTTTTCAAAAAGTGTCACTAAAAGTATGCTACACTTTTTATTCAAAAATAAGGTTTTTGTCAAAATTTTGTAGCATACTTTAAGTTGCTAATTTAAAGTTGCCTGCTGAATTTTCTGCATTTCTGTTCGCTTGGTAGCTCAGCTGGTTTGTAGACCATTTTTGTATGGAAAAATAGCAAAGTTGAATTTTATTTTTTATTATACCCTGTACCGTATGGTCCAAGGGTATATTAAGTTTGTGCAAGCCGAAAATGTATGTAACATATAGAAGGAGACGTCGGAGACACCCCAAAGTTACCTAAAATATGATCAGGGTGAATAGAGAAGTCGATATACCCATGTCCGTCTGTCCGTCTGTCCGTCCGTCTGTCCGTCCGTCCGTCCGTCCGTCCGTGTGAACGCCTAGATCTCAGAGATGGTAAGAGCTAGAGTTACCAAACCTTCACATTAGATCCCATATTATTCCATAGGAGGCAAGTTTATTTTATTTTTTTGATATCGGGGATAAATTATATAGCTCCTATGGGGGTGTTTGAGACGACCTCGAAAAAAAAAGCGTTTTAGATGAATAATTCGTTTGTTTATGAAGATATCGTAACGAAATTTGGCAATCGAAAGTTTTTTATAGTTCCCAATCACTGTACCAAATTTGATCAAAATCGGTTGACTATATCATATAGCTCCCATAGGACCGATCGGCCAAAATAACTTTTTTAAAGAAAAATTGGCTATATTTCGTTTTTTAATAAAGATATCCTAACCAGATTTGGCGTTTGGAAATTTTTTAGACCACTTAAGCAATGTGCCAAATTTGAACAAAATCGGTGGACTATATCATATAGCTCCCATAGGTCCGATCTTCCAAAACATCGATTTTTTAACAAAATTTGTTGTGTTTCGTTTGTTTGTTAAGATATTGGGACCAAATTTGACATTCGTGAGTATTTTATAGTTCCTAAGCACTGTACCAAATTTAATCCAAATCGTTTGACTAGATCATATAGCTCCCATAGCACCAATCGGTCCAAAAACACGTTTTTTATACAAAATTCGATGTGTTTTGTTTGTTTGTAAAGATATTTGAAATAACTTTGGCGTTCATATCTTTTTTAAGGTATTTAAGCACCGTGTCAAATTTTATTGAAATCGGTTGACTATATCATATAGCTCCCATAGGAACGATCGGTCAAAAAAAAATTTTTGCTTAAAAATTCTTCTGTTTTTTGTTTTTTGTGAAGAAATCGGACTTTATTACAAGCTAGTGGTACAGGGTATCCTAAAGTCGTCCGCGCCCGACTTTACGTCCGCCATTTTTTTTTAGTTGTATTCAGATTACAATATACAATTTTTTTTTTGCGTTTGTATTGGACATTTTGTGACATTTGGACATTTGTTAGCAATAAAAAAAAAAGATTATTGTATTGTACATATCTGTAAAAACCGCATTGTAATATTAATATTTGGTTGGTTTGGGTGCCGTTTGAGTAACAACATATTCAAACTCAATTAGCGCTAATGCGCCATTTTGTTACACCACTTAAGGGAACCACTGCTGTTCGGTTTACTCAAAACCATCTCGATCCGTTAATAAACCTGCTGATGTCGTCTATGTTCTTTTCTGCCAAGTCACGTAGGTTTCCTAACGCGAAGCTTCCTAGTGCTCTGTGGCGTAAGTACTCACATAAATAATGATAAACTGTCTCTTCTGTGTTCTCCTGGTCACAGCTTCGGCATCTGACGTTTTATTAATATTAACTTTTTAATTTTTTAAAGTGCCGTTTGGAACAAAAAGATTTCGTTTTTATTGGTTTCAGTTTATTTTATTTATTGAATAATAAAAGTCTAATCAAAGATTAAACTTTATATAAAAGAAAGCTTTAGTTATGGCTGACGGGGTCCTTAGCTTTTTATAAATAAACAATCTGTTTGTAAGCTTTTGATTTTTTTGCAGAAGTTCATCTACACAGACTCTAAATGACATCAACGAAGAATCCTTGGCATTGCTCCTTATCAGAAGAAGTCTTTAGTATGTGGAGTGATGTCCGGAAGTGTAGCACAGTAAAAGGAACACCAAACGAAGCTCTAGATGCTATTCTAAGCCTCCTACCACTGAACAAGGTGGGGCTGTTGCCCCACAAGCCATTCTATCAGCTTTACGCATGAGAGAGATGAAAAAGGGCAATGACCAAGATTTTGGTCATGCAAAGATTCTAAATGGGAACCCACTTATCCCCGAAAGCACAGACTACTGCATAGCGCAGGAACATTTTACGACTAACTCCAGAGCCTATATTCCAACCAGGGAGTAGTGGAATACAGGTATGCCAGGCCCAGCTGGCTCGATAAGGGTATACACGGACGGTTCCAAGCTAGACGACCGTGTAGGCGGAGGCGTCTACTTTGAGGATTTCAACATTAGAACTGCTTTTCGACTCCCGGACCACTGCACTGTTTTTCAGGCAGAGGTCACCGCAATCCGGGCGGCTTTAATAACAATAAGAAACCTACAAGTTCGAAAAAAGAACATTTGTATCTATTCTGACAGCCAAGCGGCTATTAAGTCCCTAGTTTCGATGAAGTCAGTGAATAACTGCCGCTTGTCTCTAGGGGAGATGGCTGAGCAGTTTTCAATTTACCTCATATGGGTCTCAGGAAATAGGGACTTTGAGGGAAACTGTATCGCGAATGAACTGGCTAGACACTAGGAACTACCAGCATCCTCCTTCAAGACAAGGAGTGCCTGCGTATACCCATGGCCAGCTGTAAACTGAGAATACAAAATTTTTTCCCTCTCTGTGCAAATAAAACATGGAATCGGACATCGAACAAGTGTAGAATCTCACGCCAAACTTGGCCCACATACTGCAGCAAAAGAACCAAAAAACTTTGCTGTCTGAATAGAGCCTAGTGCTCATCTGTTATCCGTGCCATCACGGGACACTGGTTGGTAGGCAACCACGCATCCAGCTTGAATGCTCTCCACCATGACTTCTGTAGAAGCTGTGGCGATGAGGAGGACCTGGAGACGATGGCACACTTTTTCTGTCACTGCCCTGGACTGGGCAGTACAAGATTTAGGTTCCTACAGTCACACTTTCTAGACGATTTATCTCAGCTCTCTGAATAGAGTCCAAAATGCCTTTTAAGGTTTATTCAGGCAGCCGGATGGCTTTCTTACCTTTTAATGGGGGACCTCTCAAGTGGGGGCTTATCCTTGGCCACTCAAGTACAGCCGCAGTACAGAATAAGCTTCACTCCACCATCGCTGCAAGAAATCGTCCAGGCAATAAAAAGTCTGAAAAACAACAAATCGCCAGGTTACGACAGAATCCAGACTGAAGTTTTGAAAGCGTTCCCTGAGCCCACGGCGAAACTCTTACTCCCACTATTCAACTCTATATGGGTGGAAGAGAAGATTCCCGAGGATTTGTCGCAAGGTATCCTGGTAGTCCTTCCAAAGAAAGGCGATCTTTCCCAATGCAAAAACTATCGTGGAATCATGCTTCTATCCATCACGTCGAAAGTACTGTCCAATATCATCTTAAGCCGCATTAAACCAAAGCTCGACCAATCGCTAAGGAAACAGCAAGCGGGATTTCGCCCAGGTCGATCATGTATTGACCAGATCAGCACCCTGCGCATTATAGTTGAACTGATGAATGAGTGGCAGTCGACTCTTCCACTTGTTTTCGTTGATTATTATATTATATATATTAGTATACATCGCGATAGCATATAGGAGGCGCTCAGATCCAGAGGTGTTCCGGAGAAGCTTATAGCTCTAACCAGATCACAATATGCGGATTTCAGGTGCAGAATACTCCACAATGGCGAGCTCTCAGAGAGCATCCCAACCAGCGCAGGGGTTAGGCAAGGATGTCTACTTTCACCGATCCTTTTCCTGATCGTTATTGATGACATCTTACATAACTCCATTGAAGGCAAGCGAAGAGGCATCTACTGGAACTTCACCGAACATCTAGAAGATCTTGGATATGCGGATGGTATTTGCCTATTGTCAGTAAAACACTCAGATATGCAAACAAAACTAGATGATCTGTGCGTCGAGTCGGGAAAATTTGGCCTTAAAATCAACATCGACAAAACCAAGTCAATGAAAATAAACAGCAATAACGAAAACAAGTTTTTGTTACAAGGCAAAGAGATTGAGCAAGTTGAAGACTTCACATACCTAGGCAGTATAATATCCGCTGAGAACAGTGCTGGAAAGGATATTCTGGCCAGAATAAACAAAGCAACCGGTGCATATGCGCAACTGCGCCAAATCTGGAATTCGTCACAAATATCCTTCCAAACCAAAATGAGGTTATTTAAATCAAACGTCATCTTAGTGCTGCTTTATGGATGCGAGACCTGGCTTGTAACCGACCTTCTAACAGGAAAAATCCACAGTTTTGTGAATAGATGTCTCCGGCGTATTCTTAAAGTGTGGTGGCCAAACGTCATCAGCAATGCCGACCTATATAAAAAGTGCAACCTGGAACCCATGGCCAACACTATCAAGCTAAGGAAATGGAGATAGATAGGCCACACACTGCGGAAGGATGTGAAGGAAGTTTGCCGTCAAGCTCTTGATTGGACTCCTCAAGGAAGCCGCAAAAGGGGCCGCCCTAAGATAACATGGAGGAGGTCGCTACAAAAAGAAGTCGATGAATACGGAAAATCATGGAACGAGCTAAAATTGCTAGCCAAAAATCGAACCAGGTGGAAGTGCTTTATTGAGGCCTTATGCTCCAACCGGAGATATAGGAATTGATGATGATGATGAAGTGAGTTGGGATGTCAGTTCCAACTACCGATCTAACCTAACTTAACCGAACCTAAAAGGAACGCCTTGAATTTTAACCAAAGGGGTTGAAACCTGCTAACCTTGACAGTTAGGAAGCGAAGACAAAAGATCTCAAAATTGGGCACGAATTCCGTTTGAAATAGATCACTGCAGTTTTAGAAAGCTCCTGGAAATGTTCATCATGTTCTTATCTCGTAGCGAACTAAAATTTAGATTTCCAAGCTTAAAAAAAAAGACTCAACGCAGCATTAAACTTTAATTTCATTTTGGTTTTTATTTCAACTAATTTGAGTTTTTTTTTGTTTTTGACTTAAATCGTAAGTTAATTAATTCTCATATTACACGCTTTGCTTAATTTTTGCTTCATTTGTTTTTTTTTAATATTTTTTTGTTGTAATATCTGCTTTTTCAACATGCTGTTGTTGTTGCTTTTGGTATATTTTTTTTTTGCATATCCCATAATTTTCAATTATGATTTACTTGGCTTAATAGGATTTTTGTCGTTTTCATTTTGTAATTGAACTTTTTTAATTGAATCGTTTGAATTTTTACCCAAATTGATTTGCATAATTTTTTAAAACTTTTTTTATGCATACAATATATATTTAAATTTTTTTTTTTTCATTAATTTTTGTCATATTTTTTTTTGTTTGTTCGACTCACATAAAAGCTCTCTGCGCTTAGCTCAACAAAAGAGAGAGACAGAGTTGCAGTTAGAGAGAGAGAGATTATAAAGTACAGTACAGATTCCCGCTACAAAAAGCTTGTAGTTAAAAAATAAATAAAATATAAAAATAAAAATAAAAAAAAACGTGTAAAGCTTTTGTATTTTACTAAATGTTGTATATATTTTTTTTAAGTGTAAATGTATACATATGTGTGTTTGTAAAAAAAATAATAATAATAATTATAATAATATGAGTTAATTATAGTACTTAGTGTAGCATAACTTAAGAACTCAACTCGAATTTCACAAGGAATCATAAGGCAGCATTTTGTGTTAAAATTTTATTTACGCTTTTGCTTTGTAGAATCGTATTTTCGTGTAATTTTTTTTAGTTTTTACAAAATTTGCTAAGCTTTTTTTTATGTTTAAAATTTTTTTTATTTTAAGTTATATTTTACTCTTACTAGGCAGACAAAAAAAATTGTAGTGTACATTTTGTATGCTATATATATATTTATAAATATTTGTTTAAATATTTTTAGCATTTTCATTTTTTTCACATTATATTTAATAAGTAAATTAATTTAAGCGTTAAGCCGGCTGGCTTTACATACATATCAGCGCTATATATTTGTATATGTAATATATGGTTTTTTTTTTGTTTTTTTTTTTACATTTAAATACATTTAATTGAATTCATATTTTATGCATTTGCTTGGCTTAATGTCTAAAAATGTTTCACATGAATCTTGCTGCTTTACTAGGTATATAATATACTTTAAATAGAGTTTTTGCACGTTCCCGACCAAAGTTGACTATATAAATATATATAGTAAATAACTATGTAGTCAATTTTGAAGCAGTTGTATTCATGGCTAAGATCTGGCCTATGGCATAATTGTTGCTATCAAAACTTTTCGGGTACATAGGCTATACATATGTAGCATATATTTATCAGCCCTGGCGGGAGCATGTGCGCGCTACGGCAGGCCGTAGACTGTACTAGTTCTGATATTGTTTATTTTTTGTTTTTTTTTTTTTTTACTAGAATTCACTTTAGTTTAGTCTAAAAATTTGATAAATTTTGGCTTAGAAAATGTTTCGGTTTATTTTTTATCGTACATACTTGAAACTAGCTACAGGCTTTCATTTTTTTTTTTAAATTTTTTAAAATTTTTGCAATATTTTTTGTTTTGTTTTTTTTTATAGCATATTTTCAACTCGCTGCTTTGCGCCTTAGTTTAAAATGAACTTTTTAAGTTTTACTTTTCGATACGTTTCGTTAATTGATTTACTTTACTTGCTCCTAACTCTTAAAACGCGCTTCAAGCTCTAGCCCCCCCATACTCTTCCGTAAGTATCTTAAAATTTGCACTAGATATATTTGCCTTACTGCACTTGTTTCTGCAATTAATTTGAGTTTGCCATAAAATAATTAACGCTATAAATCACAATATGGTTTTTATATAATCAAATTCTTCAAAAAAAAAAAAAAAAAAAAGTATGTATATATATAGATATCTTTACATTACATATTACAACTGCACATAATATGCGCTCACTTAGCTCACTAGACACAATACAAATACACATAGTTATATAAACGCTATATACAGTGCGGCGAAAAAGTCTTGGCACAGCTTGGAATTTGCCTATATTATTTTTCTTGAGTCAATCTTTAAAAGCTTCTGAGTGTTTCTGCCTGCTACAAAATTTCTCTTAGACTCTGTGACGTCATCAGTCATCAGGTTTTTTTTTAAAGAATCAAAAGAGGGTCACAAACTGAGTTTTGGAAAACCAGCTAGGCCTTGGCTTAGATGACTCTTTGATTCAAAAAAGTTCCTTTTACTTCGCTCAGAGCAGTAGAGAGACCTTAGATACCCATACTATTAAATAATATCTTAATAATTTTTCTTGGGTAAATCTTTAAAAGCTTTTGAGTATCTCTGCCTGCTTAAAATTTCTCTTAGATTCTATGACGTCATAAGTTAAGTTTTTAATAAGTTCAAAAGAGGTGGTTTTTTTAAAGAATCTGAAGAAAGTACAAAAATCTGAGTTTTGGAAAACTAGCTGGGTAATGGCTTAGAAGACTTTGATGCATAAAAGTTGCTTTTACTTAGCTGAGAGCAGTAGAGAGGCCCTAGATACTATTAAATAATATCTAAATAATTTTGCTTGAGTAAATCTTTAAATGCTTTTGAGTATTTTCTTCTTCAAATTTCTCCTAGATTCTATGACGTCATCAGTCAAGTTAACATGTTGAAAAAAGCGGTTTTGTTTATAGGATTAAAAAAAGGTCGAAAAACTGAGTTTTGGAAAACCAGCTAGGCCTTGGCTTAGATGACTCTTTGATGCATAAAAGTAGCTTTTACTTAGCTGAGAGCAGCTGAGAGACCTTAGATACTACAATATTAAATAATATCTAAATAATTTTGCTTCAGTAAATCTTTAAATGCTTTTGAGTATTTTTGCCTTCTTCAAATTTCTCTTAGATTCTATGACGTCATAAGTTAAGTTATCAACAAGTTGAAAAAACGTTTTTTTTTTTAAGGAATCAAAAGAGGGTCAAAAACTGAGTTTTCAAAAACCAGCTGGGCCTTGACTTAGAGAACTTTGATGCAAAAAGGTTGCTCATAATTAACGAGAGCAGATAAATTGGATCCTTCCAGGGTTTGCTTAACGTCGTGACATGTGACTTCAATGGTCTTAAAATCACGGCGCCCGTGCACTCGGTTGTTTCGACAAATGGGCAGCCCTTTGGAAAATATTTCCGCCGGAACCAATGCAGAGCATACTTCTGCTTGCTCAAGTCTTCACTCTTGATTTGAGACGAGGTCTATCTAAAACCTCTGCCGATCTCTTGGTCTCGGCACCCGGTTGATATTGACGAAACGCCACGCCAAGCAAAAAACTTTACCCGCGTTTGGGTATTAAACCACAGCCACCACGATACTACCCGAAGGACCGTACCCAGCAGGTCAGCATAGAACAAGTTCTGTGGCGCTTCTGACCTCCCGTGGAACCAGATAAACCACTGGTAGATGATTCGTGCAAAAAGACGCTTCCGATTTGAACTCCAAGCAGGGTTGGTAATTCCTTTATGTGTCTCACCGAGTTCTGTGGGTCTTCTGACCTCCCGTGGTACCAGATAAAACACTGGTAGATGCTTCGTGCCAAAAGACGCTTTCGATTTAAACTCCAAGCAGTTAAGGGTTGGTTACTCCCTTATGTGTCTCTAGTATATCCAAAATCAGTATTTGAAATACTTTTGCAAACTTTCAGTATAGCGCCGTGTCAGGACTTTTCCAACTCACTGTAAAATTTCACATAGTACAATATATATATAGCAATCTAATACGCTCTAATGCTATAATTAGCTCGAATCTATGTGTAAGTGTGTGTTTGTGTGTGTGTGTGTTTGTGTGTATATGTTTGAGTGTGTACGTGTGCACGCCTTTGAATTGACTAAAATCTAGAAACTAGTAAGAAAAGATTTAACCCAAAAATCCCCCTTAGACATGTGTGGCTAGCGGTCCCTTTTGCGTGACGCCCTTGCCATTGGTGGGCAAAATGAACTGCCCGGAGGGACTCTGCGCGCTGCCGGGCGGCAAGTTGCTCGCCAGCCCGCCCAGTGGCCCACACAATGCAGTGGGCTGTGTCAATGGTGTGGCCGCCAGTGTATTGCTGCTGGCTGTCAAATTGGAGCTGCTGCCGCTGACGCTGCCTGCGCCGGCAGCTATGCCAATGCCGGACACAACACCGCCACAGCTGCCCATCAGACTGCTGCTGGCGCTGGGGCCAAAATGCTTGAGTCCGCCATTGCTGTTGCCATGCCGTGGGGCATGGTATGGCGGTGGAGCGGGCGTGGCCGCTGGATTTGCAGTGCTGGGCGGCGGCAGCGGTGGCAATAGGGATGAGTTTGTGCGTAGATAGGGATTGCCATAGATGGCGCTGAAGCGACTATCGATGCCGTTCTGCAGCAAAGGTTGACCTGTTGTTAAGAAAATATATATATTAGACACATATGGAAAGCCACTTGTAGCTGGCGCTGAGCTTACCCATAAAGCCATTGGGCTGTGCTTTATGCTGCTGCAACTCATTGCGCTGATTACGTGGCAGACTCATGTTGCCAGTGCCAGCTGCTGTACCGGCCGTACCAGGCATGCCCACGGCTGCACTAGTGGATGTGGGTGTGGCATTGGCCGCATAATGCGGCAAGGTGGAGCTATTGGACTTGCTATTGGGCTTGTTGTCTGCCGGTGGACTATAGTCCAGCGCATACTCAAAGTATGGCGCATAGCCATTGCTGGTTGTTTCCTTATAGTTGTCCTGCTGATTCTTCAAGTTCTTAATGTGGCACTGACGATTGTAGCGTTCAGTGAAATCACCCGAGAAGCGATCATCGAACTTGACAGGTCCGGCCAGCGGCACGCCCAGTGTGGCGCCCTTCATCTGCACATCGGGCATGGGTGTTTGTGTCAGATTAATGGCCAGACCATCGGTGCCGGCTTCAGAGTACTCCACATCATAGGCTTTGGAGCGCAGCTCGCTCTTGAGCTCGTTGAGCTTATCGCCACCACGTGATGCTTCGGGTATGACATCGGCGGGCATGGGTTTCTTGCGACTGCGCTTTTTAAACACAATGACAATCATAACACACATTAGTATAATGGCCACCGAAGACATTGAGCCCATGACCACCAACAGGACGGGTATGGAGCCCGGCTCGGGCACCAAGGTAATAAGCAGCGAATCATAGCCATAGGAGTTGATCACAGTGCAGTTGTATTTGCCATAATGATTGGAGCGACTATTTTTGATAATAAGCGCAGCGCGCACGCCTTCGGGCAAATGATGCTCCTCGAATATGTAAAGATCCGGATCTGCTTCGCTCATATTAATAATCTTGCCATCATAGGACCAGAGTATCTGCTCAGCCTTGGGTATGCTAAAGGCTAGGCAGTCAATCTTGGCGCGATTGCCAACAGCGCCAAACTGCACCTTGTGTGAGGTTATCATGGGCGCACGTTTGACATAGACGGTGGCCTCGGCGCCAATCTCCGGAAAGCCATTGACAGTAGCTTTGCAGAAGTAGCGTCCAGCGGTGTCGCTGCTGACTTTAAGCTTTAGTTCGGCGGCATTGCCTACAATCTGGAGAGCACAGTGTTAGACAATTTATTCTTTAAATTTTAAGGGCATGAACCTACCTGATCAGAGTTCTCGTTGATCCATTCGATTTCGGGCGTAGGATTGCCATCTACCTCGCAGCGCATGGCTACCGAGGCGCCCAGATCTGCCTCTACGCTGACGGGTCTACGTCGAAAGATGGGACCATCTAAAATAAAATTTGACACATGAGTAAAGCGTGCTTTTGAGGCAACCAGCTTGATGCAAACTTACAGCTTATGTCCAGCGTTTCGCTCTCCTCGCTTTTGCCCACAGCATTGACCACCTCGCATTTGACAATAGCATCATGATACTGCTTGGTGACATTGTGTATAATCTGTAAAGATTTTAATAGTGGTTATTAAATTGTTCAAAAGATTCTAACTCCTCTTCAGCTTACCATTTTGGTAGTAAAGTCACCGGTCATGAGCTCATCGTTGATGAACCAGCGATAGCTAAGTTCATGCGGATTTGCATCGGCCTGACAGCTGAGTATGACCTCGGCACCCTCGGGTATGCGTCCGCCAGCCAGTGCACCACCCACCACGGATACGGATACTTTGGGCGCATATTTCACCTCCAGCAGCAGCTTGGCCGAGCGATAGGTGCGATCGGCCGTATTTTGCGCCTGACAGGTAAATGTCGTATTATGATGTTCCTTTTTGGGCGCCAGCTTTAGGATAGACTTGGCCGTGACGCGTCGTGAGTCAGCCAATGGCTCCTTTACATACTCTATGCCTTTGGTCAGCACATTGCCCAAGCCATCAATCCAAGTGATTTCGGCCGCCGGCTTGCCACCCACCGATATACATTCCAGCTCAATTTCACGATCCTCTGTGGTAACCAAAAAATCGCCTTGTTGTATTTTGGGCGCCTCCGGTGGCACCAACACTGTTAGCTTGGCAAAACGCGAACGTATGCCCTGTTCGCCTTGTGGCCCAGGTCCTACCTGGCACTGATATTTGGCATCATCGTCTAGCATTACCGGATAAATGTCCAGTGAAAAGTCGCCTTCCTCATCGCTACCCACCATAGAGTAGCGCTCAAAACCACTTAAATTGCGATGCTGACCCAAACCAAAGTCATCCTTGGTCCATTGCAAAGCACCCACCTTCTCCATGACGCGACAGGGCAAGGTCACGCGTGAGCCCACCACTGCTGTCTGATCCTGCGGCTCCATGGCAAAGTGTTGGCCGCCATCGTGCAGACCCTTGGGTTTGTCTTCGTTATTCGATGCTAAGCTGTCGCTGTAGTGCGTGCTCTGCGAGGAGGATTTATTCTTGTTTTTAGACTTGGCCAGAGCACCCTGAGGCACCAGGAGTAGCAACAGCAACACCAGCGGCAGCACGGCGAGTGTGTGACAAACGCGACTGCAATTGGTGCGCATTTTCATCAAAATTTCAGGCTATGATTGAGAATTTTCTGCTTTTTCCTTTTGATATGTTTAATGTAGTCGTTGCTGAACTAGCTGTAAAGATAAAGAATTTTGAAATAAAAAAAATTGTTAACAAAATGTTGTATAATCCGATAATAATAATAGTTGTAAATTCAAGAAATTTTCGGGTATATATATATATATTTATTATAAACATTTCCACAAACAGCTCCACCATAAGCGCAAAAGCTAAAGCTTAAAAAAATTTAATTAGCATCACGTCACGTAACGCCACTTTAGACGCATGGTCTAGTAAAAAAAGAAAGCAATTTTAGTTAAAATTTTTTGAAAATATGCTAAGAAAAAGTTTTTTACTAAAAGACTTGGCCGATTCGCAAAAATTTGAAATTTTTTAAGCTAGTTGAAACAATTTTTTTAGTAACGTCACGCCATGCGGGACATTAGCTCTGAATATCTACTAAAAAGCTAAAAAAAAATGTATTTTCTGAAAATTCTACAAAGGTGTTTCCGCTAAATAATAAAATTTTATTTTTAAATTATTTATTTATTTAACAAAAAATCATACCTTATAAAAACTGCGTAGTAAAAGCTAAAAAAAAGTTAACTCTCTCAATTTAATTTATTAGATTCAGAAATGTTTGTACATACAATTTGCATAAAACTTTATAAATCAGTATTTTTTTTTTTAATTTTCACTAGTTTGAAAATATTTTGAAGTATTGTGGTGGAAATAGGAATGTGTTCCATTTAAATTATTAAAGTTAATTGTTTAAATTTAACAACACCTTTTTGGCCCTACTAAAATTCACAACATAAAGTTTTTACTCAAAGCCAAACTGACAATGATTGACAATTTGTTGCAGCTGGCAACGCCATCAGCAGATTTTATTGTAAGTTGGCAGCTCTATTAGCTAAACATGACAGCAGGTTGACTTTTGCTCAAATCAAGCAAACAATTGTAACAAAATAGTCTGAAAATAATTTTTATATTAATGAAAAAGTTTTAAGAAATTGTGGAATTCAAATAATGTGCCCTAAGGTACAGTCTGGCTATGAAATTTTATCTGCACAAGAACAAATCGCCATCAGTTACTAAACAAGGTTAGCATAAACTTTTCAAAGTATATTGAAGCTATTAACTTATAATATACTAGCCGGCCTCCGCTTCGCTCGCTCGTCTAGGTCTTTATCCTACACAGTATATGGTGTATACTAATTTGTTTGTTTCATTTGTGTATTTTTTAATTGTGTATGCATGTCGACCTTCTGACATTTGTTTGAGAGAATCGCTGATGAAAAAGGAATCGTATTTTTTAAAGCAAGAATATTGAATGTGGTAAACGCAAATAAATAATCATTATTTCATTAAATTTGCTCGAACTGAAAAGAACATCATAATTGAGGTAGCAAATTTTAATGGCATAGTAACTTTTTGATTTAGTTTATTTGATTGTTATTTCTATTGGTTTACTTTTTCGTTGTTCAGATCTAAAATGAATAATATAAGTAATAATATAAGAATAAGTGTGCCGATGCCAGAGGAAGAGGATGTGCCATTTGATTATTTTGAGCAGTTGAACATGAAATATCCGACAGCTGAAACGTTCAATTTAAATTGGAAATGCAATCTCATTCACGAAGATGTTCGTTCTTCACTCATAAACTTTCAAAATGTGAAAAATCTCAATTTGTTTCTGGAAGAAAATTTCAAGCAAATACCGGTCACGCCATCATTTATGTTTCCAAACCTGCAATATTTCCGATTGGAAAACATCGTCCGATTGACCGAAGAATGGATTAATTTCATCATAAAATTTTCAACCATTCGCCATCTTTACATTTTAACCATGTTTGATGGAGATTTGGACACCATGAACGATAAAGTGATTTCAGCAATAGCCGATAAATCAAATTTTCAGAATGATTGCTGGGTGGTTTTCTTCATTTTGTTGAATCATTAATCTGTATGCATAAAAGTTCATGGTGCTAACTTTTTTGTTTGTTTCTTCACCTGCGATAATGATAGCAAAAGTAAAAAAATAGCAACTCTAAGTTGAGGTCTTTTATGATTGAGTTCAAATATGTATTCACTCACCATTTGACGGGTTAATCATTTTGATATTTAAATGATAGCCATCCTCGCCATAGCAAAATAGTATTGGATATTGCAAAGCATCATAGGAATGATGCGTTTCTGACACGCGTTGAAGTTGATTATTTTTTCGTTGAAGCACAATGTCGCGCGATTGTAAGTCTTCTTCAACAATCACTATGGCAACATCGTCGATTGTTGGAGCATTAAATCTTCTTGAGTGTTCACCAATAGGCGTCTTATCAGCTCGAATAACAATATAATGATTGTCGGACGGCATTCGATCTATTGCTGTTCGGAACAATTGAACTATGTAAATCATTGTGTTCATGAAACAAACGTTGTAGTTGTGCAACTATTTCTCTTTTTGTGTTACAACCGATAGCACACTAACGATCAACTTCGTCGGTCGAATTGCCAATGAAATATATTTGTAGAAATTGATATTCTTCATCTGCGAAAGGCAACAATGAGCCTGCTCTTAATCGATTCAACTCATTCCTTTGTGAACGTTGTTCCTCAGCTTCAGCTGTTCATTGGGATGATTGCAATTGAGTTCTACGCGAATTTCTACCAATATTACGTCTTTTTGGCGGCATTATGTGCAAATATTGATCTGATCATATGTATTTTACACGGAAATCAAAACATGAATCGCTTATGATTTTTGTGTTTCCTTTCGACAAAAACTATTAACTAAAAAATATTAGTTAATCTGACAATGTACACAATGCCAACCAAAATAAAAAAAAATGTTGTATTGGAAAATCAAATTGTCCTTTTTAGTATTTTCGTCGCAATTTTGTTATATCTTCCACGAACATTTCAAGACCAAAATTAGCCAAATCGGTCCAGCCATTCACGCGTGATGCCGTGACCAAGGAAAACGGGTTTCATTTTTATATATATAGATAGCTGACCCGACAGACTTCGTCCTGTCAAAAAGATTTGTAATGTGGCAGTTTTTTTGCCTACGTATTTAAAAAAAATCTCCTGAACAGAACCGTCACCCTGGTGATAGGGCGTTGTGAATAAAAAATAATTAAATAAAACATATATAAGGATTTAAAAGTAGGTAATCGCTTTATTGTTAATCATGTGAATCATAATTATTATTATTATCATTGTAGTGCTTTGTGGTATACGATGTTTTTTGTTTGATTACCTGGCGCATAGATAAACAAATCTGATGGTTTTCCAACACGGGAACAGGCAACATACAATTGACCATGTGAGAAACATGGGTTTTCTAGATTAATACCACAAACACTTAATGATTGCCCCTGGGACTTGTTTATAGTCATAGCAAAAGCAAGCCGCACTGGAAACTGTAGTCGTTTAAACTCAAATAGCACATCAGTCGGAATCATTGGGATGCGCGGTATGAGAACATCTTCTCCTTTATACTTTCCTTTGAGTTTAGTTGCTTCTATCACATTGTTTAGTAATTTTTTTATCGCTAACCGTGTACCGTTGCAAAGACGCGGTTGGTTGATATTTCGCAACATTATAACCACCGATCCAACCTTTAATTGAAGATTGTGAGGTGGCAATCCTGGCAAATCCAGCGAGTTTAAAAATTCCGGTGGATAGTTGACTACATCATCTTGATTAGTAGCCGAATCAACTGATTTATATATCCTCAATTCGCCTGTAATTTGTTCTTGAATTTTGAAATTTAATTCATTTACATCTATGTTTTTTGCAGCCAGTATAGCTCGTTCGCTCAACCAATCATGGTTTCTGTAATTTTGAGAAACATCTGGAAACACCTTCTGAATAAGTTCATCTTTTGATCGAGTTAACTGACAAAAACTTTGAGGAAAGTTAATGCAGCCAGTCAACATGTCTATAGGAAATTTGCCATTACCAATGTCAATGAGTTGTTTAGAGAATATGTTTCCAGATTGGTCATTTTGCAACTCGACACGCATATTCTTGCTTAAATGAAGTACTTTGACATGTTTCCACAAATTGGAGGACTTTAGACATGCATTGGCGTTGATCGTGGAATCACTGGCAATGTTTGACGAAAATCTCCTGCTAATAAAATCATTGCACCACCAAATCGGTTATTATTGCTCCGTAGATCTTTTAAGGTTCTGTCTAAAGCCCAAACAATCAATTTACATTGCTGCAAAACCTTTGCCATTGCAGAGTTCTTCGAAACGTTGCAGGTTGGAGTTTCATTGCTTTGCATATTTAATGGCAATTTTAGTGCTGAATGGGCTGTTCGACCACCTTCAAGCAAAGTTGCTGCGATTCCCGACGAAGCGAGTGCAAGTGCTATTTTATTTTGTGAGCGAATTGTTGCTAATATTAATGAAATCAAAAAAGGTTTTCCTGTACCACCAGGTGCATCTAAGAAGTAAATCCCTCCAGTTTCATCATTTGTTACTTTCATAAGAGTTTCAAATACATACTTCTGTTGTTCATTTAACAGTGGAAGATTTGTTTGAATTAATTCTTTCAAAGCGTTGAGATCATACAGTTTTTCTCGATGCAACACTTGGTTAAAAGCGTCATGCATTGGACGATTGGGCGCGGTCAGGCCTAATTGAATTAATAGTTTGTTTGACATTATCAAGCACATGTCCTCAATTGAAATCAATGCTTCATTGTAAATTTCTTCACTGATTTGTATATTTGGATTTTCCATTCTATTCCGTATTTGATACAAAATATCATCACACATATAATCTTTGAACTTGATCCAAATCATCAAAATCCTTTGTTGCCCCAAATGAAGTCATTTGAAAGCAATTGTTATATTGTTGGATATGTGTCAAAAAGTGTATAGAATCTGTTCCTATTCCTGAAACCAATGAGTACAATGGTTCTGGTGGTGGATCCAATGGTATCAATTTTACTTTACCATTTGCGCAACACAATCCATTGGCTTCGTTTTTGTATTTTAATGCCTTACAGTGTGAGCAAACCGAGTTCATAGAACCAATAACAACTCATTGGTAGTTACTGTAGTCAATTGACACATCGTAACTGAAAGAAGCTCGATTCAAACTTGCGCGATTATTAGTAGAATGTCGCGCTCGCGCTTCACGCGTTTGTGATATCCGAATTCTTTCAGCTTGGTTTGTAGCATTTCTGGTTCTTCTACCTAAATTGCTTCGTCTTATAGGAGGCATATCAAATATTAATTATTTTTTCACTAATCACGAACTAAACAAACACTAACTAAGTAAACACTTTGCACAAAACACGATATACGAATTTGTTTCGTGTATCAGTTGACAAAAGCAAACTCAGATTAGGTCACAGACAACTTTTTTTTTTAAATTTGATATGACTTGAAGTCAAAGTCGTAGTTGACTACGTTTTAGTTACAAATCATTTGTATGGGAAAAAGAAAAGGGCTAATTTTAGGGTTTTTCCAGCAATAATTCTAATTTTTCTCGCCGTAAAAACCATCCTTGAACTTCAACGAACATTTAAAAAAAGATTTGGCCAAATTGGTCGAGGCGTTGTTGAGTTATGCGCTTATCAACACATTTTGCGATTCATTTTTATATTATAGAATAATAATTTATATATAATACATATCTCTTTACCTAACTTGCAGCACGTTGGACGGTAGCAGAATAAAATAATTGATTAATTATATCCGAAACATTTCAATTACGCGTTACTTTGATCGGCCACAATGGCTGGGTCACCCAAATAGCCACCAATGCCAAGGATTTCGACACCATCATTGCTGCGTCTCGTGACAAGACGTTGCTGGTCTGCAAGTTGACCCGCGAAGAGGATACCAACTACGGTTATGCCCAGAAGCATCTGGACAATCCCATTTTATCAGCAAAAGCTATTCAGAAAGCAGACAAGCCTAGGGCAAGCTAAAGTTACGACATTGCTTACGTCATCCAGCGTATTGGATCTATGGTGAAGCAGCCGCAGGAGCAATTACTAAAAATAGGAATTACCTCTAACTATAACAACTGACCAAAGTCGCCAAATAAATTCACGTTGATGCAGCAGCTTGGGATTAAGATGAGAGTTTTGGAGCAGCCACCTAAAACAAAAGTTCCTTAATGCTGGCAATGCCTAGAGTGCGATGTATGTAAATCAGACACTGCGATGTTTGGAAAACTAATTCATTAATTATACCACTTTAGATGCTCCCAAATAAGATGCTGAAGATGCACGAGACCAAAACAAAGCTTTTTGATTAAAGAACTCAGCTATTCGGAAACAGAAATCCAAAAACTGTGCGGCAGCATGAAGATAATAGTGAAGCCCGATTTGTCATAGGTTTCCCATTAAATAAATTGATATTTGGTTCAGGATGTAGCCAATGTCGAGAATTGCTTGCAACTCCTGCAGGAATTTAGTAAGATGAAGCTGCAAAACCTGAAGCTGTTGTTAAAACACGAATCTATGAAAAACTGTAAAGAGAAAATCATAACACTGAGGCACTATTTAAGAGCAAGTTAATGGATCACTCCTGCTTAGAACCTACAGCATGAAGAACATTTTTTCCTATATGAAAAAGCCTGTGACACGCTTGTGAAGTCCAGCCAGAGCAAAGACAGTGATGACGTCACGCATTAGTAAAAGTGGAGCCTCTGCTCTTAGTGATCAAATAAAAATGACGAAGTGAGTTGGTACTTTGCAGCACATCATAAATACCGCCCAATATTATTCGCTTCTTTTTTCAGTTACATGAAGTATTATTTATTTTTTTAATTTTATTTTAAACTAGATATACGAAAGAAGTATTCAAATAATTGTTAAATATTCTCATATATACAAAAGAACAACATCAGCGAGATGAGATTGACATACACTTGCCAGACGTGAATGGTATTGTCGGAGTCTGACCATCTGAGGACCAGGCCAGGGTCAGGCACTGTGGCTGTTCGGCCTTGGATGTGGGCGGTGCTCCTGTCTTCTTGCATGCCAAATCTCAGATCAGTAGCGGTTGGGCCATTGATAATATCATTGTGCTCCAGAGTGTACAGAATCTTGCCATTATTAAGATCCCAGAACCAACTGATGAAACGGTCACGGTGTTCAAGTAGCCATTGTGGCCGAAATGGTGGTCCTTCAATTTGCGGTTAGGCAAGTTCCAGACCTTGACGGTACGATTCCAGCAGCAAGACACAAAGATGAAACCCAGAAAACCCAGTCAATGTGGCCATCCTACTGGATGGTGAACTTGCACCTAGCCAAAGTATTCCACAGCCTTATGGTCTTGAATCTGACGGTTGTCGGCGGAGAAAGCGACAGAAAGAACATCCTTGGTGTGTTTTTTGGAAGCGACGAGTGGTCTTGCCAGCAGCCAATTCCCAGATGCGTAAAGTCTGATCCCAGGACCCAGCCAGAGCGTAGTTGCCATCAGATGAGAACACAACATTTATGATAAAGTGGCGAGAAACTCAAGCAGGAAACCCAGTCAGTGTGGCCATCCTCCAGGATGACAAACTTACACTCAGCCAAAGTGTTCCACAGCTTAATGGTCTTGTCGTGAGAGCCCGAGACAATCTGACAGTTGTCAGTGGAGAAGGCAATAGAGAGCACATCCCACGAATGGTCATGCCAGCAGCCAAAATCCCACAGGCGTAAAGTCTGATCCCAGGAGGCAAACCTAGCGTAGTTGCCATCAGATGAGAGCGCAACATCGCTGATAAAGTGAAAGTGTCCATAGAGACACTTCTGGGGATAGTCGCAGTATGTATCCTTATCGCTGGTCAACTTCCAGACAATCAACGTCTTGTTGCAGAAATGATGGTATCGGGATCCTTGGGATTGCTGGTGATTTGGGTAACCCAGGCATTGTGGCCGACCAAAGTACAGCGTAATTGCAATGTTTCGGACATAACTAATAAATTATTTTTAGCTACAGGAAGCGCAGGGAAACGCGTCCAACGAGTTAGGTAAAAATATATATAAATTATTATATATTATAAGTATGTATATGTTAACCTTTTTTTTTTTAAACATTGTCAGTCAAAATTGGATTAAATTTTATAAAAAGTTTGATTTCACAGATTTTCTTATTTGATAAATAATAAATAAATAATTGGCCTGAAAACTAAAGATATATTTTTGTTTTTCTAGTTTTTACTACTTTTCGAGTGATTTTCAATCAAATTTGTTTAGGATTCTCATGTACTTTTTTCGATTCACACTTCTCTTCAATTTTCACTTTTTGTACACATCAACACTTCATTTTCTTATTACACCCATACCTCGCTTTACGGCCTATATTCTTAAAATGTCATCATCAATCATCAAAATCGCAGAAGGTCGCCAAAAAAGTGGCCCGCTTCACATTTTTTCGCCAATATCTTTTTTGTCTAGTCGAGATATTTAGACGTTGGAGACCTCCCAAGGTTACCCAAGGTATGATCAGGTAGACTAGAGTAGTCGATATAAACATGTTCGTCTGACTATCTGAATGCTCGTATATACATATGAAGTTCTAGATCTCAGTAATGCTAAGGAGGTGATTCAAAACTGAGGCGCCTGTAGAGTTTAAAAGCATTAAGCATTTATATTGTTCGGAGAGCGTTTGGGGCATGACGACAGTCGGCCTTGATAACCCTCATAACTTGTCTCCACCAAGTATAATAAGTAACTTTATAAAGAGCATACGACTTTATCGAGAAACAGGGTGCCAAGACATACAGAATAAAATACTCCGCCTTCTGAATGGCACGTGGTTAATTTGACGTTGCAGCGAGACTTCAATCTATTTAGGATTAGATCTCTGATTGACCAGCGCACCAGATTCGTAAGATTCGTTTTGTTCCCGGATATTTTTCTATTAGCAGCACTGCAGTCTTAGTCGCATGCTCACTAAATTTGGGATGCTTTCCTTAATCCTTTTAAGTCACAAAGAGCTGGCATCGGCAACCGCTTTTATCTTATGCTACCTTGCTGTATTTTGTTGATAGAGATCCGTTGCTATATCGACTGTAGCATCGGCAAATTTTCTTTTTCGAGTAAAATTTGAGCACATTTGAGCAAATGTTTAACATTTTGTAGGTCTTCCTCTGTTTCGGTGCGTAGACGATTTAGGTTCTTCTGACAAAATTTCAATAAAGGGAAGTCCTTCTTGGCAAGTTTTCGTTTTTCTTAATAAAATGCTCAGGGTTGCGATGATAGTTTTGCCGCTTTGTTTTTATTTTGGCGTAAATTAGACTTTTTATTTTAAGGTATCAAACTTCTCTGTATTTGTTTCCTTAACATTAAGTTATTTTCTGAATCATTTGCTGCTAACATCCCCTCGAGACCTCCAAAAATACCCTTTAAAACACTATTATTTTTACCTTGGCAATTTCTTTGCAAAGACAAAAATTATGTTAAAAGCTGCTCCAAGGCTTTGTACAATTTAAATTCTGCATGAAAATTTATAACAAAAAGAATATAACAGAAAAGGCATAAGCCTTTTCTTGTAACTAAAAACTTGGCAAAACTGCCTTAAGGCACAATTTTCGATTAGTTAAGCAGCACTGCTTATGCTTGCTCTGTGCTTGAAGGAGAGTTCTGTTAAATACGAAGCCGACATAACAGCTTAGCCGTGACAACAACCAAGCTGCAGCACTGCTTTGTTGTGCTGAGTTAGTTTTCTAACAGCAAGCAGCGCATAACAGCTTAAAAATAACAGTTATGTATGTAAGTAGCAGATTGCTGTTAAACACTTACAGCTTAACATAACAGCTTAGCTGTGACAACAACCAAGCTGCAGCACTGCCTTGCTCACTCCTCAGCAAGCAGCGCATACAAATTACAGTTACAAGCAGTTTGCATAAAGCTACCATTCAAGCAGTTATTGCCGCTAGCAACCCGTAAAGCAGTTTCTGTTATACAAATAACTAAAGCAGCACCAAAAAGCAGTCTTTGTAAGCCGTTTCTTATTATAGCCGCCCTACAAAAAAAAAAACTACTAAACGAATAATTTGCCCTGCACTCACCTCGACACTTGAAACCCCTTAAATAAATGTGTGTGTGTGCTTTACACCTGCACCTACAAACTAAATCTAGGGTAGTTTTCTTATATATGTATATAGGGTACGTAGTACTTGTTCCATTTGAAGGCCTTGCTTTTGCTTCATTAGGCATGTCATTTCGTCCGGGCCACTTGACCTTTTTGCAAATTAAATGCCATAAGATGATATGAACAAAAATTATGAAATTTCTGCAGCAAACTCAAATAAATATTTAAAAAAATTAACTTAAATTAAATGCTCGTTAAAATTGAAAATTCATTGAATTGGCCAAAAAAGTTCATGCAGTTCATAAAGTGCACAGCCTTGAACACAATTTGGAAATATATTTACGGCTTTAGCTGGTTTTTTAGTTTTTTTGGATTCTTATAGCTGTTGCTTTTGTTGTTGGTTTCTGTGTGTGACGAATATAGCCCGGGGCTTATGCTAGTACTACTTTGTGGGCGGTGTGGGCGTTGGCAGGACGAATGAGTTTATATTTTTTTTGGAACTACATGCAAACAAACATTGTCAGCTGCGCAGCATGGAACTTGCGTTCTTTATGGGTCAAGTTTAACCAAATGAAAGAAAAAGCGTGAAAATTCTGAAAGGCAGCTGCAAGCTAAAACAACAAAAACAACAACCAAGTCACAAAACAAATAAAGCTCAAATCCACTGCATCAGAGGGCTGGCTGAGTGTGTGTGTACTTATGTGTGTGACTGTGTGTGTGACTGTGTGTGTAAACCGCCTGGCTGGCAATCAACGCGAAAACTGCACCAAACGCTGCTGCGTACCTACGTCCCCTACCGTACCACATCAACTCGTCCCTTTGGCACCATTTACCACTTTTCCTGCCACCATAACTATAACAGTAAATGCAACTATAACTGTAACTGTATGTGGCAGGTCGGACTGAAATTGAAACATATTTAGTTGTTGTTGTAAGGAAAACTAGCGATGGACGCAACATTCCGCAACGGAACACTGGGCGTACCTGCCAATCAATTGGATTTGTCTTAGGCGCAAAAGATTACACAAATTCTGGAGGGCAGTTGACTTGCTTAGCTGTGGAAAGGTGACAAATGGAACTGGTGCGTTCACGAAGTTGGCTATCGATGCAGAAATGCAAAAGTGCACAACAAACAACTATTTGCATTGCAAAAGTTTTGCAAAAGCAGTGCAAGCAGCGTCATTATCCAACATCAAAAGTTTTTGCTTTTAAAAAAATAACAATGAAAGGGTTATATGAATTTACGTCTTCAATGAATTTAACCTCACCAAGCATTGCTCCTGCTTTTCAATGCAAAATTTTATCTGTTTTTATATTAAAAAAACATCCTAAATTTCAACTGTTTAGCTCTTTTTACACAAAATTATTTTAAACAAAAACATAGCACACCATATGACAGGTACAAACAGCTGATTGCGCACAATTTCGTGCACAAGGGTTGTTCACGTGCTTAGTCTGGCACTTTTGCACTTCTTGCATTGATAAACAACTTTGCATCTTTCGATTACTTTATCTCCCTTAGTTTTTTTCAATTAATTACCAGAAAATAATTTTTATACAAGATATGCATAATTTATTCAAGAAGCATTGAAGCATTTTTATGCAAGATTTGCACCATTTTTATGTACCAAAAACTCCTTTTGAGTAGGGCCATTTTTTGGTTTGAATCAGAAAGAAGATAATTAAAAATAATTATAAAAAAATTACTTGTTTGAAATTGCCATAAATAGAATCTAGGAATACTAGAGAATATTTAAAAATAATTTCAGTCTTCAGATTTGATTTCAGTTGCAACAAACGTTGGGATCAATTCGTTTTCCGGAACACAGCCGAATATCCCAAAGTCTCAATTTAAGCAAGAAATTTTACTACGAAAAGGAATAACAAATATTAAGAAAATTTTTCAATGATAAGAGTTTTTAGTATAGAAATTTTTAAACAAACTGATAAGCATAAAGATAAGTTTCTAGTTGATATATCTTCTTATATATAAAATTCTCGTGTTACAATGTTAGTTACCATACTCCTCCGAAACGGCGGTGCCTATTGGGTAGGTCTGAGAATCGGCCACCATCTATTTTTTATACCCAGGGTTGCCACCCCTAAAATTGTTTTTTAAATTTTTACCAAACTCCTACGAAACGGCTGGACCCATTCTCATGAAATTTTGTGTGCCCATTCGGTAGGTCTGAGAACCGGCCAACATCTATTTTTCATACCCCTAAGTGAAAAGGGAAGCTTACCCTAATATTTTTTTTTAAATTTTTACCAAACTCCTACGAAACGTCTGGACCGATTCTCATGAAATTTTGTGTGCCTATTGGGTAGGTCTGAGAATCGGCCAACATCTCATTTCTCTAAGTGATAAGGGTGGCCACCCTAACATTTTTTTTTTTTAATTTTTGCACACATTTTTTTTATAGTGTTGCATTGAGTACTTTGTCATATTAACTTATATTTTTTAGTTAATTATTTTTGTGGTATATTACAGAAACTTATGTTTCACGTGTTACGGGTGTTCTTATGAACGCGTCTATGAATTTCAAATCTGATTTTTGCGTGTGTTAGAGGTTGTCAATACGGAGGTTTTTTGGAAGAAATGCAACGAATCAAATTAATAATCAATCTAATCGTACTGCCCAGGAACGTGAATCGCAATGAAGGTGAAAGAATTCGGTTAAGACAGATCCGTGAAGCGCGACATTCGACTAATAATGGTGCAAGTTTGAATCGAGCTGCAAACTAATCTAAAAATCTTATATTTTTTCAGATAAACTAAATACTCTAGTTAGAATCTTACGATGTTTATTCACTTTAAGAGTATTCAAAAAGTTTGGGCAGGACGACGTCTGCCGGGCCCACTATTTATTATATATTATAATTTATGTATTATATTAGCTTTAAATTTTTACTAAGTGAAAAGCTGGACTAAAATAGTCTTTCAAAAGGAGAAGAAAAGATAGAGCAAGTCAAAGTTACCTTGAAATACAAAAATAAAAAAAGCGCTTTTTTAGAAAATGTCAAAAAAGTAATGAATTTTTATAATTATAATTAAATTTATTGGCTAAAAAAATTCCTTCGAAAACTACGAAATTCAGGTACGTACAAACTTTGTTTTATTTCTGGTTTTATTTCATTCATATTTGTTAATTTTACTTTATTATTTTAAATTTTTTCACGAATTTCGTGAAATAAATTAAATAAATATGTATCTATTTTTTTCAAAATAATTTTCTCAGTATTATTTGCCACATTAAAAAAACTTTTTGAATGTATAATTCTTGACATATTTTATAATTACAAAATAAACTTAAAAATGGCTTAATTTGAAATTATCTTGCTATTTTCAATATTATTTATACAATTTATTGTTTTTTTTTTTTTTATAACAAACACGATGACGTCACATACCAAAAACTTGTTGCAAAAATGTTACTCAATCTAATTTATGAAAATGTTTCCCAAAGTATGATTCTTGACAGTCTTTAAAGAAAATTAAACAAAGAAGTCGAAAATGGCTTAATGGGAACTGAATCTAGAAAAAATTAATTTTTTTAGACCAAATATAATGACGTGTAATAGCAAATTAGTACGTTCCTTATTTGTAAATTTATTATCAAACCAAGCCTGATTTGCAACTTTTTTCAAAAAGTTTGGAATCTTTTAGCTGAATTCTTTTTAGAATTTTTTATTTCATGAGTATTTTTTTTTAGCCGAAAATTGCCACCCCACACAAATATGCAACTTAAAAAATATAAACACTTCCGAAAGATGATTTGTTTTAAGGATTATAGTGCAATATAGGAACGTCTTAGTGGTTTTGCTTTGACATTTGGCCTTGAAGCACCATCGTGGCTATAAATAAATACTGCTTGAGAGCTGAGAGCTGAGAGCTGGCAAAAGAGACAGATCTTTTAGCTATATATATATATTTTTTTTTTATATTTAATCCATTTTAATTTCTAGCAGGAACATAGCGCTATAGCATTCCTAAATCCACTACAAGTTCAAGATTTAAAAAAAAAAGTTGTAGATGGTCGTGAGTAAAATTTAAAAAAATAAGCCCAGCGGTTCCGTTCTGCTTCCATTCCATAAAAAATAAAAATTTAAAAAACAAAAAAAAACCGAAGCTCCATATAAATTTTGTTTGTGCTAGATTCGAACCATTGTTTTATGGTTTTAGATTTCAAGGTCCTGGCAGCTGCAAGCCTCACGCTCATCGCTAACAAACAAACAAACACACACACACGCACACCCAAACACACACACATACACACAGCTGCTGCATATGCATACATTGGCGCTTGTGTGTATGCAACACTTTTTTTTCGTCGCACTCTGAAAATTTGTAAGGACTCTGCCATGCTGGGCCGCAAATTTATAACACACTTACGCACACACAGATACACAGATACTTACATGTGTAGTTCGGACAAGCCCCAACCGTTGCCCCACTAGTCCCCCCTATGGTCACCCAAGCCACCCATTCCATTTGCCGCTGGTGCTGCACTTTCTGGCCTTGGCATTTGTGGCTTTTGCAAATGTTTTTCTTTTCTTTTCCGCTGCTTTTCAGCTAAATTAAACACAATTTCTTTTTTTTTATTTCAAGACCCTATACGGCCCTTGTTGTTGTTGTTGCTGTTGCCGTTGTTGTAGCTACATGTATGTCAACCGTGCAGCGTGTTAAGTGCGTCATCTAATGTTAACAATTTCATCAAGTTAACGCCACAAAACCAAAATGAAAAAATGTGAAAGTCTTTGGGCTATGTCCGACAATGGTATACTCTGTATGTGATATTTTTTTAAAATATTTTGAAGCCCAGTACGCAGCAACAAAACAGAACAAGGAATGCACACAAATGTTAAATGTTGCTGCAAGACATTTGCTTGCTGGTAAGCAGTATTTAAAAGCAAGCAGTGTTGCTAAATTTTTTTGTGAAAAAAATATGAACAGCTGTTCTGTTAGGCCGCTTAGAGACTAGTCGAAGGGATAAAAGTAACTAGGTTTAAAATTTATTATTATACGTCAAACTTGCCTGCAAGCCTTACCTACAAATGATATTTTTTTCAAACATTGATGCTATATTAAGAACGCAGCAGTTCCCAGCTTAGTGGAACTTCGCCTGGCTAACAATGACTCATAAACTTGGTTAACAGGAGAATGTCACTGTGTCGTACTGGCCTAATTGTCTCCTTCCCACGCTTGCTAAAGTTTGGGAGAGACTTCGACCTTCTTCCTGACCACTAATTTGGATTTAGAGAAAGTCAGAACGCTGTCGAATAGGTGCATAGAGTGATAAATCATATTCTAAAAACCTTTGATGACAAGGAGTACTGATTTGGATTGATGTTGAAAAGGCATATGTATAGAGTATAAATAGAGTTTGGTTAGATGAAGTTTTGGGTAAAACCAAGAATCTGCTCCCAGCAACTGACTTTAAGCGTCTCAGATCATTCTTAGCAGATAAAAGATTTCAGGTAAACATTAAAAACATTCTTCTTTCAGCCAGATCCATGAGAAGAGTAGTACACCAGCGATTTAGACCCATTCAGCCATCGAGTGAATCTTCTTAAAAAAGTGTGTTTTAGGCTACTTTTTGGCCGAGATACACAAAAATTGTATTAATTTTTTTCATGTTTTCGGGCACTTTTCTCAGTCATTCGTCAATATCGCATTTCATTGGCTCGTAAGAGATGTATGTAAACCCTTGAGCTCAAGGAGTGGGACATGAACAGGGTAATGAGAGCAGACGCAGCTGCAATCTATACTGACGGATCCAAGATGGATCGCGGTATGGGAGCAGGGGTCTACTCGGACGAACTCGAAGTATCTCTCTCCTATCGCCTAGGCAGCAGAAACAGCATCTTCCAGGCGGAAGTCTTTGGCATCAGAGAAGCATGTAAGGTGTTGAATAATCATCCGAGTCAGCTGGCGGAGGTGTGCATATTCTCCGACAGCCAAGCAGCTTTGCTGGCGATCAAATCGCCAACCGTGAACTCAGAAATCATCAGATAATGCAAAGAAGATCTCAATGCCCTTGCAAGCAGAATGAGCATCGCTCTCGTATGGGTTCCCGGACATAGGAACGTATACGGGAATGAAAAAGCTGATAAACTGGCGAGAAAAGGAGCATCAGATGGCGAAGCAGCGGAGGTAGCTGTCAAATACCCCCTCAGCGCTATCAAGAGGGAACTTCTTCTGCGAGCTCAGAACAAGGCTGGAACCAGATGGGAAAAAAATGGCACTTGCAAGATTGCAAAGGAAATTTTGCCGCGATACGACAAGCGTAGAACGGCCAAACTGGTAAGCAAGCCAAGAACAATGATCTTCAGAATAGCATCGACAATAACCGGACATTGGCTGGCTCTACAACGTCAGATGCCGAAGCTGTGACCAGGAGAACAGAGAAGAAACAGTTTATCATTATTTATGTGATTGCCCACGATTGGGGTCCTTACGCCACAGAGCACTAGGAAGCTTCGCGTTAGGAAGCCTACGTGACTTTGTAGAAAAGAACATAGACGACATCAGCAGGTTTATTAACGGATCGAGTTCCCATAAGTGGTGTAACAAAATGGCGCATTACCGCTAATTGAGTTTGAATATGTTGTCACTCAAGCGGCACCCAAATCAATCAACCAGCTACAATGAAAGGATTCGCAAAAGATTACCCAAAGGACTATCTAAAGATCATCACATAAGATGTTTAAAAAGAAGATACCACAAAAATCTCATCCAACAAATCACTTAATTCGATTAATCTCTTAAATCAACTAGATGATTGCTATAAAGTCTGACAAAACTGGACTTTATAAAGGTATTCTCTAATATATGGCGCTATATAGATCATCATTTAGATGATTGCTATGAAGTCTGACAAAACTGGGCTTCAGAAAAGCATTCTATAATGTCGTATAGAAAGGTATCCTATAACATATTGTTCAAGCCTACTAAGCTGAATTGGGTATCTCTAGTTAGGTCTACTGGAATATGTCCAATTTTAATTATTTACATTATTTACAAAAATATAAGAATTTTCAAAATATGTTGCCGTTTTTGTACCGACGCGTTTTTCGCTGCTGCGTACTGGCATTAAGTCTAAACTGCTTGCGCATAACCTAACAAGCAGTGCCAATTCAAACAGTTTTTACGACAAATTTGCAGTTCAATCTGCAACTATCCCAATATTCAAGCTAAATATATTTCTATGCTGTGAAATGTAAGTAAAAATTCTCGGGAGAAGAAATAGAGGATATGGGTGACTTTGTCGACGTATACTATCTATATTCTATCTAGGAGTTGTCGATGCTATTCTGAAGATCAAGTAGTATAAATAATGTCGGTTGGCTCACATCAAGAACTGGTAAGACAGTAAAAAAGTTGAAAGCAAGGAAGTCAGATTGAAATTAAGCATTATATCAGACTCCCTATGCTTCAATTAGGAGTTGAAAGAACATGTATCAGTTAAGGAGCCAAAAGAGCCCTGTTGACTGAGTGGGTGACTCAGTAAAGGATTTTTCAAGAGGCAAGCTAAGATGATTTGAGATAGAAGAAGAAATAGATTGCATAGACCTTTCAAGAGACAGAAAAAGAGAGAGAGAGAGGGGATTTTTGGAATACAACTTAATGAGGCAAAACCTATCAGAAAATGGTGGCAGTCGGATATTTGAATATCAGTTTAAGTAGGTGACTCATAATAAAGGATTTTTCAAGAGGCAAGCTAAGATGATTTGAGATAGAAGAAGAAATAGATTGCATAGACCTTTCAAGAGAGAGAAAAAGAGAGAGAGAGAGGGGATTTTAGGAATACAACTTAATAAGGCAAAGCATATCAGAAAATGGTGGCAATAGGATATTTGGGTACCAGTTTAAGTAGGTGACTCATAATAAAGGATTTTTCAAGGGCAAGCTAAGATGATTTAAGACAAAAGAAGAAATAGATTACACAGACCCTTCGAGAGAGAGAGAGAGAGAGGATTTTAGGAATACAACTTAATAATGCAAAGCCTATCAGAAAATGGTGGCAGTCGGATATTTGGGTACCAGTTTAAGTAGGTGACTCATAATAAATGATTTTTCAAGGGCAAGCTAAGATGATTTAAGACAAAAGAAGAAATAGATTACACAGACCCTTCGAGAGAGAGAGAGAGAGAGGATTTTAGGAATACAACTTAATAAGGCAAAGCCTATCAGAAAATGGTGGCAGTCGGATATTTGGGTACCAGTTTAAGCCACAAAATGCAAAAAGGAGAAATTGTTTTGGTACGAACTCAATCATGTTCTGTTAAAGATGGTTTTGAAAGATTCAAGAGAAGTATATGAGGTATATATATAGATAAGTTGTATAGGGGTCCATAAATTCGAGAGACCAACGCTTGATAAATGCAGGAAGGCCTAAAGCTTTACTAACATAGTTAAAGAAGATTTGTTTAATGGACTCACATGAGGCTTTATAGCCAATTTGATACGAAAGATACAATTTTTTAATTTTTGCAAAACATACTATATGATGTGTATATCGATCTTATAAAGTAATACAATAATAAGTAATAATATATAAAGTAATATATGCCACAAAAACGATTTTTGGGTTCGTAGATCAGTTCATAATTATAATTCCCTGACTAACTGGGCATCTCTATTAATAACTGTTCGAAGAAAACAGGCACCTACAGTTTATAGACGAATCCGGACGGCGCTTCTTTGAATTACAACAGATTTTCTAGGGCCAATAGCGTCTTGCTGTTTTTGGTAATCCCTAAAACATATCGATTTTTGAGCTTAACTCTGAGGTGCCTTAATTTTGGAACTTCGACTGGGATCCTGCGCCACCCAAAAACGGAAGCACGGTCCGAGCTTTAATCGATTATTTATTTGTGGCATTAATTTTCGTTAAAAAAACGTTCTTACGCTTTTATATTTCTCAAATTGAAGATAAAAATAAATTTAAACCAATTCACACTTTCTACCTCAATGCCCTTGAAAAAAAAAAACTTTGAGTCTGCCGCGCCATTATCCGCCACAAATCTATAATATCCTCGATCCCCTGGGTTCAGTTCAGAGTATAAAAAATGCCAGACAGAGTGCCACCAAAAAATACTGACCAACCCCCTTCCCTCTTTTTCCACTACCCAGCCACCACTACATGTATATGCTCGTCCATTTTCATTTTCATTTTCAGTACTTCGCTGTCCGCCATTTGGCTTGTTTACTTTACCTCTTGGCCATGATTTACGGCATTTGAACTTTTTTTTTTGCGTAAATGTGTGTATGTGTGTGTGTGTGTGTGTGTGCAGGTCTTGGTCTGCCACGTACCGGAAGTGCTTGGCCTGCGTATGTTCCATGTGATATGCGAGCCGTGCTAAGGTATGCTTTATATGGACGCCCCCATACAATATGGCCGCCATCTAGCCATCTAAATTATTAAAAATTATAATAAAATTTTTATTACCAGAAATAGCAAGAATAAGGCAAGCAGCAAACAAACAAAGGCTCATTGGCCACCAAGGATGTTGCCATTTCTCTTTTTCTACTGCCTGCAGTTTTTCACTTCTTTCACTTTGCTTTCTCGTTTTTCTAGTCTCTGTTTTGTACTTTATACCAAAAACAAAAAAAGAAATGTACCGGAAATGGCTCTATACGGTTTTTGCATGCTTATAACACTTCCGGTAAAAATTATTGTAGTGTCTATAAAAAAAAAGGGGAAATGTCTGAGCTATAATATTTTTTATGCGTCAGTACTTATGCTGAGTGGGTTTATGTTAGTTAGGAATTACAAGCTTCGCACTTTATGCTTTTTTTTGCAGATATTTTCGACTAGTATATATAAAATTTAAGTGTTATTAAATAAATGTAGATTGAAGAGGAAGAATCCTGCTGGTCAATTGGAGCTGGGGTAGGTAAAATAGCTAACGAGGCTAATAATTTTTGGCTTTGTATAATAAAAAATATGTAATATTTATAATTATATGAAAGCTGTCTGAATAGAATTATGGATTGTGGAATGTGTTTTATGATCGATAGCTATGACATAGCCATACTAAATAGGAAAACGGATTTTGGCGTTCAGGAGTACGAACATATTCTAAATTAAAGTTGAGTTTAGAAGAAATTGTTGCAAAATACGCGTTTCTTACTATTTATATTTTAATTCAGTAAACCAAGAGTCTCATGTGGAAAAAAATGCTTAACGAATGAAACTTTCAGGGATCGAAAAGACATTGTGCTTGAACCAATTAACCTACAACCTTGATTTAAGTCTTGTTTGATAGATAATTTTAACGGTCTTTTTGGCAACACTTTTTTTTTTGACAGATCACGCGTAAATCCGTGTCTTGTGTCATTGTCAAACGTGTTCAATTTGGTATAAATTTTAACCATGAATCGACTTACGAACGAACAACGTTTGGTTAAGAAAGTGCATCGCGCACTTCTTCCAATTTATGGGCAGTTTGGCCGGCCTACTGCGGGAGTTATTCGGTAGCTTGTGACTAAATTTCAAACCCAGCTTACATTATTGGACATTTAACCAGCAACACGCATACCTAGAGTGAGGATCGAAGAAAATATTCCGGCTGTATACGCCAGTATTAGGGATGACCGTAAAATATCGATTCGAAGCCGTTCACAGCAATTTGGCCTATGTTACTCCACTACGTGGAAAATTTTGCGAAAGGATTTGTGTGTAAAACCTTATAAGATACAAGATACCCTTATAAGGGCAAGAATTGAAGCCACACGATCTCCCACAAAGTCTAACATTTGTTGAATGGGCCTGGCGCTGGCAAAGTTGCAGGAAGATCCACATTTTTATCGAAAAATAGTGTTCAGCGACGAGGCTCATTTCTGGTTGAATGGATGCATCAAAGAGCAAAATTGCCGCATCTGGAGTGAAGACCAGCTAGAAGCATTGCAAGAGCTACCAATGCATCCCGAAAAAGTCATTGTTTGGTGTTGAATATAGGCCGGTGGCATCATCGGACCGTACTTCTTCAAAGACGATAATGGCCTGAACGTTACGACTTTTTTTTGCCCAAAACGGAAGAATTGGACATGCCTGACATGTGATTTCAACAAGATGGTGCCACATGCCACACGGCACGCGAAACAATCGCCCAATTAAGAGCCGCCTTCGGTGAACAGTTTATCTCACGTTTGGGGCCCGTCAAATGACCGCCTAGATCGTATGATTTAACGCCTTTGGATTATTTCTTGTGGGCCATTTTAAGGCTCATGTCTACAGGGATAAATCAGCAACAATTGACGCACTGGAAGCCAAAATTGAAGCATTTATTCGGGAAATACCTGTCGATATGTTGGAGAGAGTGTGCCAAAATTGGATCTTGCGCATGGGCCATCTAAAGCGAAGCCGCGGCCAACATTTGCATGAAATCATCTTTAAATATTAAATTATATTGATCATTCTATCAATTCCAATAAAGTTTTCATAAATTTTTTTAACACTATTTGTATTTTTTTTGAAAATCAAATACTATACCTCTTAAAAAATCACTCGTTATTTGCAACACTACTGTTAGTAGTTAGTTAGTTCCTGTGTCGGCCAAAAAGTTCGTATCTTTTCTATCTGAGGACACCACTAGAGTTTCATTCGTATCAATTTTATTTAGCACTAACCTCCAAAAGATACGTCTATAGGTTTGACTGCTGTCAAACTATTAGGTTTTGAGATATAGTATTTTGAGTAAAGCAACTTTTGTTAATTTGAAAAAAATGGATAAAAAGGAATTTCGTATGCTAATAAAATTAATAACAATATTTTGATGAACAAAAATGATTCTGATACCAAAGTGTGGCTTAATGGATCTTGTCCGGACTCTACGCCAGGCAAAAAATCAATTTGTAAGTGGTTTTCTAAATTCTGTAAATGCCATATGAGTACCGAGTACGATGAACGCCAAAATTGCCTCAATTATTCCACTTGACCGTAAAGTTAAATTGATCGAAAAAGCTGATCTTCAAAAGAAAGTGTTGTACATGTCGTTCCTAGATATTTGGGTACGTAAAAGTTACAAGTGGTACAAACTCTTCCAAGATGGCCGGGATGGCCCAAGCACGTCAACAACTGATGAAAACTTTCAAGCAATGAAGAAAATTGTTTTGGAAAATCGTCGAATCACTATCAGAGAAGTTGCTGAGGATGTCGGTATATCGCTTGGCTCGTGCCATGAAATTTTTTCTAACGTTTTGGGCATGAGACGTGTGTCAGCGAAGTTTGTTCCGAAATTGCTAAATTTTGACCAAAAGAACCGTCGCATGAGCATCGCTCAAGAGCTGTTGAATGACCAGATTTACTCAAAAGGGTCATAACTGGTGACGAATCATGGGTACATATATGGCTATGATATCGAAACCAAAGCCCAATCGTCCCAATGGAAGCGGCCAGAAGAGCCAAGACCGAAAAAGCACGCCAAGTTCGATCAAATGTCAAAGTTTTGCTCACTGTTTTCTTCGATTACCATGGCGTGGTGCATCAGGAGTTCTTACCATATGGTCGTACGGTCAATAAACAGTATTATCTGGAAGTTATGCGCCGTTTGCGAGAAGCAAAACGAAAAAAACGTCCAGAATTTTTGAAAAAATTCATGGCTTTTGCATCACGATAATGCCCCTGCTCACTCATCTTTGCTTGTGAGAGATTTTTTGGCCAAAAACAACACCACAATTATGCCTTAGTCACCATATTCACCGGATTTGGCCCCATGTGACTTTTTCTTGTTCCCAAAACTAAAGAGACCTAAGAAAGGACGGAGATTTGCAACGATTGAAGAGATAAAGACTGCATCGCTGGAAGAGCTCAAGGCTATACCGAAAAGTGCTTATCAGAAGTGCTTTGAGGATTGGAAAACCCGTTGGCATAAGTTTATCTGTGTATCAGAGGGGGATTAATTTGAAGGGGACAACATAAATATTGATAAATAAATAAATATTTTTTCTTAAAAATACAAAGTCAATACGGCACAGGGTATAAAAACGATGGCTAAATTGCCAGAATTGCATTTGAAACTACTTCCGCACCAACAGAATTTCCCATATCTGGAACCCAGCGACTTTTTGCCATCCTCAGATCTCAAGAGAATGATCGATGGAAAAAAATTAAGTACCGCTGAAGAGGTAATCGCCAAAACTGAGGCACATTTTAAAGCAAAACACAAATCGTACTACAAAAATGGTATTGCAAAGTTAGAAGGTTGCTATAATCAGCTTTTCGCTGATTGTTACTATATTAAGTAATCAAATCGAGTTTTGCCCAAAGAAAGTATGACTTTCTTTAAAACCATATGAACTTATCAGTCGACCTGTTATCTTCAAACTCAAGCTCTAAGATTGATAGACTAAATGATATCATGAAAAATCCGAAATAACATATATTATCGGGTGTCGGGCTGTGTTACGCCCCCTACCTCGAAATACGAAAACTCGGTTTTAGACTTAGAATAAGGTTCCTAACGATCCCGGACAGTTTTATCCATTAAGTATTTTTTTCCCCAATGAACGTCTGTTTTGAGCCGTTCTATATATAAAAAAATATTAAAAAAAATTATTTAAAAAAAAATGTAACTAGATTACACAAAGTGAGTCCTGCGCACTACTTTAAAGTGGTTGAGTTTATAAGAAAATAGCGTAGTGTGCCAACAAGCCAATACAACTCCTAAACTAACAAAAAGTGCGTTCACGCCTTAGCCAATTGAGCTTTTGTGCAACTTTGCAACTACTTAGGCTCACCGCAACCGTGAATACCATACCCTACATGTTTGGTTGATGTGTTTTGAGCTCGACGACTTCGTAATTGAGGTTCAAAACACTTAACGGATTTTGCCACTATTTTAAAGCATCCATACAGAGCCAATTACTTTATTCGTTGGTTTTGCTATTCGAAAGTTTTTTAGACTACAAAAAATTGTATCAAAATTACAATTTTCTAGTTTTGTATTTGCTTTGGCACATTTTTATCACAGTTTCTTGCAGTTTTTATAGTTATACTATAAAATAAACAGCTTCAGTAGCTATCTAGCTAATGTAAAGAGCTGCGACAGTTAAAGTGTGTTAGTTCCAAAAAAAAATTTAAAAAATAATAAAAATTAAAAAAATTCTAAAGAAACAACTAAAATGAAAATGTGAGGAAAACTAAAACAAATGGCTTAACAGGCAAAACGCGTTCTGCGTAAAACACATGGCGCAAAACACTAATGACACACAGATACACACGCACACGCACACACACAGATACGCCGACGCAGACACATGCAAATCAACATTAACACACACTCATACACACACACATATGTACTTGTAGATACGCGCTCACTCACATTTAGACAGTAAAAGATTGACACGTGTGCAAACGTTGCTGGGGGTAGCTCTCCCTCTCTTGTTGTTGTTGCTGCTGTTGCTCTTGCCGCTTGGCTGTCATGTGTTTATTATCCTTTGACAGCGGAAGTTTACAACAAGACGCCAGCAACTACAATAACAACTACAACTATGACGACAACAGCTACTGCAGCAGCGGCAGCAGCAGCAACAGCAACAAGACAACCGTGATACATTTTGACAGTGAAATACCCTGAATACCCTTTATTGATATCTTGAGGATTGTACACGTGCTCCATGGAATGTTTTTATGTTTGCAGGCGTTATTCGGAGAAACTTAAGAAATAAACACAGTTTATTTATTTCAAAGGAAATTTTTGTTTATATAGGAGAATTCATATTTCTTTTGTTAGTATAAGTGTTGTGAAATATTTTATATTTATAATTTTAATTTTTGTAATATAATAAAAAATAAATATTAAACTGCTGAAATAAGCAAATTTGTATACCCTGTACCGTATGGTACAAAGGGTATATTAAGTTTATGCAAGCAGAAAATGTATGTAACGTATAGAAGGAGTCGTCGGAGACACCCTAAAGTTACCTAAAATATGATCAGGGTGACTAGAGAAGTCGATATACCCATGTCCGTCTGCCTGTTTGAACGCCTAGATCTCAGAGATGGTAAGAGCTAGAGTAACCAAACATTAGATATAATATTATTCCATAGGAGACAAGTTTAATTTATTTTATTGATATCTGGGTTAAATTATATAGCTCCCACAGGGGTGTTTCAGACGACCTCGAAAAAAAAGTTTTAGATGAATAACACAGTACTACAAAATAAAAAAAAAATCAAAACACTTTCAAGTGACCTAGTGTACGTTCTTGACGAGTACATCACGATAGTGTGATTTACGATATCTTTATGAACAAACGAATTATCCATCTAAAACTTTTTTTTTGTCGATCGTAACTTAAAAATTTATCGACCGATTTTGATAAACCATGTTTTTTCTTACTCGGCATTGATATTTCTTCAAGATCAAATGTAAAAAAGTAAAGATTTTTTAACAAAATGTTATATAAAAAAGATGTCAAAGTGTGAAAAACGGGGAAAAAAAGTGTAAATCTTAGATAGCTTTTAAAAAATCTCGTAGTCGCTTTGTATGAAGTATAAACAAATGTATATCATCTTAAAGCTTGAAGCTTAAAGCTCTTCTTCTAAAAATTTTTTATAATTTGACTGGTATAAATACTTCTTGATTTTTGAAGAAAAAAATTGATTTCTTTATAAGGCCAATATACAAATTTTAATATTGCTCAACAAACAATTTTTTAATAACCTTTATTAAGTGATGCAATTTCAATAAAAATGTGTGGGTGGGTTAACATTCAACATAAAAAATTAAACCAATTTAACCACTTTTAGTAAAAAATAAAAATAAATATAATAGCAAGTTTCCATGAAACCTACAATTGTGTAAATGTATAAATGAAAGATAATACTTTGAATTGGCTGAAATCAATTTTTTAATTTTTGTTTTTAACCCTTTTTGTTAATTAAAAAAATGTTATCGGCCTTGCTCAAAAATAAGCTTTATCATATTTTATGTGAGTGCAAAAAATATAAAAAAATAAAATAAACATATATATGGCACACAAATAAAGATATACGAACATTTTTTTTTTTCAAACGAAAGATACAACTTTGAATTTGTATATTTTTTTCAACTTTTATTCAACATCCTTTTAGCTTTTTTTGATACCATCATAAACAAAAAATGAACTCGGAAACAAACATACATTTGTTGTAAACAAATAATGTTATTTGAGCAGATTTCAATTAAAGCAAAAGCTTTGAATTTTTTTATTTTTTTTTTAATTGTATTTACACTTTTTTTGTTAATATTTAAAACTAGAAAGTAATATCAACTTTTCTCAAAACTAAAAATGATTACATTTTATGCAAGTGAAATAAATGTAAATTGTAAATGGATTAATTTTTTTTTCAAATTTAAAATTAAATAGGTCAAACAACTTTGTTAAAAAAAAAGCACGCTCACATTTCTCTATAAAGAAAATTACAAAAAAAATATATTACAAAAATCGACTGAGAAATTAATATATATTGTAAGCAAATAAGATATTTAAATAAATTATTTTCTGAATCTTTTTTTAAAACATTCAAAAATTGAATTAACTTAAAATTACAATCGACTAAGAAATAAATTGCGGTATGCAAGCGAATAAAAGTATTTCAATAGATTTATGTTTTTTAAAGATACAAATTTTCAGAACATCCTTGATTCCGATTCCAGACTTCACATCTAGCTTTAGGACATTAGGTAAAACTCTAGACACTACATAGGATTAAGTTGAAAGTTGAATTAGGTTTAAGTTCAAAAATTAGGCTTAAGTTAAAAAATAAATTTTTTTTAATTTGTATTTTTAATTTAAATGTTAAACTTTTTTCCGTAATATTTGCTATTTAACTGTGATATGTGCATAAAATTTGATCTTTTTTTAAATGCACGCTTGCAGTTTTTATATAATGCGCATAATGAGCACGATTGGGCTTACTTTTTTTCGAATTTATATCACATCGAAGCTTAAGGACATTTTTACGTAGATGATAATTTATCAGCATTTATTTCCCACTGGAGCATAGGGCCTCAACGTGGTAATTTATAGTACATGACATATCTTCATGCTTCTATACATTGATAATATTCGTTCTTTGATATAGCTAGGTGGCATATAGTCAACAGATTTTGATTACATTTAGTACAGTGCTTGGGAACTATAAAATACTTAGGAATACCAAATTTGGTCTTAATATCTGCATAAACAAACGAAACACAAAAAATATTGTTCAAAAATCGATTTTTTTGAATATATAGGAGCTATATGATATAGTCAACCGATTTTGTTTAAGTTTGTTACATTGCTTAAGTACTTTGAAAAACTTTTAAATGCCAAATCTAATCACGATACCTTTATTAAAAATCGAAATATAACGAATTTTGTATAAAAAAAGTTATTTTGGCCGATCGGCCCTACGTGAGCTATATAATATAGTCAACCAATTTTGATCAAATTTGGTCAGTGCTTGGAAACTATAAAGAACTTTTGAATGCCACATTTGGTTACAATAAATTCGTCAACACACAAATTATTCATCTAAAACTTTTATTTTTTTCGAGGTCTTCTGAAACATCCCTATGGGAGCTAAATAATTTAACCCCGATATCAAAAAAAATAAATAAACTTTTCTTCTATGAAATAATATGGGATCTAACGTAAAAGTTTGGTTACTCTAGCTCTTACCATCTCTGAGATCTAGGCGTTCAAACGGACAGACGGATAGACGGGTAAATCGACTTCTTAAGTCACCCTGATCATATTTAAGGTAATTTTGGGGTGTCTCCGACGACTCCTTCTATATGTTGCATACAATTTCGGCTTGCACAAACTGAATATACCCTTTTTACTATACGGTACAGGGTATAAATATCATTTTCATCATAAAAGAATGCAACATACACGATAAAATTTTAATATAGATCTTCAAATAATTTGATACACTCATTTAATTTCTAAACATAATTTAGAAATGAAGCTAAAGGTCATTGATGCTACAGCTATAAAATAAATATAGGATTCTCATAATTCTAATTATATTATATAAGTTAACCTTCAAAATAAAAAAAAAATGCCTACGTCATAGAGACGCAGAGCCATAGAGTTAAGTCAGCTGTTGAAAAAGTATCTACGTTGATTCGACATCCTTTAGAGAAATGCGCTCTTAAACATAGCATGTGCTCCATTGTTTTCATCTCTTAATTTAAAAAATCCTGGAACGTACAAGCAGTTCCGCGAACTAACTTTTGCTCATGTCAAAAACTTTTCATTTAACTTAATTTAATTAAAATAAATTAATTACGAGTAAAAGTAGAGAAAACACTTTAAAAAGATGCGTCGAAATACGTGGCACCAAACTACAGTCTAACCTGCCTATAACGCACTCTCCATCTCCTATGAACTATAGCGAACTATTCGCTTTATTTATTGAATTCATTCCAGCTGTTGTTCAAACAGTCTATAAAGCTATATCCGTTTCAAGGCTGTTAATAAAAGACATTACACGCCCACAATACGCATGAACCTTTAATAATTAATGTACCCTATGGCTGTAGGGTATAACAACAACAACAAACAGCGACAAAGATAGCGACAACGGAAAAACCGCAGCCGTAAAAAGACAAAAATATGCTGTTTTCTCCCCCTTCCCATCTTCCCACATGCTTTGCCCTTTTTCTCTAACCATCCCCAACAACCTCTTCGCTCACTAGCTGCCCCCTTCTCTTTATTTCACCCTTTGTCTTAGTTCTCTTTCCGTTTTTTGTCTCACTTTGTTTATACGTTTCGCCTGCATGCAACGCATCGCTTGTTGCGCCAAATAAACAACTGTGGAAACGGGAAGAGGGCATCTCAAAAACAAAAAATGGGAAAGGAAGAGATGCGTAAGGAAGCGTAAGCCCTTGAAAGGGAAGCAGTGTTGAGTAGTGAAGGCAGAGGCGGGGCAAAAACCGCGTGTGGAAATGTAAAACACTGCGCAGCTTATAGTTCGCAACTTGATTTTCCTTTTTCAAAACTGAAAATCCTAATCAAATTTATTGTAGTTCTTCTTCTTGTAGTTGTTAGTGTTGTTGTTAGCGTTGACGCCCCTGTAGTTGTTGGTTGACGCCAGCAACGGGCATATGAGCTGCGTCATCAACCAAGTCACATGGCGGGCGGCATGTGTGGCAGCTGATCAATAGATTGGCTGTCAAGCAGTGCTGCGCATATGTAAATATTTTAGACATTGTGCAACACAGTTTGGGGATTGTAGTTTCAAATTATTTATACTGTTTTAATTTAAGTATTTTTTAATAAAGACTATATATTAAAAAAAAGGCTCGTAGTGAGCAATCCATAGGGGGAGTCAATAAATGCTCTCAAGCAGTGTTGCGCACATGCAAATGTTTTAGACATTGTGCAACACAGTTTGGGGATTGTAGTTTCAAATTATTTATTCTGCCTTAATTTATATATTTTGTCATAAAGAATTTAAAAAAATAACGGCTCGTAGTGAGCGATCCATAAGAGAAGTCAATAAATGCTCTCAAGCAGTGCTGCACATATGCAAATGTTTTAGACATTGTGCAACATAGTTTGGGGATAAGAGCTTCAAATTATTATATCGGTTTTAATTTATATATTTTTTTCGTAAAGAATATACAAAAAAACCGGCTCGCTGTGAGCAATCGTTCAATAAGAGGTGTCAATAAATGCTCTCAAGCAGTGCTGCGCTCATGCAAATGATTTAGAGGTTATGCAACACAGTTTGGGGATTGTAATTTAAAATTATTTATTTTGTTTTAATTTCAATAATTTTTAATAAAGAATATACAATATAAAAAAAGGCTCGTAAAGCGATCCATAGGGGAAGTCAATAAATGCTCTCAAGCAGTGGTGCGCACATGCAAATGTTTTAGACATTGTGCAACATAGTTTGGGGATAAGAGCTTAAAATTATTAAATCTGTTATAATTTATATATTTTTTCGTAAAGAAGATACAAAAAAACCAGCTCGCTGTGAGCGATCGATCAATAAGAGGTGTCAATAAATGCTCTGAAGCAGTGCTGCGCTCATGCAAATGATTTAGAGGTTTGGGGATTGTAATTTAAAATTATTTAGTCTGTTTTAATTTGAATAATTTTTAATAAAAAATATTAAAAAAACAGGCTCGTTGTGAACGATCCATAGGAGGAGTCAATAAATGGTCCCAAGCAGTGCTGCGCACATGCAAATGTTTTAGACGTTGTGTAGCACAATTTGGGGATTGCAGTTGAAAATGATTTATTTTATTTTTATTTATTTAAAAATTTTTAATCCTTTCGAGGAGTCTATAGATGCACTGTCTTGCAGAACTTAAAATATTTGGTTCGGTCCATATTAAAGCAGTTTTTGGTCTCCTCATAAAAGTAATGGGTAATAATTTATGATTAGGCGTAAATAAAATTTGTTTATTACACCAACAAGGTCCGAGTAGGTTTGACAAGAAAATAAGAGTTCAAGTTGAGCCTAAGACAGGTTCAGCAAACCCCACGCTTTATATTAAATGAGTAAGTTAAAAAAAAACTCCTAAGGCAAGAACTCTAATATTACTAACTGGATCATCATGGGTCTCAGAATTCTGACTCCCGTAATTTCATTCGAGCCGAGTAAGCTTAAAAAAAATCTCCCGATCAGGTAACATCGCTAAGATTACTAAGTAGATTCTCACGAGTCTCAGAATTCTAACTCCGTTAAGTTCATTTGATTTGAGTAAGCTTAAAAAAATCTTACGAATTCTGTCTTAATTTTACTTAAGATCCCTTAGATTACTTAGTAGATTCTCATGGGCCTCAGTAAGCAGCAAATCGAGTTCCTCTTATAGATTCTGTCAGATAAAGCATTCGCCCAGCAGACTCAGCTCTGGACCCTTCTTGGGCGCTCATAGGTTCTTGATACAATCAGCTTGCAACATAAAAAATTGTAACTCGGGAAACGAACTAGTTGATGAGCTCTAGTGAGAGTAGCCAACAGATTGTACATATCCACAAGTGTGTACACACTTTCTCCAGCTCGCAGACCAAAAGCGCTAGGAATATAAAACTGCTCCTCACTATGAACTAGTTCTTCTATTTATTGCTATCCTATGCTCCCACTAAACATTTTTACTTTTAAGATAACCTACTCGCTGTCGATTTTATTCAAATAGCTTGGGATCTCCAAGAGCAAAGATGTTAAAATTTGGCACAAATATCTTTGACAACAAAGGGTATTTAAACTTTGGCGTATTTTCTTTTCGATTTCCTAGTTATAGTTGTTGCTATGCCATAAATTAAAACCTTTTTACACATGTTACGCCGCCAAGCTGTCAAGTAGCTGGGTGAGCTGTCCCGAGGACGAAGGGTTCATATTTGCTGAGGTGTGAGGGCGTGAAAACGCGAGCCGTTGTTACCAAGACTCTTGGACACCGTCTTGGTGTTGGATTTATGCCAGACGAACCACCACAATAAATTCATCAATTTCCATGCATGCCCGGAACGAAGAAAAGGGCGAGAAATATTTTCGACAGGGCTGGAGTAACATTTATTGTGCTTATAAAGGTTTATTGGTACAGGGATTTGTTAAACAAATGGTTCAGTTTGTTTGGGTTCAGTTCTCGGAATTTCACTTACCAGTTGCTTAGATTCACTAAGTTGGTTAGTCAAGTTATAAGTAGCTCTGTTGCTCACCTGTAAGCAAAAAAAAAGCATAGTTTTAGTCAGGAAATTTTATATATCGATTAAAAAAATTAATATCATCTTGAGACTTTAGAGCTTGTTTTATATTTACGGCACAACTATTTGTGATTAAAACTTTTTAAAGAGTTCATTAAAAACACATATTTTTTGTTTAAACTATAAAATGCGCTATGATAATAATAATATTTTAAGAAAAACCCCATAAAGACTTGAACATAATAAATTTTGCTGGACATAATAAATTTTGCTGGCCGTTCAACGAGCTCGAGAGCTTTTAAAGCACACTGAATATATAGGAGCGACAGTGGAGTGTGCTTTTGCTTAATTATAGTAAATAAATTTGCATAATAAAAGAATAAACATAAAAAAGCAGGAAAAATATGTATCAAATAAAATTATATATTTATATATAATGTTTTACATTTGCGCTATTTTATTTTAAGTAAAATTCAGTTGCATATTTTTAAATTTAAAAAAAATGTATTTTTTCCATTGTGCGTATAATCGGTTTTTATGCAAAAAGTTTTTTTGCCATTCTTAAAATGCTTTTAACGTAACTGTTGCTTTTTTTAAACTATTTTTTTATGAATGAAATGCAATACGCGAATGCTGTGTGAGAGACAGTCTTTGATAAATTTAAGCAGTTTGCATAATAAAAGCATATACAACGAAAATATAAAAAATATGTATAAAGTAAAATTATATAATGTTTTGCATCTGTTAAATTTTATCTAATAAAAATGATGAATAATGCAAAAAGAGAACATTTTGTATTAAGTTTATGTGTATAATCGGTTTTTAAGCAAAGAGTTTTTTTGATTATTGAAATATTTTAAACGTACATAGGTTTTTTTATTTAATATTTTTTATGTACGATGCGAAAGCTGAGCGACTGTAAAGGCAGTTTAAATATTGCAAAACAATTTGCATAGTAAAGGAATATATCTACATCAAAAATAATTTAAAATATGCTTTAAATAAAATTATTATTTAATTATGTTTATCAGCCATTAAATTTGTATCTAAATTAAAAGATGAATAACACAAACAAAAAAAAATGTCCGTTTCTATTATGTTTATGTGAATAATCGGTTTTTATGCAAATAGTTTATTTAGATTTTTAAAATATTTTCAACGTAGCTGTTCGTTTTTTACTTTAGGTTTTTTAATGACGCAAAAGCTTAGTGACAGTAAAAAGAGTCAAATTATTTAATAATTAATTTGCATAGTAAAAGATCAAATCTACATCAAAAATAATTTAAAATATGCATCAAATAAAATAAAATGTTTATCAGCCATTAAATTTTATCTATTAAAAATTATGAGTAATGCAAAAAAAATAACTTTTCTATTAATTTTATGTGTATAATCGGTTTTTATGCAAATAATTTGTTTTGATTATTGAAAGAGTTTTAGCGTAGCTATTTTTTTTTTAACGACGTGAAAGCTTAGTGACATTAAAAGGAATCTTAATTATAGCTTATAAATTTGCATAGTAAAAGAATATATCTACATCACAAACATTTTAAATATGCATTAAATAAAACTATAATTTAATAATGTTTTACAACTATTTAATTTTATCTAATAAGAATGATTAGTAAATTATAAAAAAAACTCAGTTTCTATTATGTTTATAATCGGATAATCGGTTTTAAAGCAAATATTTTTTTGATTATTAAAATATTTGTAATGTATCTTTTAAGGCACGTACGGCCATAAACAAAAGTTGAGTGACTGTAGAGAGATTTTTTGCTAAACTGTAGCAAATAAATTTGCATAATAAAAGAATATACATACGAGGGTGGATTGATAAGTTTCCGGGCTGACCAAGAGATGGCGCCACTGGGCCTACCTTGAGGTGGCGTTCTATAGTACCATCCTTAGATAGCTTGTAACTATAGTTTCAGCCCGATCGCCATGTTAGTTTAGATTTGAGAGCACACTGAACAAGACGCCTCTGTGTTTTTCTTGAAAATGGAAAAGCTGGAAAATCATGCTGTCATCAAATACTTCTATTTGAAGGGGTTAAAGCCGAAGGAAATTAAAAAAGAGATGGACTCAACACTGGGGACATCCTCCCCATCATATTCAACCATTAAGCAGTGGGTTTCCGAATTTAAAAAAGGTCGTGTGAGCACCTCTGATGATCCTCGCTCAGGACGCCCTGTTGAGGTCACAACTCCAGATATGATCGAAAAAATCCATCAAATAGTGCTGGAAGACCGCAGATTAAAAGTGCGTGAGATAGCTGAGACCTGTAAGATGACATATGAAAGTGTGCAAAATATTTTGCACCAACATTTGCATACGGAAAAGCTCTGCGCAAAATGGGTGCAGCGTTTGCTAACAGTCGGCCAAAAATTGATTCGAAAAAACATTTCTACCGCCAATTTGACGTTGTATAAGCGTAATCCAAGCGAATTTATGCGTCGATTCATAACCGTTGACGAAACTTGGGTCCACCATTACACTCCTGAAACTAAAGAACAGTCTAAACAGTGGATTGGACCAGGAAAACCACCTCCAAAGAAGGCAAAAACTATTTTTTCAGCGAACAAGGTTATGGCTACTGTTTTTGGGATGCAAGAGGTATTATATACATTGATTACCTTGAAAAGGGTAAAACTATCACTGGTCAATACTACGCAGACTTATTGCAACGTTTGAGCCACTAGATGAAGAATTAAACGACCTCATCTGGCGAATAAAAGAATCTTGTTTCATCACAATAACGCACCAGCGCACAAGTCAATCGTTGCGATGGTTAAAATCCACGATTTGAAGTTTGAATTGATGCCGCACGCTCCCTACTCACCAGACCTAGCCCCGAGTGACTATTATCTGTTTCCTAACCTCAAAAAATGGCTTGGCGATAAGAGATTTGCGGACAATGAAGAAGTAATCGAAGCTGTAAATGGGTATTTTGAGGAGCTTGACGAATCAGTCTATAGAGATGGCAATACTAGACTAGAACACCGCTATGAGAAATGTATCAGCCTTGGAGGAGATTATGTTGAGAAATAAAAAAAAAATTCTTTAAAACGTTGTTTTTCTTGGTCAGGCCGGAAACTTATCAATCCACCCTCGTAATTAATTAATTTTCATAGTAAAAGAATATAGCTACATCAAGAAAAATTATAACCCTTAAATTTTATCCAATAAAAATGTTGAATATTGAAAAATTTAAAAAAAAATCCTTTTCTATTATGTTTATGTGTACCTATAATCGATTTTTATGCAAATCGTTTTTTTTTTATTATTGAAATATTTTTAGCGTAGTTATTTTTTTTTGAACGACGTGAAAGCTTAGTGACATTAAAAGTAATCTTAAGTATAGCTTATAAATTTGCATAGTAAAAGAATATATCTAAATCACAAAGATTTTAAATATGCATTAAATAAAACTATAATTTAATAATGTTTTACAACTATTTAATTTTATCTAATAAGAATGATTAGTAAATTATAAAAAAAACTCAGTTTCTATTATGTTTATAATCGCATAATCGGTTTTAAAGCAAATATTTTTTTGATTATTTAAATATTTGTAATGCACGTACGGCCATACACAAAAGTTGAGTGACTGTACAGAGATTTTTTGCTAAGCTGTAGCAAATAAATTTGCATAATAAAAGAATATACATAAAAAACATAAAAATATGCATCAAATAAAATTATAATTTAATAATTCAATTTTATCTATTAAAAATTACGAATAATTAAAAATGCAAAACTTTTTTATTTCGTATGGCTAATCGGCTTTAATGCAAACAGCTGTTTAGATTATAAAATTCTTTAAATTAAGCTCGTTAAAATGTTGAGTTAGTTTTTGATGAATTTGCACAAATTTTTCTAAGTTTTTATGCCCTTAGGCCTGCTTCTTTTAAAACAGGTTCTCACGCAAACTGTCATCATATAATATAATCAATACCAAAATAGCTTGCACTTAAGTTTCAACTAAATTTTATTGAAGCATAGCTAAGTTGCTTTTAAATTCCGAACTTGCAACATTTTGCTTTGATGAGACTGCCGCAAAGTGCGGTTCATGAACTGGTTCAACAAAATTTGCAAGCTTGATGCCTGGTCCGAAACTTGTAAGTTTTTGTTCAAGCAAATGGCGGCTTTGCCTTTGCTTTGGCAAAACTTTTCATCAATAATTTTTGTATTTTATATGCATGTAGTATATAAGGCATATATATAGATGTATATATTTATGTGTGTGTGTGTAAAGTTGCCTTTTAATTGAATATTAATAACCAAATCCTGCATATTAAACAAGTAGATGACAGTAACAACAGCCAGTAACTTGGCTGCTAATATATGCGGAGATCTGTAATATTAAGTCGCACACTCACTAACTCATTCTGTGTGTGTGCCTGCGTGTGTATCTATGTGCATATATGTGTGTGTGTAAGTATATGTATGTATGCGTATGCGTATTTGGCCTTGTGTTGTTGCGCACGTTCGCTTCCAGAGAACGCTTTGTGAATCTTTAAGTTTGCAATTGCTTGGCGCCGCATAGAGCCCGCTCCCTCCCCTTGGCCGTATTACTTTGTCAATGTTGTCTTCCTGTTTAAATGTCAAATGTTAATGCAATCATTAAGCTCAATTAAACTCATTTCAAGTTGTGGCAAATCAACTGCAACTCGCAGTACATAATACGAGGGCAGTTTGGTTAATTAATGGCTTGTTCTAAAAATACTGTGAAAGAAAAAGCGATGTAGGTCATTTTGGTTCAGCGGAGAGAGCTGCTGAGAATATGCGAGGAGCATGGAACCGATGGATTGGTTCCAGCTTTTCTTTGTTCAGGCAGAGTACTATTGAGAAACGATACAACGATCGTCTCCAGCTCTTTCTCGATATTATTGCCACTGCCTCGCTGAATTAAGTATTCTAGAAAAATCTAGACTAGAAAAATATTCGTACGAGAAATATTTTCCACAGATCTTTCAAACAGCTCTCGTACATACTTAATAGGCAATGTGCATGTAACATATATGTACGAGGTGTGTTCAAAAAGTAAGGCGACTTTTCAAATTTCGCGGGCCACGTATTTTCAATTATCGATTTTTTTGTTTTGTTGTGTTGGTACACTCTTCCCGAACATCTGTACCAAATTTCAAGTGAATGGCATTTTTTGTTTGGTTGTGAGAGGCGTAAAGGTTATAACTGTTTTGCGTGCTTGGCGATTTTATGCTATCGAAAAATATGGATCAACGGATAAATTAAAAAAATTAATAAAACTAAGTGCTCCGTACCACTTGAAATATTGACAGTAGCATACGGTGAAACTGTTCTGAGTAAAAAAAATGTTTCCAAGTGGTACAAACTTTTCCAAGATGGCCGGGAATATGCCAATGACGAGCCTTGCCCTGGACGCCCAAGCACGTCAACAACTGATGAAAACGTTCAAGCTGTGAAGAAAATTGTTTTGGAAAATCGTCGAAGCACTATCAGAGAAGTTGCTGAGGATGTCGGTATATCGCTTGGCTCGTGCCATGAAATTTTTTCTAACTTTTTGGGCATGAGACGTGTGTCAGCGAAGTTTCTTCCGAAATTGCTAAATTTTGACCAAAAGAACCGTCGCATGAGCATCCCTCAAGAGCTGTTGAATGACGTCAACGTCGACCCAGATTTACTCAAAAGGGTCATAGCTGGTGACGAATCATGGGTATATGGTTATGATATCGAAACCAAAGCCCAATCGTCCCAATGGAAGCGGCCAAGTTCGATCAAATGTCAAAGTTTTGCTCACTGTTTTCTTCGATTACCATGGCGTGCTGCATCAGGAGTTCTTACCATATGGTCGTACGGTCAATAAACAGTATTATCTGGAAGTTATGCGCCGTTTGCGAGAAGCAATACGAAGAAAACGTCCAGAGTTGTGGAAAAACAATTCATGGCTTTTGCATCACGATAATGCCCCTGCTCACTCATCTTTGCTTGTGAGAGATTTTTTGGCCAAAACCAAGACCACAATCATGCCTCAGCCACCATATTCACCGGATTTGGCCCCATGTGACTTATTCTTGTTCCCAAAACTAAAGAGCCCTATGAAAGGACGGAGATTTGCAACGATTGAAGAGATAAAGACTGCATCGCTGGAAGAGCTCAAGGCTATACCGAAAAGTGCTTATGAGAAGTGCTTTGAAGATTGGAAAAACCGTTGGCATAAGTGTATTGTATCTGAGGGGAATTATTTTGAAGGGGACAACATAAATATTGATGAATAAATAAATATTTTTTCTTAAAAATACAAAGTCACCTTACTTTTTGAACACACCTCGTATATACAAAATGTTCTATATCAATTAGATATGCAACAAATTAAATTACAATTGAAGAATTGTTGGCTTGCAACTTGAGTTCAATATAGGGGGGTGGGGTCCGGGTAACCAGCAGGAGCAGTTGCCATGTCTTGGTTTGAGTGCTGCTTGCAAAAAGGACTTTTAAGGCACTCTCAAATGTATGCTATACATTTTTCATTTGCCGCACTTAACTGTGCAACAACAACAACACAATGCCTCGTAATTGATGACATGAAAAAAAAATAAAAACAAAACAACAAAAACAAAATCAACAAACACAAAACAACAACAACAACAAAAGCAAACGTAACAAAATGAAGGAAAGTTTTGCACAATTTAGTTCTCATTGTTGCCATTTTATGTTGTTGTTGTTGTTGTTGCTGTAAAATTGACTTAGCTGCGACGATAATAACAACAACAACAACCACAATACACTCACACACACCTATACAAACAAACAAACATACATATTTACAACAAGACGCCCACCAAATGGATTTGGTAAACGTTTTGCAATAGTTTCTAACCCTTTACAAGTACAGATAGTATACATACATACATACATATGTACTGTAGTTTCTATTGTTGCTGTTTTAGTTTTTACTATACATATGTATATATATATATATGTAACTACACTGGTCGGCAAAAGTATTTTGACACTAGAAATTTACAAAGGCAAACAAATGAATGCGTTTGAGTGAGAGCAGCGTCGTGATGAGTAAGAATCGAAGTTGAGGAGTACGCATCGGAGATGATGAGTAAGAATCGGAATTGATGAAGAAGAATCGGAATGGTTGAGAAAAAAGCGCAGCTGATGAGTAAGATTTTGAATGGATAAGAGGGTACCGGGGCAGATAAGAAAGAAAAGGAGAGGATGAGTTTATGAGTCAAAATCGGAATTCCTAACTAAGATTCTGAGCTGGTTAGAAGCAATCAGAATTGATTACAACAAATCGGTGGAATAAGAAAGAATCGAATGAAATGAAATGTTGAGTAAAAATCGGAGTGGAAAGGAATCTGAGTTTATGAGTAAGAATCGCAGTTGATGAGTACGCAGCGGAGATAATGACTCAGAATCCAAATTGAGGAAGAAGAATCGGAGTTGTTGAGAAAAAGCGGAGTTGATAAGTACGAATTTGTGTAATTTAAATGTAAATTATTTAATACATAATGAAAATGTAATTTTTTTTCGGAGCAAATAAGAATGAAAAGGAGATGATGAGTTCATGAGTCAAAATCGGAATTCCTAAGTAAGATTCGGAGCTGAATGAGAAAGAATCGGATGAAATGAAGATGTTGAGAAAAAATCGGAGTGAAAAGAGTTTAAGTTTATGAGTAAGAATCGTAGTTGATGAGTACGCATTGCAGATGATGAGTAAGAATCCAAATTGAGGAAGAAGAATCAGAGTTGTTGAGAAAAAGCGGAGTTGATAAGTAAGAATTTGGGTAATTTAAATGGAAATTATTTAATACAGAACGAAAATGTAATTTTTGTTTAAGTTTAATTTGTTTAAAATGCATTTTTTGTGCATATTTGCTTTTAATAATTTAAAACTCTGCATTGTTTTTTTTTTGATAAGCTCGTTCTGTTTTAAGTGCAGAACCAAACAAAATAGGGTCAGTCACTTCATACGAAAAACTAATAATAAAAAATAATAGTAATAATTTTACTTAAATAACACAGGTCAACATGGTTCAGTTGATGGAAAGCTAAGAGTCATTTCCGAAGTAATTTGGTGCGTAGAATCCGAATCCGTCGTCAGAACTGGCCCATCACGTCAGGATTTTGAGATATTTGAGGTTATGTACCCAAAAAATGGCGTTTTTCCTACTTTTAAGGTTATGTACAGGGCGCAAAAAATTTTTGCGGTCTTTCTCTCCAGTAACATCATTTAGTACAACTCTTACCCTTTAATTTAAGGGTTCAAGAGATCAATTTTTTCTCAAAGTTATGGCTTTTCGAAGTTACGAGATATATCCCCTCGACGTCATTAGCAATTTTTTGCGCCCTGTACATAATCTCAACAGCTACATAACCTCAAATATTCCAAAATCCTAACGTGATGGGCCAGTTCTGACGCCGGATTCAGATTCTACGCACCAAATTACTTCTGGAAATAACCCTTGGCTTTCCAACTCACATGACCCCTGTATTTGTAGACCTGTGTAATCTTTAAAATATATTAAAGATAAATTTGATTTGGCCCGAAGGCCTGGTTGCTCTCACTCTTACTCTATATATTTGTTTTAATATTTAGTATGCGTGGTCTAATTTAAATGAATAAATAAAGATTATCATTAAAAATAATTACTTTAATTTTAACATTTAAAAAATGTTGTACAAATTGACAAAAGTACAATAATTAAGTAATTCTAATAAAAACAAAATTCCATTTTAAAAGAATTAAAAAAAATATCTGGATAAGGATGATGATGCAGATTTATTCTTAGGTTAAAACATTTCCCTCGATAAAAATAACAAATTTTGTATTCAATTGTGGAAAACTTATTTATACTTTTCAACCAATTTGTTTGTATATATCATTTTTTAATTTCAACGCAATAAATCATTTAAATTACACATTTTACTTTTTTATTAATTTGTTGAAATTAAACCAATTTCCTTTAATCTAAGTTTGACCATTTTGTAAACCATTTAAAATAATTGTTTTTATTTTAAGGCATATATTTCTTTAAAATTACTAAATTTTCAAATTTTTTTATATTTTGTTACTTTTTTATTATAAACCAATATGGGTTTTTTTCAATCATCTTTTAGTTTTTTTATATTTAAAAAAAAAGAAAATGTAAAAATAATAAATTGTGTTTATTTTTTAGAAAATATATATTCCATATTCTTTTGATATGTTTGAAATTATTCACAAAATACGCTTTGGAAATTATTTTCTTTTTTATAGAGATAAAAAATAACAATAAATAATTGTTATATAGAATACAAACACAGATATTATATGACTGCAAAAATAATTTCATTTTGTAGGAAAATTCAAAAAATAACTTTGATTAACAACAGTTTTTTTTATAATAGACACTGTTACTGCTGGCGCCATCTAGTTTACTTTGATTGCGCCATCTTGCGTAAAGCAGCTGCCAAATCAAAGGACAACACTATTTTATTTGTTTATCTGGGCTCACTTTGAAATTTCTGTACTATTTTTTAAAACAGAAAAAAATTAAAAAAATAATAACAAACACTTCACATTTTTAAGCGTGCTATAAATAATACCCTTATTATATAAACACACTATTACTTTTTCGGTGGAAAACTCAGCGTGATTATAAGAAGCCCCAATTCCAGCGACAGATGAATTCCAAAAAAAAGAATACCAAATAGACATTGATTAACTGTTCTATTTCTTCCTTACAAACAAATTTACTATCCAAATTTAAATAAAAAAAAATTATTTAAAGCACAAACTAATTTTCATAATTATAAAATACAATAAATCTTCTCTTAATTTTAACGAAGAGCACAACAGCTGCTGTATACTACTAAAACGTCCTTTAAGCTGTTGTGAATTATAATTATTCTAGCACAAGATATACATTGTAACAAAAAGTTTTCGGAAAATTTCCATTCCATTTAAAAGGTTTTTTTTTTAATTTTTCAATATTTTGAGGTATGTTGGTAGGACTACTTGAATACTTGATTAGGCCAAAAAAATAAGCGCGATCTGTCAACCAGCTGTTCACCCAGTTCACCGTACAGTTAAGATCTGACCCCGTGTGGCTTTTTCCTCTTTCTAAAGCTAAAATTGTCCATCCGGGGAACCCGTTTTGACTTCATACCGACCATAAAACAGTTTTAAATAAGAGATTTCGGAAAATTTTTTGTCACTATGTTCCTTTAACTCCTATTTGAAGCATATGGCTTCAAGGACTGCGTTTCGACCTCTGTTGAGCGTCTCCAGATGATATCCCTATCGAAACTATATAATATAATTGCAAAGAAATAAATAAATCTCATTTACGCCTTACCTCGAAAGCTTGGGTTCTACGGCTCTAAACATATCTGAGATCATGGCGTTCATATGGAGATGTCTATATCGTCTTCTCTACTCAAATTTATCATAATTTAGGGAACTTTTAGAGGCCTTCGACGGTATACTTAAAATACTCTAAAAAAGTTAAATCAATATTTTAAATACTCTAAGAACTCTGATGTGAAGCGAGCAAGGGGTGTAGCCCGTTAATTATAACGCTCTCAATATGTAGGCCTTAGTAAAAATAAAACCAATCCATTTGCTGGTTTCTGTATAAAAAAAACAGTATCCTTATCTCTTCAAAGTATGAGGATGAGATGTCATTTCTCTTTCTAATCATCGCTAAGATATTTAGAGAGACTGTCAAACCATGAAAATTCGTTGGCTCTTGACTTACTGGACAATAGTATGGATGTTAGACGTCTAAATAGATTTCATATTCTGGACCTTCCAGATCGATTTGTATAATAATGTACAATAACCTCTAGGAAATAGTTGTGTTGTATATTGATTGGACTCACTGGAGCACAATCAATTCTGCCATTTTTGTGTTTAATTATAAAATTTGCTGATTGTCTCATATGACAGATTGCAAATAAAATAAAAAAAAAGATTAAAAAAATAAAAAATTTATTAAAAATTATTTATATATTTTTATTAAAAATTCTAGAGACTTCAAGACACCAAGTAAAAATTTCGTTAAGATTTGTAGAAAAATTACATTTTTAAAAGTATAATTTTTCGTATTCCTATTTTATACAGACTAAATGACAACAAAAGCATTATGTAAATTTTTTACGATTATCATTTTTTTTTAATGATAATTTTCTACTTTTTTTTTCTAAATAACTTAATTTTATTCTTACTGTTAGAATATTACAGTCTCAACAGCTAGTTTTGATAGGAGCAGAAACATGGCCTCGGTGGCGCAGTAGGCAGCGCGTAAGTCTCATAATCTTAAGGTCGTGAGTTCGAGCCTCACCCGGGGCAGCCAATTTTCTTTTTTTCAATTTTATAAAAATATATTTGTTTTATTATTTAAGAAACATTTTTTTAAATTTCAAGCTTTAGACTTATTGGTTGATTGCCAATAAAATAAATATTAAAAAAAAAACTTTTTTTTTTATGATAAAATTTTGCGAACTTGACGAATCTTTTGAAAATCAAACCAATTTATAGTGCCACTGTTTTATTTTCATTTTATTTTTCCCTTTTCTTCATTATTTGGTAGAACAATAACTCAGTCTAATATGGTCAAAAGCAAGAGTTATGGTTTTTTAAATCTAACAATATCATATCAGCTTTTTTATGCTCAGTACCAAAGGAAACCCAATTTGTAGTACAAATATTTGCAATTTTGTTTGCAAATAAACAAATAATTAAATAAATTAGAGAGTGCACAGAGTTTTGTCAGCAAACTTTTGTCGACTATTGTATATCCATTTAGTTGGTGTGTGTGTCTGTTTGTTTGTGTGCCTTAGTTATAGTTACTTGTTCCCATTATTGATCCGACAAAGTGCCATAAGTGTGCATGTGTGTGTGTGTGAGGGTATGTGTGTGTTTAGTTAACCTGCCTAGGCTGGACGTGCTTGGCTTATGTCTTTCTTCTAAACTATTCCTGTGCGTGTTATTGTATATGGGTATGACTGAGTGTGTGTGAGTGTGTGTGTGTGTGCGTATCTGTGTGTAGTTTTAAGGGCAACTCTAATATGAGTCTTTATTTAATTTAGTGGCGTTTTGTGTTGGTTTACAGCACAGAAAAACTTACAACAAGTCCAACTAGTAAGTTAGGTCAGGAAATGTAGACAGTTTTATTATATTTTGTTGCATGAACTAGTTCAGCAGTAGTTCATTTTTGTTAGTTGCTCGAGTCAATCAGTTTAACATTCTTAATCTAATTTAGCGCACAAGTTTAACATTCTTGAATTAATTTGAGGCAAAAGTTAATTATATCAATTGCAAGTTCTCAGATTCTAAATATTATAAATGAGCCCAATAAACATTTACTGAGATAAGAATCAAAAGGAATTAAGACAGAAAAGCGTACTTTATTTATTTAATTTTTATGATTCTTATTTCAATATAATTTTTTTTAATGTTTAGCATTACTTTACGAGAAGTGAGACAGCACATTTAGTTTAATAGCTGTGATTAAAAGTTGTCAATTCTCAATTAAGAAACATTTCAATCAAATTTAGAATGCAAGATTCTTGAAGTGAACAAATTCAAACTTAAATTAAGATTGGCTCATCATTCTGAGTGAGCTAAAGTTTTATTTGTACTTATTTATTTATTAAAAATAAGGTTAAACAAATGAATTCTTAACCTACTACAAATTTAGGATCACTAGCTGCAAGACTTTTAAACTGAGAGCAGGAACGAATGACAAGAGGATATGATGAGTAGATAAGAAACTTGGAGTTTCGGTGTTAAAACTGCGACCTGCCTCGGAACTTTTCAAGCTGGATATTTTGACATTGTGACGCTCTTTCTGGATCCTAAACAGCTCACATACATATATGCTTGCACGTTATTTCTGGTTCGGCCTTCAAAACAGCACAGCTGTTGTTACTGCTGGCGCCACCTAGTGAAATTGGTGGCGTCGTCTTGTAAGTATCAATGCATTGTTTTTTAATGTTATTTTAAGATTTTTCTTCCGAAAAAATAAATTTTCGAGTTCGTTTGTCTGAAGATGTTCTGGGGTTGGCTGAATGCGCATTCAAGTTTCAAAAAGCTTTAACACTTCATAGCTCTGTCATAGCCTTTAAAACAACTAATTTTATAGGGTTTTCTGAGTGGCGTGTTTTGCAGCATAGGTCTCATTTGATTTGAAACCAAAACCAGTTAAGTCCACAATTAGCCCGCAAGGGTTATATTTTTTACAAAACTATTCGGGAATGATTATTAAAAAGCACACTCTATTCTATGAACACTTTATCAACTTTATAAGCTAAACAATTAAAAAGTTTATATATTATGGCAAAAGAACTAGTTCCAGACATAGTACCATGGAAAATTTAAGGTTTTCGCTTTAAAGAACTAGTATTACAATTAGTTTTTAGGCATGGGTTTTCTAAAAATGCATTTATTTCTTTTTTAAAAAAGACCATGAAGTGAGTTTATAAAATAATATTTTTATTTTGTATTTATAAAGCGCTTGTTTTAAAACTATTGGTTAGAAATGATGCCACATTTTGAAATTTTTCATAGAGCAACTAATTCTGTATACACTTTATTACTAATAAAGCTTATTTTTCTTTTTAATAAAAAAGATCTAGTTCCGTTTATAGTAGCATGCGCTAAGTAACAATGCCAAAATACTAGTTCCAGAGGTCGTAAATCAAAGTGCTTTATATATTGAGGATCTTATAAGAAAGTTAATTTTTTTAACAAAAAAGATCTAGTTCCTTTTACAGAAGCATGCGCTAAGTAACAATGCTAAAGTACTAGTTCGAAAGCTCGTAAATCAAAGTGCTTTATATATATTAAGGATCTTATTAGAAAGTTTATTTTTTTAACAAAAAAGATCTAGTTCCTTTTATAGTAGTATACGCAAAGTAACAATGCTAAAATACTAGTTCTAAAGCTCGTAAATCAAAGTGCTTTATATATTGAGGATCTTATAAGAAAGTTAATTTTTTTTTTTTTTACAAAAAAGATCTAGTTCCTTTTATAGTAGCATACGCAAAGTAACAATGCTAAAATACTAGTCCCAAAGCTTGTAAATCAAAATGCTTTATATGTATTAAGGATCTTATTAGAAAGATTATTTTTGAATTATAAGGAACTAGTTGTAAGACTTCAAACAAAATGGAATACGTATGTGGGCATATTTTTGCAATTTTTCATAGAGCATACCACATCATTAACTTATCTTTTTGGAAATGCATTTATTTTTACAGGCTTAAAAACAGGTTCCGGAACTAGTATCATAAACACATTGTATGATTTCATTAACAACCATATGTGTTTTTTGGAAATGTGCAAATGAATCAATTAATAACCAAAAGTTGTGCTTTTTAAATGCTTGGGCAAGAACTAGACCTTAGGTATACACTGGGAAGAATATGGAATTCTTTCTATTTAATATGTTAAATTTTTATGTTAAGGAACTTTTTTCCAAAATTACTATAAGAAATACGAAAGAAATAGTTACCAAAGTTCGTATTTATTCAAACAGCTCTTAATGAACTAGTTCCAGAACTAGAGCTTAGGTATACATACGTATGAAAATGTATGCAATTCTTTCAATTTAATATTTTAAATTTTAATATTAATGACTCATGTCTCCGCTGTTGTTCCTTATTGTTCTCGACGACGTGTTGAACAAAGCGTTAACAAGAAAACATGGTGTACCCAGGAATTTTAACGAACATCTTGAAGAACTAGCATACGCCTACGACATCGCCCTCCTTGCCGTCAAAAGGTCCGACCTGCAGTTGAACCTGGACCAGCTCAGCGCTCGCGCAGGCGAGGTCAGCTTGAAAATAAACGTTAACAAGACCGAATTTATCTTGAACTGCGACGATAATAACGTCCCAAGTTTCACAGTGTATGGGAAAGGACTCAATCTCAAACAGGATTTTTGCTACCTTGGCAGCAAAATAACTGCAGCAGGCGGCTCATCCGCTGACATCGCCAACCGTATAAACAACGCCCGCGGTGCCTTCACACTACTATCGGTCAAGACGAAACTTCGGATTTTTAACTCCAACGTAAAATCCGTCCTGTTATATGCTTGCGAGTCCTGGTCGCTTACATCGGTTCTGATCCGGAAATTGCAAACCTTTGTCAACTCATGCTTACGTAAAATCTTAAGGATTTGGTGGCTAGGCACTATTTCTAATTCGGAGCCACTAATGAGCTTCCTATTGAATTCATAATCAAACGCCGCCGTTTCGGGTGGATCGGGCACACCCATCGCAAAGACACCTGCGAAATCTGTAGAGCTACGCTTTTATGGAACCCGCAAGGCGCAAGAAGCCGTGGAAGACCAACAACCTCTTGGCGTCGCATGGTGGATGCTGACCTTCGGGACTCCCATACAGATTGGAATAGCCTCAAACAACTCGCAAAAAATCGGTCGGCCTTCAATTCTTTTGTTTTGGCCCTACGCTCCACCCGGAGTTAGAGGATCTTATATATATATATTTATTTCATAGCTATTAAAAGAAATAATGGAACGGTAACATTGGTTAAAAAAGTTTGTATTCAAACAGTTCTTAATGAACTAGTTCCAGAGCTTGTTTCAGCACTAGTAAAACGGAATGTAATACTTATATAGATACATATTTTTTTAAGAAACCCCTTTCCAGTATGCGTGAACCCAAAAGGCGTGTTCTTTTTATTGGTTAAAGCATTTGTTGCCATTGCCAAAGAAAAGCTTACAAATGAGTAAAAATTTCCTAAATGCGCTTTGCCACAAATTTGTGCAGCTAGCAAAAAAAAAAAAAAAACCAACCACAAAGAAAGAAAAACAAACTCACAACAACAACAACAATTACCCGAAAAAAAAATAGAAAAAGTGAAACTACCTTAAAGGTTTAAAAAACACATACAAAAAAAAAAAACTCTATCTAAGTATAGAGAAAGGTTAGACCCAACCAGCACCAAGGGTTGGGTGGGGATGGGGTGACTGGTTCTAAACTGCTGCCATATGCATGAGCTGGTACTATTACAATGTGCGTGTCTGTGTAAGTGTGTCTATTCATGTGCAACATGGCGGCTGACCAGGTTGCCGTTTAGACCCAAAGGCGTATCCCATGCACCCAAGAAAGACATGGCGCACATGTGTGTGTGTGTGTGTGTACGTTGGCTTGTATACATGTTTTTATGATTGTGTGCGAGTGTTTTTTTTTCAAAGTGTTTTTCTTTATTTTTTTTTCGGGCTGCATGTGAAACGCAACACATGCACAATTTTGTTGTGTATTTTTTTGTCGTAAATAATTTTCCTACTTTTTTTTGCGCCCCGCTCTCGCGTTGCAACATGCAACACAGACACGCACACACACACACACACAAATATAGATAGAACCAGAACCAGGACCGGGACCAGGTAGAGAGAAACCAATACATTACGAGCGTTGATTTGATACGCCATAAAATAGCGCCAACTTTAACGAGAGTACAGCACAGTGAACAAATGAATCCATTCAAGCAGAAATGAATGCAAGTGAATCAATATGAGCGCAACGGTTGAATGCATTCAAGTGCACTCATTGCAGCAGCAGCTACCATGTGCATTTTGTGAGTGAGAAAAAATATAGTACAACGGTTTGTGCATGCATAAGATTTCATTATTTGGACCAAGAAAAGCAATTTCAAAAAATATAAATTGTCCAAGAATTATAATTGCATTTGGTTGTGCGTATAAGATCTTGGAGGTTAGAGGGATATGAAGACTACAAGTGCTAGAATAAGCAAATTTGAGATTTGAAATTCATTTGTGTGCAGGCAGATACAGCTCATTGCCGGCCAAGCCCATCGCAAAAGAAAAGGCCTTCCAGTATGGCAATTTAAAAACTTGTTTTCTTTAAAAGGTCTTCAGAAAGTCGATTTTTTTCTCGAAACCACTTATTTCTTGAATATCTTCACGAATCGTTTGGAAACTTTGACACTATCTTTATAACACAATTTTCTTGTAAATCAAATAGGATACAAACTGTTCATTTTAAAACTCCATTTTCATGCTTTTTTTATAAAAAAAAGTCTGTGCTATTGGAAGATGTGCGGTATTCAATCTGCAAAAGAACTACCATGAAAAGGATATTTTCATCCTGTCTGATAGTCAAGCAGCAATTAAGGCATTAAGTAAAGCCAAGATTACATCAAGGCTGGTTAAGGAAGTAAAAACGTCACTGGATAATTTAGGATCCACGAATAAGCTCACGATAAGATGGGTTCCAGGACAAAACAATATTCCTGGAAATGAGCTGGCTAATAAACTTGCACGAACCGGTGCAGCAACACCGCTAATCGGTACTGAACTACACTCTGGGAGTGGTAACCATGTGGTACGGGACCTACTGAGAATAGAGGAGAGAATAACAAACGACTGCTTCACTGGGCACAGATACCAGGGCTTAAACAGTCAAAAACCCTCTTTCTTCAACTGCCACCGTAAGAGGTTCAAAGTATGGTAACTCACAGGAGAATCTTGACGGGCCTTCTGACGGCACATCGTAGGCTCCGCAGTCATTTAAACAAAATTGGCTTAGTGGATAGTGGACACTCTACAAGGCACTCATCCTTCCAGTGCTTCTTTACGGCGCGGAAGCCTGGACCGTGTCGCTTACTGATGCAACTGCCTTGGAAGTTTTGGAGAGGAAAGAACTGCGCAAGATCTTTGGTCCTATTCGAGTTGGCGAAGACTACCGCTTCCGTACCAACCAGGAGCTGTATGAGCTCTTCAACCACATGGACGTTGCTCAGCGTATCAACATCCAGCGGCATCGTTGGCTCGGGCATGTCGTTTGGATGGACGAGGATGCTCCAGCTAGACGTGTGTTCGATGCGGTAGTCAGCGGCCGTCGGCGGAGAGGACGACCGTCTTTGCGTTGAGAAGACCAAGTGAAAGGGGCCCTGTCTTCGCTCGGTGTGACCAACTGGAGAAGGCGCGCGCAATGCAGAGGCGCCTGGAGAGATGTTTTAAGGCAGGCTGTAATCCGGTAATCGGGTTTTTATGGCCACATAAGAAGATAAGAAGGATAGTGGACTATGCTGCTTCTGTAGTATGGAGGAAGAAACTTCTCCTAATGTATTATGTGAATATATGGCAATCGCCGGTAAAAGAAAGAGGCATGTACATACGTTCTCCCACCGGAGATCATTGTTATCATAAGTCCAAACCAAATACTGTAATACCTGCAGGCCTTTGACTTTTGGGACAGATCTGAGCCGTAAAGGGACTACAATAGATCCATAATAATAATAATTAAAAATAATAATCGCAAAAACAATTTTTTTTAAAAATATATCTTATATATAAGATTCTCGGGTCACAATGTTAGTTACCATAGTCCTCCGAAACGGCTGGACCGATTCTCATGAAATTTTGTGTGCCTATTGGGTAAGTCTGAGAATCGGCCAACATCTATTTTTCATACGGGCTGCCACCATTTTTTTTTTATTTTTTGAATACATTTTTTTGTATTTTTTTTTATAGTGTGGCATTGTGTACATTGTCAGATTAACTTATATTTTTTAGTTAATTGTTTTTGTCATATATAAAGGAATCCTATATTTCACGTGTTACGGGTGATCTCATCAACGCATCGATGAATTTCAAATCTAATTTTTGCGTGTATTAGAGGTTGTCGATACGGAAGTTTTTTGGAAGATATGCAACGAATCAAATTAATTATTAATCGCAATGAACGTGAAAGAATTTGGTCAAGACAGTCGACTAATAATGGTGGAAGTTTGAATCGAGCTGCAAGCTAATCTAAAAATCTTATATTTTTCCAGATAAGCTAACTAGAGAATCTTAAGATGTTTATTCACTTTACGGGTATTGGGCAGGACAACGTCTGCCAGGCCTACTAGTTATAATATAAATATGCTATCTTTTATGCTTCTAGTTATCATTTTATTGAAAAATATATTCTCCCGTCAGTTTTTGGATGTTAGTCGGTACATATTGTTACAAAGTTCTCCGAATTTGTTCATATCTATTTATTTTCTTCGTTCTACAGTAAGTTTTATTATTCAATATTATAATTTTTTCGATTATATGAGCTAAACTCAAAAAATAAATAAATACCAAATTGTTCTTAAAAAAAAAAAGTATTCCCGAAACCAAGGCTTTTTTAGTCCTATACCAACTTGTTAACTTTGCTCAGGTCGCTCTACTCGTGCATTTTTAGCCCCTGGGCCACTTGAATTTAATGCATACACTCAAAGCATATATTTTTTTTCAAATATCATATGATTAACAGCCTGTTTCCATAAAATTAACCAAAATACATATTTTCCGAACAAACACACACTCCTTTGTTGAATGAGCTCAATTTGTTTTTCATGAATTACGGCTGCTATTTTTTTGTGTTTGCATTTGAGAAATGTTTGCCCGTACTTGGTATTTACTCTGGCCATATATCTGATCGTATATATAGCCATATGTTTGCTGTCCAATTGCCCATTGAATGGTACTCGTACAGAGCGAAGCAGTTAAGCAAGTCAACCATTTGGCCATACATTGAATCATTCATTCATTCATTCATTCATTCACTCACTCACTCACTCACCCATTCATTCATTCATTCAGTCTGTGTCTGACGGTTACTTTTTGGTTGTTGTTTTTTTTTTTTCGTACTTTCCTTTACGTTATGTTTTTCTATTTTTGCGCCTCTTTGTGTCACTGTTGTTGTTGTTGTTGTTGTCTATACCTTGTGCATACATGTAGGCGTAGCTACACACACTCACGCGGATACGCTATCACACAGATACACCACATGTCTGTGTGTGTTTGTGTTGGTGGCCGGCAATCCGCTTGGCAGTGCTTGCTTTTTGCCAGAGCGCGCGCGCAATTAAATCGATATAACGCTAGTAGGCTGCCTAATTGCGGATGACACGAAATTGTTTGCTCTATAACAATAAAGCAGAGCGTTACACACACACCAACAACAAGACCAACACACACCCACCGACACACACAACAAACAAGGGGCGTCTATTGAGCCCCGAGCAGCCAGACCAGAGGCCCACAACCCGCGACCCGCCAGAAGCCCCACCGACCCTAGGGTCGACCACAAAGTCAACTTCTGGCAACGCTCTTTGACTGACATGCTGAGATGCTCATCGCTGTAATATGAAACATTTTTATTCATTTGCATTCAATTTCATTCGATTTTGTATTCGCTTCAATCAAAAGTACATCAAGTTGAAAGGAGTGTATGTAACAGGCTAAAGGTGGCAGTTCAAGCAGCTCGATATGTAAAAGTAGCCTCTGTACAGTGACTCAAAAAAGTATTGACACAACGCTATTTGCATGGTTTAGTGTCTAAGTTCTTTAGCAACAAAAAAATACTGGACCCACAAAAAAAGCAATAATGCAGATTGAATAATTGGTAAAAAAAAATTTCAGTTTTTAAATTAAACGTATTCTATCTGTATAATTAAAAAAGAAATTAATTCTGGATTACTTAAGTTTTGCAATTTAATTGTTTTGTTATTTAATTGTGACTAAACAACTGAATACCTTTTTAAGAAGATTTAAAAAAAAAATTTTTGTTATAAAATTCCCTTTCTTAAAAAATGGCTTACGTAAAGTCGGGAGCGGACGACTTTGGGATACCTTGTACCACTAGCTTGCAATAAAATCCGGTTCCTTCATAAAAAACCAAAAACAGAAGAATTTTTTAACAAACTATTTTTTTTTACCGATCGCTCCTAATCGAGCTATATGATATAGTCAAACGATTTCGATAAAATTTGATACAGTACTTTAATACCTTAAAAAAGATCTGAATGCCGAATTTAGTTTACAAACAAACGGAACACAACGAATTTTGTATAAAAAAGGTTTTTTTTGGACCGATTCGTCGTATGGGAGTTACATGATATAATCTACTGATTTTAATAAAATTTGGTACCATGCTTAAGACACATAAGAAACTTATAAGTCCCAAATTTAATTCCAATATCTTCACAAACAAAGGAAACACAACAAATTTTATTCAAAAATTGATTTTTTGGAAGATCAGCCCTATGGGAGTTATATTATATAGTCAACCGATTTTGTTTAAATTTGATAAATGCTTGGGTACTCTAAAAAACTTATGCATGCCAAATGTGGTTACGGTATCTGTATTAAAAAATTAAATATTGCGAATTTTGAATAAAAAATTTATTTTGGCCGACGGTCCTATGGGAGCTACGACTATTGTCCGTAGCACCGCCGGTCCGGGATCAAATCCCGGTAGTTTATATATATTTTTAATTTTTATTTTTTACTTATTTTTTATTATTTTAATATATTGGCCCAATATATTTTTAATTTTTTTGGACGTATTTCCAATATATTTTTTTTAATCATCAACATAAATGTTACATTGATCTTAATTGTTAACCTAATTCTAATTTAATTCTGTAATTTCCATAAACATTATTAATTTTTTCGAATAATATTTGATGAGCTATATAGTTGGGTTTTACACTAATCATTAGTGCATGATTTAGTTTTTCAAATACATAGCAAAAATATTAAAAATGAAGACAAAAAATATTAAAATTTGAAATAAATTCATCTGACGCATTGACGGAATTAATTTGTATTGTGATTTATTTAAAAAGAAATATATCTGACACTACTGCGACTTACTATAATTGTTTGTTTTTATCTGAAACATCAACCACGGTGCAACGGCAGCGCTGCTCGTGTTATGCTATTTGCATTTTGTTAAGTCCAACGCCAACGCAAGCGTCGCATTGACGTCGCCGTCGGCGCAGACGCAGCAGCATAAGCGGCGCACAGTGGCCACAATGTTTAATCTACATGGAACAACTTTTAGCTTTGTTGTTTTCACAAATAATCTTTTTTAGTGCAGTAATTCAATTATTTACATTTATTAGTCTTTGCCGCAGCTAACTTCAAGTAATGTTTGAATTAAACTTATCGAAATTTTTATCGACACGCAACAATTGCAATTGGCGCTATATTTTTGAATTTTATATTAATTGAACTAAGCGCTAAATGATATTATTATAATTATATTATAATTTTTAAATTTTTTATTGTAACCCAAGCGAAGCAACATTTATTAAACAATGCTCAGGTCCTAGCTATAGTAGAGTAATATTTTGTTGCTAGTGGGGACAAAAAAATTAGAGATGGAACATGCAGCTTAAGTGTGCCAATAGACGCTTGATTGTTGCCGTCGGTGGTGGCTCAATGGCTACGACTAACATCCGTCGTACCACCGGCCCGGGTTCGAATCCCGGTATAGGCATGGCAATAGAAACAAATAACAGATTAAAGGTAAATAAAATTTATATATAATTTTTTTTTTAAATTATATGAATAAATATTTTTTTTAAACTATAATACTGAATAATACAAATTACTGTAGAAAATAGATATGTACAAATCCACGCCTTAAGCTTGATTTAAGAAAATAAATAAATGAAATATAGGCTAAATGATTATGATTACAAAATAAAAGGATAATTTTAAATATATGTTTTTTTTTTTTATATCATATTATAATATATAGCACAAAATATTTTTTATTTAAAAATATTGGATTTTTCAACATTATTTCGCATTAAATCTGCATTTTATGATATAAATTTGGTGTAACAATGTTTAAAAATAGTTTGGAGATATATTTATTAAACTTTTTTAAGTCATCTAAGTTTTGAATTTTTACAAATATTTTTTTTAGTGTGCTCAACAAGTTATGATCAACCGTAGGCCAACATTAGGTAAGCCCTTGAAGAATTTAGGATGCATAAGGCAAAGAATCAACAAATTAGCTATGTGAGCCTAGTGAGCAATATGATGTTGATGCTAACCACTCACAACTATCTCTCGTATTTCTTAAGCTGGTAACTTTAAATATGCTGAATTCAGTGGTGGATCCACGGGGGGGGGGGGTGTTTTCGGGTTCGGACCTCCCCTTCGGGATCAGAAAACCCTAATATTATATTTTTCACAATTATAAAAGATGGATTTCTCTGGACAGATTTCTCTGGAACCCCCCCTTAGCAAAATCCTGGATCCGCTCCTGGCTGAATTAATTATTTTAATTGCTTATAGAAATAAAATATTTTTTTTAAGCATCAAATTTTATCAAACTTAACGCATTGTCAAAACTTAAAGCCAAAATATTTAAAATTCAAGAGAACCTGTACGAGTATGTGACACCTTTACCATTCGATATGTATACAGCATGCATCATATTTGAATAATTTATTGATTAGTTATCTACGCTGGCGCCTTCAATCAATTCGAATGCATTTTGTCCTTGCGCATGAGTGGACTACGCTGTCAGGAGCTACGTGGAGGCCAAAACTCTGGCATTGCATGTCATAATGTCAAGAGAGGGAACGTGGATTGGGGTGTAGTAGGGTGGGGGATGGGGTAAGTCTGTCGCGCTATTGAAATTGCAGTAAATAATGGGCCATATAGGTTGGTTGGATGCACATAATGACATACCTTGACTTATGCAAATGCTGAAAACGAGATAGGAGATGGCAACAGAGGAAGAAGCGATTGATAGAAAGGGCATAAGGGCATGCGGAATAAGGCGACACCAAAATGACAGAGATAAATGTTTGTGGAATTGCAACTGGAACATGGACTGACTAACAAACAGCTTAAAGTTGTAGCCAACATTTTCAGGATGCCTTGAAATTTGAGAAAGAGCAGTCATGCTAACGAGGGCCTAGCCAGGAAAAAAAGATTGTGGACCTTTTTTTTACTGGAAACTGCGAAAGGTATCTTTTTATAAAAAGTTTTATGTATTTATTTTTCTTATGATAAATGTTTTTTTTTTGCTAACAAACGAAGTCTAATTGAATTGAAATATTATATTAAATTACTTATTAAATTTAATCTGTCTAAAAATCTAAGTCTACAATTTAATAAAATGATCAAAATCGTATTTCAGTAACTGCAGATATTACAAGTACCCTCCCAAGCTACTCGAGCCATGTGGGCCTGTAGAAAATTTTTTGGCAGCACATGGGGCTTCAGCCCTCATATTATAGAATGGATATACCGTATGATGGTACGGCCTATCGTCACATATGCAGCCCTTGTGTGGTGGCCCAAGACGCAGCAAACTGTGGCCATCAATAAATGCAGCAAGCTTCAAGGACTAGTATGCATATCTCTCGGGAGCGATGCGTACCTGTCCGACAGCTGTCATGGAGTCAGTCTTTGGACTCACACCACTGCACATTTTCATCAACAAGTCAGCCATGCAGAGTCTACTACGTATCCACATCACATCTGGACTCTTAGCAAGTGACACTGGTCATGCCGCACTTATATATTCCCTGCCTATCGGGCGTATCGATCTGCTCTAGATCAGATCTGATGATCACGGAACTTTTTCATGACAAGAAATTTAGATCTCTTCTCCCAAGTCGGGGGAATTGGTCTGATGGCAGCCCCTGTGGAATCCCCGGTGGCAACAATGGTTCACGGATGGGTCCAAAACTGAGCAGGGTGTAGGTGTTGGAATCGTTGGACCCAACACCAAAATATCTAACGCAATGGGCATCTGGCCCAGCGTCTTTCAAGCGGAGATTCATGCCATACAGATCTGCGTTCATAGTATCCTTCTCAAGGGAACTAGGGAGCAAGCATCTGTATTTACTTAGATAGCCAAGGTGCTTTTAGGGCATTACTATCTTGGAGCATATCCTCCAGGATGGTTTAAGAATGCCATAACTAAATCCAAACCCTGTCCGACGGGAACAAAGTCGTGCTATGTTGGGTGCCTGGACACTCGGGAGTAGATGGTAACACGATCGCTGACGGTCTAGCACGGCAGGGTGACTCCACCCTGACTATATCTCCTGCGCCGTTTTGTGGTATCGGTTGGTCCACGATCAAAACCATGATAAGCAAATGGGCCGCAGGAGAACGTAGGAGATACTGGTTCTCCTTTCCGGACCTCGTCAAGCAAAAGTGCTTGTCAAAACTCTGGATGCGATCAAGACAAAAGGTCTTGGCAGAGCGGACCTAAAGCTCCTTGTAGCTTACCTATCTGGACACCACACTGTTAGATATCATCTACAGAAAATTGGCCTATCGGACTCTTCAGAGTGTAGGCTCTGTCTAGAAGACGATGCAACCACCAGGCATATTCTCTGTGACTGCCCAGCACTGTATGGGTAGTGTCACATGGGAAAGAAACGGATTAGTCCCTTCCATCTCAGGTCAATACCAACAAAAGACCTACTGTTATTCATGAGGAAAGCGGAAAGCATTTTGCTTTAACCTTAGGGTATGGTACAAAAGACCTTTTGGTCGCAGTGCCACACCTCTCTGTGAGGAACCATTTTACAAGAAAAAAAATGTATTTGGAAATATCTAAATTTACAATTTATAAATAATAATAAAATGATCAAAATCGTGTTTCTGTAACTGCAGATATTTGCAACTACTTAAAGATTCTTTGTTTAACCCCAAAAACTGTTTTCTTTCCGGTCATTTCACACAATTTAAATGTTGTACCATTCCGGTCGTTCCAATTTTTGACTAATTCGTTGAATTACAATTCCAGTTCTATTTCTCATTTTTCCTAAAAAAGTTTGGTGCAGTTGTATTTCATTTTATTTGGAATTTGGAAAATATACGCGAAATTGCGAAACTTAACTTTTTATAAAGATATTGATAACGATTGAGCTTTAATATAATTAAGTTCAATCGTTATCAATATTTTTATAAAAAGTTAAGTTTCGCAGTTTCCTGTAGAATAATTTTTTTTTTGAGAATATTTTATAGTCACAAAAGATTTATTTATAATCTACAGTTTAATCAAATTATCGAAATCGTAATTGTTCAACTGCAGATATTAGCGATTATGTGAAAATACTTTTTTGAAACCCAAAAGCTGTCTCCTTTCTGACTATTCCGCACAATTTGATATTTGTGCCATTCCGATCATTTCAATTTTTGCATTATTTCCAATTTTTTGTTTCCTTCATTCGAAATTTTGTGCCATTGCGATCAATCTTTCCGCCCATTCCACACAATTTTCATTATGGTCCTTTCCGATAATTCCTATAATTGCCTATTCCAACTCTCATTTTTTTTAAATGTCTTTCATTCCGTAATGCAGCATTTTGCAGTGCCCTTTGGAAAAACTCCCTAGTTATTTCCTGCAGTTGTTGATTCATAAATATTTGATAAACTTATATTTAAATTAGGGGCCGTCAGGCTGAACAACAGACATAATTATTAACCCCGTTAGGCCTATCAAATCATTTTAATGAGTGCATAAAAACAATGCAAAGTGCAGGCGGTTACCCTTGCTGACTCTTTAACCCCCTTGTGTTGCCTTTTTGCCTACTCAGGGCAGACCACAGTCAGGCGCCCACAAACAGCACACAACCACAAGCAAGCAGCACGCCACCAAGTACTCAACATTACGCATACGCTGTGTGGCCTGGCCACAAAACTGTGTGTATTATGTGAACCCGCGAACTTTGTACCCTGCTGTCACACTCACTCTCCGTGTCCCACCAGCTAAACTCCAACACCAACACCGCTCGTCTCTCCACGTACCCACGCCAGTGGCGCCACCACTTCCGGCGTACATTTAACAACCCGCAGCGCCGGGCAGTTTAACGCAGCAGCTGCAAATGCTCTCAGCATACAAAACTAATGAAAGCAACGGAGAAACGCCAAAATGAAAAAATAAATATAAAAAAAGCAAAATAAAGAAAATACTGTATACAAAGGAACACGTAAAGAAAACGCGACGAAAGCAAAACTAAAATAAGCAGCAGAACAAATACGGAAAGCTATTAACAAGCCAAGCCAAATATGGTATTCTCTGACAGACTAATGTCATATAATCGAGAAAATTGGCACGGCGGGGGTATTACGAAAATTTTAAAACAATTTTGCAGCAACCCTTATACCTAGAAGAGGTTCGACGTCAGATTCCCGACGCGAAAGAAGTGGGACATGAACAGCGTAATGAGAGCAGACGCAGCTGCAATCTATACTGACGGATCCAAGATGGATCGCGGTGTAGAAGCAGGGGTCTACTCGGACGAACTCGAAGTATCTCTCCCTATCGCCTAGGCAGCAGAAACAGCATCTTCAGGCGGAAGTCTTTGGCATCAGAGAAGCATGTAAGGTGTTGAATAATCATCCGAGTCAGCTGGCGGAGGTGTGTATATTCTCCGACAGTCAAGCAGCTTTGCTGGCGATCAAATCGCCAACCGTGAACTCAGAAATCATCAGACAATGCAAAGAAGATCTCAATGCCCTTCCAAGCAGAATGAACATCGCTCTCGTATGGGTTCCCGGACATAGAAACGTATACGGGAATGAAAAAGCTAATGAACTGGCGAGAAAAGGAGCATTAGATGGCGAAGCCGCGGAGGTAGCTGTCAAATACCCCCTCAGCGCTATCAAGAGAGAACTTCTGCTGCTAGCTCAGAACAAGGCTGAAACCAGATGGAAAAATATTGGCGCTTGCAAGATTGCAAAGGAAACTTGGCCGCGATACGACAAGCGTAGAACGGCCGAACTGCTAAGCAAGCCAAGAACAATGATCTTCAGAATAGTTCGACAATAACCGGACATTGGCCGTTAGGAGACCATGCAAAGAAAATGGGCTGGCCCTACAACGTCAGATGCCGAAGCTGTGACCAGGAGAACCCAGAAGAGACAGTTTAGCATTATTTATGTGAGTGCCCACGATTGGGGTCCTTACGCCACAGAGCACTAGGAAGCTTCGCGTTAGGAAGCCAACGTGACTTGGCAGAAAAGAACATAGACGACATCAGCAGGTTAATGGATCGAGATGGTTTGAGTAAACCGAACAGCAGTGGTTCCCATAAGTGGTGTAACAAAATGGCGCATTAGCGCTAATTGAGTTCGAATATGTTGTCACTCAAACGGCACCCAAACCAACCAACCAACCAACCCTTATACCATTTTTAAGGTAAATATTTCAAATAAGATGATCAAGTACATGGCTTTGCGGGATAAAAATAAAGTAGCCGCCCCATAGGTTAGCATCGAAGTCGTCCTTTTAATAAAGTTCAGAAAAGCCGAGGCGGCCATATTTTTTTGCATGTCTATGATGAAGTCTAGCTTAAAAGAAATATTGCAGCAACCCTGGTATACCGTTTTTAAGGCAAATATTTCAAATAAGATGATCAGAGCTATGAAGTACATGGCTTAAGCCAGCAACTAGACAGATATAGTTGCGAGATAAAAATAAAGTAGCCGCCCCATAGGTCAGCATCGAAGTAGCCCTTTTGATACTATGGGAAAGTGCAGAAAAGCCGAGGTGGCCATTTTGGTTTTACATCTCTATGATGAAGTCTAGCTTAAATACAACAATAGTATTGAGTGAATGACTCCACTCACTGTCTTGACTGACAGCATGAATGTTTGCATAACAAAATGAATGAATTAGTGAGCAGAAGTTGGAGCAGCCTAGCCCAGTTGCTTGAAATTCATTGTCAACACGCTGGACAAAAAAAAAGCAAAAAAAAAAAAAAAAAGCTGAGACCGCAGAGCGTCCACTTCAAACAGTATTTGACAAAAGTTGAAGTTGTGTCCTGCTGGGCTTGTGGACGGATGATGATGATGATAGTAATGATGACGTTGTTGATAATGATGTGAACGCCAAGTTGACGGCAAAAGCTGAAGCTAAAGCGAAGCGTTTATTAAAACTAATTAAAATGTTTAAAACATTTATAGAACAAACGGGCGACAACATCTACAACACAAACACCAACAACAACAACAATGTGTATGATGGCGACGTCAAGTGCTTAACAATAAAATGGCGACCGAGACGTAGGTAAGCGCAGCGGTACTAAGGGTGCGGGGCAAACGGCGCGAAAAACTTAATTGCGACAATTAAGTTGGCAACAATAATTTTGAAGTTGGCCGTTGAACGTAGCCAAGCGGCCAAGTGAAAGTTGCTGCAGCCGCAGGGCAGCGAGGGTAGCGCGGAGAGTGCAGCGAGAGCGTTTGCACAAAAGCCTATAGTGTGCAAGTGTGAGAGTGGGCTGTGGGGCGTGGTGAGGCATGGGGCGTGCGGCGCGTTTCATTGTATGCGGGTTGCGTTTAAAAAAATATGGCGTGTGACATTAATGGCGCTTCCGTTTGAGCCATTTATTGTGTGTGTGCAACTGCAGATACACACACACATACAGACACACACACACACACAGAGACACACAGGCATGCATGTGTCAGTGCCTTTTGCTATGACCTGGCAGGTGGTCTGAATCGTATACGCTGGCTCGCTCACTCGCTGTCGCGCTTAACAGCCTGTCAATTGCAAAAGGATGTTGGCGCACACAGAGAGACTCTGCCAAAGGAAGCGCGCAACGTTTTAAAATAAGTAACAAAAAGCTGAAAAAAAAACACAGTTGGAAAAAACACATCACAAAATAAATGAATGAAAGAAAGAATGAAAGCAATCGAAAGCAAATACATAAATAAATAAGAGCGAACCGCCATAAAGTAGATAGCATGGCAATGCCAATGACTTGCGGGTGTGCTGCGAGCTAACAAGGACTTGAGGCACAGCAAGGAGCAGCGGCTATAGCTGAAGCTCAAGCCAGCTGTAGTGGCCTGGTTAGTAGTTGGCTGGCAAAAAAAAAACAGAAAAAAAAGCAAGCAAGAAATTCTTTTGGCAGCTTCTTTTGCCGCATTTACTATATACAAAATGGCGCACTGATTTCCGCAAACAGCAATGGTGGCAGCGGCAATGGCGGAAGTTGTGCAGCACTCACTCTCTGTGTGTGTGTGTGTGTAGAAAAAAAAACGGCGGCTTAAAGCAAATGTCAAAAAGCAACATTTACTCACACACACAGACAGACACACACACACACACACAAATACAAACTAAATAAATAAATAATGAAAAATAACAATAAAAATGTGCGAGCGATTGTGCGTGCCCCGCCGCCTCCCTCTATCACACAAACACGTTTAGGCTTTCCCACTCTCACTCTCTCGCTCTCACTCGACCATTTGCTGTCAACGGCTTCGCAGCGGCAGGAAGACGATTTGCAGCCATTTGTCATGTTGGCCGGAAGTGCTGCCGAAAAATAAAATACAAGCACGTTTCATTGTATACACATACATATGTATATGTGCTATATGCTATGTGTGTGTGTGCGTGTGTAAGCGTTAAAAAATATAAGTTGTAAATAAGCTTAAAAGCTGGTGAGCCCAGGCTAAGACTCTGTCTGTTACTTTATGCATTCTGCCGCGTCTTGATTCTTCATCACACATGTTACGCCCACATATGCCACAAGCCGCCCTCTCTAACTCCCCCACTTGCACCCTACACAATTGCGCAAAGAAAAGTTTTTCGTTTGCAAACACAAAAAATTTTTGCCAGCAAAAATAAGAATACAGCACAAAAAAAAGTAACTTTGATGATTCGAAGTTTTCATACACTTGCAGAATCCTTTCACAGATTCCTTCCCAAAGTTAAGCGTTACAAATTAGTTAAACGAATACCTTGGCACGTGTTCAACTTCGTTTAAAGTTTATAGTTTTTTTTATACCCTGTACCGTATGGTACTAAGGGTATATTAAGTTTGTGCAAGCCGAAAATGTATGTAACATATAGAAGGAGACGTCGGAGACACTCGAAAGTTACCTAAAATATGATCAGGGTGAATAGAGAAGTCGATATACCCATGTCCGTCTGTCCGTCTGTCCGTCTGTCCGTCTGTCCGTCCGTCCGTCCGTCCGTGTGAACGCCTAGATCTCAGAGATGGTAAGAGCTAGAGTTACCAAACTTTCACATTAGATCCCATATTATTCCATAGGAGGCAAGTTTATTTTATTTTTTTGATATCGGGGTTAAATTATATAGCTCCCATGGGGGTGTTTGAGACGACCTCGACAAAAAAAAAGCGTTTTAGATGAATAATTCGTTTGTTTATGAAGATATCGTAACCAAATTTGGTATTCGAAAGTTTTTTATAGTTCCCAATCACTGTACCAAATTTGATCGAAATCGGTTGACTATATCATATAGCTCCCATAGGACCGATCGGCCAAAATAACTTTTTTAAAGAAAAATTCGCTATATTTCGTTTTTTAATAAAGATATCGTAACCAGATTTGGCGTTTGGAAATTTTTTAGACCACTTAAGCAATGTGCCAAATTTGAACAAAATCGGTTGACTATATCATATAGCTCCCATTGGTCCGATCTTCCAAAAAATCGATTTTTTAACAAAATTTGTTGTGTTTGTTTCGTTTGTTTGTTAAGATATTGGGACCAAATTTGAAATTCGTGAGTATTTTATAGTTCCTAAGCACTGTGCCAAATTTAATTCAAATCGTTTGACTAGATCATATAGCTCCCATAGGACCAATCGGTCCAAAAACACGTTTTTTATACAAAATTCGATGTGTTTTGTTTGTTTGTAAAGATATTTGAAATAAATTTGGCATTCATATCTTTTTTAAGGTATTAAAGCACTGTGTCAAATTTTATTGAAATCGGCTGACTATATCATATAGCTCCCATAGGAACGATCGGTTAAAAAAAAAATTTTTTCTTAAAAATTCTTCTGTTTATGGTTTTTTGTGAAGAAATCGGACTTTATTACAAGGTAGTGGTACAGGGTGATCCTAACGTCGTCCGCGCCCGACTTTACGTCCGCCATTTTTTTGTTTAAAAATTGCATTGGATAGCTGCTTACTAAAAGTTTTTTTTTTTTGGTTTAAATTCAAGTGTTTGACAAAGTTCATCCATAGTGAAATGAATTCCTACCGAATTCCTACCTGGATTAAGAATTTTGTTTTTCTATGACGTCAGCAAATATGCACTTGTACTATGCGAAAGAGATGTGAAAGCTCTTCAGTTGTCGAAAAAAGTTCTCAAAAATGTCTCTCCAAGATATTTAAAAAACACCCTATATGCTAATATATAGTAAAAAACTAAGCTTTACACCTTTAATCTTTACAAAATAGTTAAACGAATACCTTGGCAGGTGTTCAACTTCCTTTAAAGTTTATACTTTTTTTGTTTTTAAATTGCATTGAATAGCTGCATACTAAAAGTTTTTTTGGTTTTAATACAAGTGTTTGAGAAAGTTCATCCATAGTTCACTATGAAATGAATTCTTAAGTTGGCTAAGGTTTTTGTTTTTCAATGACGTCATCAAACATTTTTGTACTATGTGTTTGCAGCTTTAGAAGAGATTATTGAGCAGCCTCTTGCTGTTAAAACCCCTCAGCTATAAAAAATGCTCAAAAATATCTTACAAGCTATTAAAAAATCACCCTATATGCAAAAAAATTCAAAATGTAAGCTTCATAGTAGTAAAAATCTAAAGTATTTAGTAGTACTGCCAATTGTCTTCGAATACTTTCTTGAGAGTATCAAAATAAAGTTGATATGCCCTTTTACGCTTTTACGAGGGCAGTTTGATAAGTCAGTGAACTTTTTTTAAAATCCAATTGGGGTGTCGGAACTAATCATCAAATTTGCTCCATAATCTTACTTCAAATTTTAATACGAAGAGAATACGAGATTTAGGTCTCGCATAGGCTAAATGTTACAGAAGTATTAGGATGAATATTACTAAGAGATAGATGAAAGATTCCGAAGTTTTTTAAATTAAAAGTCAAAAATACTGCACTGTGATAACTACTTGTTTCGCTCTATAGAATTTAGAATAGCATTTTTTTTTTAATTTTATATACTTAATTTAAAAAATGTTTAACTTATATACAAAATTCTCGTGTCACAATGTTAGTTACCATACTCCTTAAAAACAGCTGGATCGATTCTTATGAAATTTTGTGTGACTATTGAGTAGGTCTGAGAATCGGCCAACATCTATTTTGTATACCCAGGGTTGCCACCGCAAACATTTTTTTTTTAATTTTTACCAAACTCCTCCTAAAGGGCCGGACCGATTCTCATGAAACTTTGTGCCAACATCTATTTTTCATACCCCTAAAGGATAAGGGTTGCCATACCTAACATTTTTTTTTTAATTTTAGGACAATTTTTTTTTGTATTTTTTTGTATAGTGTGGAATTGTGTGCATTGTCAGATGTTTCACGTGTTACGGGTGTTCTCATGAACGCGTCGATGAATTTCAAATCAGATTTTTGCGTGTGTTAGAGGTTGTCAATACGGAGGTTTATTGGAAGAAATGCAACGAATCAAATTAATTATCAATCTAATGCACAGAAACGTTAAGATTGCAATGAACGTGACAGAATTCGGTCAAGACAGACCCGTAAGCCGCGACATGCGACTAATAATGGTGCAAGTTTGAATCGAGCTGCAAACTAATCTAAAAACCTTATATTTTTCCAGATAAGCTAACTAGAAACCTTCCGATGTTTATTCACATTCATAGTATTCAAAAAGTTTGGGCAGGACAACGTCCCACTAGTATTTATATATAATTCAATTTAAAGTACATTTTTTTTCCGTCGTGACCCTTCTAAGATATCTCCCCTTTAACAAACTCAAAAAAAAAGAAACCTACATTAAAAAAAATTGTATTGAATAATAAATTATTCATTATAATTCCCCTCGTCATCTGTATATGATATCTCCAGCTTAACAGGTAAATTATAAATTTCAAAATCTGAAAACTGCAAATCATAAAATTCTTATTTATTTTGTAAAAATTCGTAAAATTAAATTAAAAAAAAAAATTATAAAATTGATATAAAAAATGATGCTTACTAATAAAATATTATTTTCCTGTGTTACCCGTCTAAAATATTTCCAGCTTAACAGGCTGAATTAGCGATTTTAAAATAAAAAACTGCAAATCATAAGTATTTAATTTTAAAAATATTTTTAAAAATTTCACACAGCTAAATAAAAAAAAAAATTATAAAATTAAAAAAAATGTAATGCTGCAATATATACATTTTTTATGATTTGCTATTAAAAGAAATTGACAGTGCCACCTTTTTATTTTGCGCACCTTATAATGGTATCATAAATTCCTCTCTTTCGAAACATCTCTCTCTCTCTCTATTACTTCTTGAGCCATTTTACTGGACATCTCAAGCATCTCTCTCTCTCAGCTCTTTTATCTTTTCACCAATATAATACATATTTATTTTTTACTGCACTTTCGCTCTTTAATTTTTTCACATTTTATATTTTTTTTTGCGCCAACTGCGCATTGACGTATACTTAATATAAATAAAAAAAAACCTTAAGTTAAGTCTATCAAACTGCCCTCGTTATCTCACATAAAAATCCAACAAAAAAGAAAAATTATTTTTTGTGCTTTTCCCAGCGCCAAAAAGTTGGCAAACAAATTTTTTTTTACGTTGTTTGCACCAATAGACTTTGAGAGCATAACTCGACGTCGTTTTATGACTCGATTTGCATTGTTCTCATTGTTGTTGTCGTTGTTGTTGTTGTTATCGTAGTTGTTTTTGTGGTTGTCGTTGTCGTTGTTGTTGCTGTTGTTGTGCTGGCTTTGTTTTTGTTTCAACAATTTATTCAAATTGAGTTTGCAGTGTGGCTGAGCTGCCATAACTCAAGTAAAGTTGCCGCTAAGCAGCAATGGCGGACGACAAACACACACACAGCAACAGCAACACACACACAAACACTTACACACATGAAGGGCAGGCAATACATTGAGCAGGTGTTGATGGCTCTATTGATGTGCAGCGGAAGCCGCAAAGTGCGTGAGTCATAAAAATAAAGAAACAGAGCCAAAAACAAATGCCAAAAAAGAAAATAAAACAAAAATAAAAATAAAGCCAAAAGGAAAACAATTTGATATATGCGCATTTGACAGTCAATGCTAAGCCAGAACAAGAGCGTGAGTGCAGAGAGACAGAGAGAGGGAGGGTGTTAGTGGTTCCAGCATATCCTTCTATGATATTAAGCGTTACCTCATTCACTTACTTTAAAGTTACTGCCAATTGTTCAAAGTTTTTGGTTAAGTTTGTAAGTGTCCTAAACTCTATTTTATGACTGCAGTGAACTAAAGTTAATTTGGCTAATGCGTTTTTTTTCAGTTCGAAATTTTTGAGCTAGCATCAGTTGAAACTATTTTGTGTACAGATTTGAAAAATGAGTGCTGTGGGAGAAGCGTTCCACTTACCTGGCTTCACAATAAAAAGTAACAGGTACTGTGCTTATGACGTCATTTGTGATTAATAAAGAGAACGCTAAAATCCTTGATTTGTTTTATCTTTATGGAAAGTGCAGAATTTTGGCGATATTTAACAACAAAAATTTTTAAGGAATTTAAAAAGGAACAGAAAGAAGGCACAGCGATGAAGTGAGAGAGTGTGGTGAATGATAAAAAGAGAGGGAGGGAAAAAAGGGACAGAGGCAGAGAGAGAGGAAGAGAGGGAGAAAAAGAGAAAGTAAAAGCAAGAGAAGAAGCAGAATCATGGGTTGTGTCACGGACAGATGCAGCTTCTCTTGGGGTGTTTGAGAGGAAAATTCTTCGTAAAATCTTCGGTCCCGTACGTTTGGAGGACGACTATCGCATACGGATGAACCAAGAGCTGTACGAGCTCTAAGACGACATAAATGTTGTCCAGCGCATTACAATACAACGTCTGCGCTGGCTGGCCATGTCGTACGTATGGATAATGATGCTCCAGCGAAAAAGGTATTCGAAGCGAAAGCCGACGAAGGGAGACGAAGGGGATGACCACGACTCCGATGGAAAGATCAAGTGGAGGAGAACCTATCCTCCCATGGTATTTCTAATTGGAGAAGGCGCGCGCAAAGCAGAGGCGCCTGGCAAGAGCTGCTGAGGTCGGCCGTGACCCGAGAGCGGGATGTCATGGCCACATGATGATGATGATGAAAAGCAAGAGAAAGATTGGAAGCGAAAGAGGGGTTATGAGAGAAGAGAATGCAAAATAAGGAATTAGTGGACTGTTTAACTGCTTAAAAAGGGACACGGATGCACAGTGAGAAAGCGAGTGCGATAGAAAGAGAGCGAAAGATTGTTAGAAGATTAGAAAGAGTTAGAGATTGACAACGAGCAAGTGAGAGAGTAAGTGGAAAAGAAAGAGGGAGAAATAGGGCGAGTGGGAGAATAAGAGAAAAGTAGTAAACGAATGAGAAAGTAAAATTGAGAGAGACAAAAAGGTAACAAGAAACGGAGACAGTGTTGGAAGGGGAGACTGAGGGAGTAATCAAGAGATTAAGACAGAAAGAATGAAACAAATACAAAGGGTAAGGGAGCGAGATGGAGTGGGAGAGAGATAGAGAGATAAAAAAGAAGAGTGAGAGATAGTGGGAGCAAGTAAGACAGAGTGTGAGAGAGAAAGAGAGAGAGAAAGAGTAGGATATAGTTAAATAAAGTGAGAGAGATAAGAAAAGTTAGAGAAAGTAACATAGAATGAGAAACCTTAGAAGTGTGAGAGTGAGTGGGATCTAGTAAGATGTAGTTGGATCTAATAAAATATAACGTAAGAGCGTGGAGTCTTGTAAGATAGAGTGAGAGAGGAATGTGGGTAAAACAGAGAGAGACAGAGAGAGAGATGCTCAGAAGGGAAAATGTGAGTGGGATCTAGTAAGGTTATGTTGGATCTAGTAAAATATAGCAAGAGAGCGTGTAAGATAGAGTGAAAGAGAGAATGTGGGTAAAACAGAGAGAGACAGAGAGAGAGAGATGCTAAGAAGGGAAAAAGTGAAAAGTGAAAGCGCGAGTGAGAGACAAAAAAAGAGTTAAGATCAAAAATCGCTCTCGTATAAAAATAAATCATTGCGATAATCTGCCTTATCGCTAGTGCTATCTACAGGTAAGTCACTAAGCACTTTTGCACTTGGAACTGTTGTGAGCATCAAAAAATAAACCATGCTGGGAAAGATACATTCCGCAAAAGTCGTGATGTTATAAGTATACAGGCAGGTCTATTACAAAGCAAGTTTCTTGAATTGGGATAGAGAAGGACATTTTCTGAAGCTGTCAGCTAACAATAACTTAGCAGTATAAGTCCTTATCCGATTTGCAGAAATCAAACTACTCAGCAGCTGCCAGAACAAAAAATTGGCAAAACTATTAGAAAGTTGCAATTTATGCTGTTCTAACATAATTTCTAATTAAGGGAAACTGCTGATTCAATGGAATTAAGAGCTGTGGGAGAGCTAAAACTGTCATTCCAAGTATTGCATTATTAATTTCACATTTTGTTAGATTATTTATTAATGAAATTTAATTTTAATCAAGCGATTATGCAACAGCTGGTTTAAGTTCAGTAATTAAGTTAAGCTAGGTATGTATATATGTATATGTATGTATACAGATGTCTATGTACATATACAACTGTCCAATAAAAATGTAAAAATAAGATTTAAAATTTAAAAATTTAAAGTGTATGTGCATAAACATATTTTTGTTCAGGTGCAATCCATTCCGATACAAACGCAAAAAAATGGTTTGCTTGAATGCAGTCGAAATTCCCTTTGGACATATATCTTCCCAACAAAGAAAGGAAAAATGGGAATATTCGTTTGTAAAGAGCTTTGTAGGGAAGATTGAATGTATACTCGTATAAAAGTATTTATTATTATTTTGTTCACCAAAACAACTATATCAACTCTTTTGAATCAAGCTCCATATTTGTAACTTCATATAATAATAAAATCCCTGATTGACGATTTTGTCAGTCACCCCTGGGCGGAGTATAGGGATCTCTAATAATAGCTGTTCTAAGAAGCTGCGTACAGTTTATAGTCGAGTCCAAACGCACGTGTCTTGAATTAAAATAAGTTCTCTTGAATCGAACCACCGACCATCGGGTTACAAAAGGGAGTACACTACCACTACGCTATCGATATTGAGTATAAACTCAATCAATACTTTCCCATTTTTGTCACTCACCCCTGGGCGGAGTATAGGGATCTCTAATAATAGCTGTTCTAAGAAGAAGCGTACAGTTTATAGTCGAGTGTCTTGAATTGAAAGAAATTTTCTTGGAAATTTGCGTCTTTCAGATACCGATGCTTACAGACAATCGAACCACCGACCATCGGGTTACAAAAGGGAGTACACTACCACTACGCTATTGATAGCCACAACCTTTACCTTATACTCAATCAATACTTTCCCATTTTTGTTAGCTTAAAATCACGCGCAAGAATTTCATATATGCCTACTAGAGATGTCTAAAAAATATAAAAGACTTGGGTTTCATGGTATTAGAGAAAAAAATATTCCGCACTGCGTCGATTTCCTTTCGGGATACACTAGTTCGCTGTCGGTATGCTAATGGCTGTAGTAGCTCCAAAGCACTTAACGTGCCGGTTCCAATGACAGACCCATGTCTTCTTTTTAAGTTCATTCTAGTAAGCATAGTAGTTATGGATTACACTGCAAGAAGTTTATGGTGGTAAGAAACCAATTCCGAACTAGTGTGCTGTGTGTGTGTATACAAAACTTCAATGTGTCATTAAGGCTGCTGCTGCTGTTGCTGCTGCTGCTCCCACCGTTTGATGCTTGGGGCACGTCTTGGCTGCAACCAATGCGCTACTTCATGCCTCCTACCCCTTCCATACACCCATTTTGGCATTTTGGAGCACATCACGTGCAGCAGTCAGGCAGCAAGACGCAGCTGCCTGGCAATAAACGTGGCGGCTGCCACGGCTATGGCTCCCAGCGTTTCGTTTCAGCTTCTTGGCTCAGCTCAGCTGCGTCTCGCTGGGAATAGCTCTATAGGCTGCTGATAGGTTGGGGTTGACTTGCACTCGGCACCGAACAAAGGCAAAACTTTTAAACGTATCAATGCGATTTATGCAGCGACAAAATGGGGCGTCACACACACACACACACACACAAGCTGCATGGTTCTACATGTGAGCATAAACCGCTGCAGCAAATTCTTCTTGTCATGTGGCAGGCATAAAGAAGTGATAAAAAAAGGAGCCAAAAAATAAACCCCGAGCAAGTAGAAGTAGAAGCCAGCCAAAGAAAATGCAAAATAAATTGGCAGGTACTTTTCGCTTAACCCGCACTTCCCATTTTTCCACAAGCCACACATCTTCCAACCATGCACCCACTTTCCTGCCGCCTCGTCTATCTGCTCCGTTGCATCTATCTTTGGGTCGCCCTTTGTGTGTTGCATTTTGCATTGGCAATGGTTAAAATTCAGTTCTTGCCTGCTGCTTGCCTTTGGCGTTTCGCTCAGCGCTCTCTCCATCGCTCTATCGCTCCCTTTCCTCTACTTGTTTCTTCTGGCTGGGCTTATTGTCGCGTTGCCGTTAACAAAAAACAGGAAAAAAAAAAATGAAAAATATCCCAAAAAAAATATCCCTTTTTTGTTGTAGCGAAGTTTATATGCACTTAAAGATTTAACGAATTCGAGCCGTACGTTCGTTGAAAACTTCCACATGCTAACTCCTTATGGGCAATGCTCTCCAATGCTCTTCTAATTCATGTACATACATAAGATCCTTGCAGTTTAGAATATAAATTTTTGGGTTTCCATTTATATTCGCTTTTGTAAGCGTACCACGTATAGAGCTTGCGTTAATTTTCAAAAAGCGAAAAAGAAAAACCCATAAAACGGGGTGTTATTTTTAAAAATTATGTCAGAGTCCCAATATGCCTGGGTTTATTTGGGAGCAGGGTCTCGGTGATCCTTAAAATAAATAATAAACGAAACAAAAGTGTTGAGATTCTCTGGACCTTGGACTTGGCGTTCTCAAAAAACTTATAGGTATAATCAGGCTCGACGAGTGGGAGGAGGAAAGGGGGGATAGGACCCGGGCCCGGTGTAATGTCGTACTGTCGTGATTGAAGCTAAGGGTTTAAGTAAGTACATTTTGCCCCTGTGCCCGGATTTTCCGTCTGCGTGCCTGGGTATAGTAAATATTGTCTTGATTCATTACCAGAAAATCGTTTTCCTTTTTTTTGTAGTTTCTTTCATTTTTATTTAACTACCTAAATTATCTGAACTTTGCAGTTATTTCGTCAAATTTCGAAATAAGCAACGAAATCCGTTAAAGACCTGTTAATTCCCATACGATAACGCTGAAATCTTTTTGAGATAGAGCTTTCCTCCTTACCACAATTTTCTACCGCTTACAATTTTAGAGACCGCATATTTTAATGAAAAAAAAAGTATTGTCCGATTTATGATAGCATTTGGGTAGATTTACATTTTTCACAAAGGTTAAGTTCGAAATTCTTTTGTATGCTTTAGATAAGTTTCGTTAAAACAAACTTTGTTTTCGATATTTCGATATATCGCTATTTTCCAGTTGAATGTTACAAGCTATCAGTGCTGCTGAAACATTGTATATATATGTTTTCGATGATTTGAACTGTAAAACATCGAAGTATCGAAATATCATACATCACAAAGTGCGCCCCACATGCGCTCTGCCTGTCTGGAACTCATGTGGTACCAGTTTTATCTGCTCATCAGTCTCCCAATCGGACGTTCTAAGTGGGTTGTCAAGAGAACACCATAAAAAGCTATGCTATCTCATAATAAATATGTATTTGTTTGCTTCCTTAACTTATCTCTGAAATTTGAAAAAATAATAAAATTATCTTAAAAATTGAACCTTCCTCAATAAAATATGATGTATTTGAATTGTTTGTATGATTACAATATATAACATAGAATTTTAAACATATACATGTGGGTATAATCTAATCGGTTATTATTATCAGATATAGACTTTCCATTTCACTATTGCATATGCATAGGTACAGTTCATTCGTATTCTACCATACCATACCACACGGAAAATGGTTGGTGATAATTACAAAAATAAACCAAGTCAATTAATATCACTTAAGTATTAATAAGAAGTGGTTTTCATTATCTCGAATACGTGAACTGTGTGGATGCTACTTTTAAGAAGTGATTTTCGTACTTTCAAGAATTGAGAAAATCGAACATAATCGAGTGATTCTATGACTGGATCGTTAAAGAAATTTTCAACAGCTGCCAGCTTTTGCCGTGATGTACTCTGCCAGAAATCTCAAACTAGATCACTACCAACAAATTTGTTTAATGGATCTGCCTCTGGCTACTTTCACTTTATTCACTTATGCTATGTTTACACTAATTCAGATTGTGAGAATTAGCCCTTTGGCCTATCTGGGCCATAGTTGATCGCAACAAAATTGTTTTACATTGTCATCAGGAAAATTTGCTTTATAAAAAATATAATATTATTTCCTGCAATAAAACTATTTTAAATGAATCAACTAGTTCGTGAATTAAAACAAAGCGTCGATCGTGCACCAGGTTCACAAACAAACAGCTATGAACTTTATATTTAATAGGGCTATACAAATATATTTCGAGTCGTTTTTTTTAATTCCAATAGAACTGCACTTCGTTCCTGCTAGGAATTGAAATGGATTAGGTATATGGAACTAAATCATCTGTATTAATTCAAGACACCGCCCGGCGGATTCGGCAATAAACGTTCGATCTCATGAGATCACTATGCCCCTCTCAGGGGCGGCTGACAATATAGTCAGTCAGAGAATTATATATAATTATATACAATATAAATATAAGGAATTTGCGTTAATGAGTAGATATGCCAACATATGCAGTCAAATATCTGTGCTAATTCATAGACTGTTTACACTGCACTTTGCCCACTAAATTATTTTGTTTGACCAAGCAGTGCAAACATAGCACTAAAACTATTTTATGCTTTTGACATTTTGAATAAACTGTATTCATAGGATAAAGCATATACTAAGTTTGCGAAATATATACTAATTATACTTATACCAAATTGCTTATCATAACCTCGGGTATAGGTGCGGGGTCTAGGATTCTTTCTTGTGTGGGGGTTCCTCGCTTCTTCTAAGGGTGTATGTACAATATATACCCGAGCTCGCAAAAGACTTTCAACAAATCTTCCCAACTCATGCTGAGGGATGCGCAACCGAAAGCCTTCCACGTGGATCCGCCACTGCTCAGCATGATGCTATGAATTTTATAAGGTGACGCAAAGAAACTTGCAGAAAACTGCTTCAATTTTTGTATGGTAGCTATGTGACTCAACTCTGTGAGCTACTTTTATGGGAGGTCTTATGTTTTAGGAGAACTTCTATTAAATTTTGATAAAATACAACTAATGACTGATTTTTTTTTTCACGGTAGCAATACAAATATGTCTTAAAAACTTTCTTGCTGTCTCTGCTGGTTCTACAGCAATTGAAAGTTGGAGCTGGAGCGCGTATATTAGCACCGTTTTTCTTTCCGGGAAAGAGTCATTTTATGATGATAAGTACAATTATAAGGGAGCTGCTGAAGCGTGGTCATGAGGTAGGCATTAAATAATAACTTAATTTGTTATATACTGCTGCAATAATCTTGAAATTTTCTAGGTCACTTTTGTAACACCATTCTCGCTGGCAAAAGAATACGAAAAAACTAAGCAAGTTAATTACACAGAGATACAAATACCGTAGTATAATATCTGGAAATTGAGTAAGTTAAAGATAGATGTTATCTAAAGGTATATATATAGAAAACTTCACTCATATTTACAGTCAAAGAATACACCGGAAAAGAAACTACATTCGAAATGACAGATCTGTCGACGATTGATTATCTTCAAATCGCGAATTTAATAGGTGAATGCAGCACGAATTTTGCCTTTGAACAGCCCGAAGTACAGCGCTTAATTCACGCTAAGAACAAAGTCGGAAAATACGATTTACTTTTGACTGAACAGTTCTATGTTGAAGCTTCCTTGATATTTGGTCATCTGTATCAAATACCCATTATAACCATATCAACATTTGGTTATGCCAATTATTTTAGTCCAATGGTTGGCATTATGTCTCCCTGGTCTTATGTGGCTCACCATAGTTTGCCGTATACGGATAATTTAAGCTTTACCGAACGTTTCTATAATTCTTTTATATGCGCTGCGGAAGATCTTATACGGCAGTTTTCATATATACCAGCTCAGGATGCAATTTTGAAGAAACATCTTTCCCAAGTGCTCGATGCTGTACCGACTGTGCGTCAATTGGAACAGAACATATCTTTGTTGCTCTTGAATAGTTATATGCCGCTAGAAAAGCCCAGACCCACATCCTTTAACATGATACCAGTGGGTGGACTACACATAGCTCCACCAAAACCCTTACCGCAACATTTAAAGCAATTTTTAGACGAAGCTGCCCATGGAGCTGTTTACTTCAGCATGGGTACGTCAATATAGTAAAGAGCTCCTGGAACACTTTACTATATTTTTTTAAATTTATTTAGGCTCCCAAGTGCGCAGCGCAGATCTTCCAAGCGAAAAATTACAAATGTTTCTGGAGGTCTTTGGTAGCCTCAAGCAGCGTGTGCTCTGGAAATTTGAGGATGATACGATATCCAACTTACCAGGCAATGTTATGATACAAAAGTGGCTGCCCCAAGGTGACATACTGGCGCATCCAAATGTAAAAGTATTTATATCTCATGGTGGCCTTTTTGGCACACAGGAGGCAGTACACTATGGTGTGCCAGTGCTGGGCATGCCCATCTACATGGATCAGTATCTCAATATAAACAAAGGCGTAGCTGCAGGCTATGCAATTGCTTTGGACTATCGTAAGATAACCCAAAAACAGCTGGAAGATGCTTTGAAGGAACTTTTGTACAATCCCAGTTATAAGAGCAACATGGAGCGTGCTTCAGTTGTATTTCGCGATCGTCCAGTTGGTGCAATGGATAGCGCTATGTATTGGATTGTTTATGTGATAAAGCATCGTGGTGCACCACATTTGGTATCCCCGAGCATAAAACTTAGCTGGTATCAGTTTTATCTACTGGATGTGCTGGCGGTAGCGCTGCTCCTTGTGATCCTTCCCCTAATAGCTCTTTGGTTTATCTGTGGTAAGTTATCAGGCGGTATTGCCCAGAAACTTAAGAGCAGTTGAGTGTATTTTCTTAACTTAATTAAATCATTAATTAGAATTATATAAAGTATGAAATTCAATTAGAGAACTTTACCTAAATTGGAGTTATTACATTTTTTTATTGGGATTGGAAGACAATCTGCCTGTAAAGGGGGTAGGAATGGAGCGCTCTGCCAAGCCAAAAGTTTCGGTTTTCGTCATCGAACCCCAGTGAATCCGCCACTGCGCCTAAGTTACTTCTTATATTGTTTTTTATAATGAGAGAGCAGTAGAATAACGTTCTTTCAGTTCGGTTCAGGCCTGAATTAGTCATAAAATCATGCCTGAATTTTCATGAATCTACCAGCCATGAATCTACGCATACCCTCTCAGGCCTGAACCTTAGCCGCAACAATCAGCTATAAATTCAGTGCTGATTGACTTTGAAAATTCATGTCCGAATTTTTGAGGCCTAAGCGAACGAACTTTGTTGCTAGCTACTGGGCTTTGCCAGACTTGTTGACAAAGCCAACATGACTTTTGTAAGAGTACAGAATTTGGAAAAGCAAAGAAGAAATGCCAAGCTGCAGAAAATTCTTGGCATGGCATGCGTGAATAGCTGTCTATGTGCCTCTCTCTTTGCACGTGTGTGTGACAAACGCTGACAGTGTCAAAGCATCGCAGCACAACAACAGCCAAGTGGTAACCAAGTGGCAAGTGCCTTCAAGTGCTGCCAAGTGTCCAAAAAAAAAAAAAACAAAATAGACGATATAAAAAGAAAACTTCTATATCTCTGCTAGACTTTGTTGGAACTTGGTTTACGTCTATGCTGACTTTGATTATAATTTTTGCCAGCCTAGCGCAGGCACTCTGAGTCTGTCAGTAATCTGAAGTGCCTTGGCCACATTTTCGGTTGCCTGCCATTAATCAATGGCAATCAGCAATGAAAGAACTTTTGTGGTATCGAGGATACAGCTATGTGCGACAAGCTTGTTTTCCATGGAACTGCGGCTGCTTGGCCACGTTCTGGCGCTCAATTAGCGGTTGGCCAATGTCAAAAGTCGTTGACATTTTTGAATAATTATGACAATTGAAAAGTTTGTTGCATACCGTAGGGCGCAGCGCCATGATGACATGAACGTGAACGTGACGTCGACGCAGACGCTGGCGTCTTGATAATGAGCTTGTTGATTGGCCAGAGAGCAAGAGTAAGAGAGCGAGTGACGCATGTGTCAACAGAAAATGGCTTAATTAGAAGAAAGGCAACAACAACAGCAACAAAAACAACAACAGCTAGCCAAAGTGTTGCGTCATTTTTGTTACGCTCTTGTCTGCGTGTGTGTGAGTGTGTATGTGTGTGTGTGTGTGCGTGTGTTTGTCTGTGTGAGTGACAGACTAGTAATGTCAAAAGTGACAGGCGCTAAGCATTCAGTCGCCCTGGTCATTCGCATGACCGCTGCCACACCCGCCTGCAAGTAGCTTCTACTTCTTTACTCCCACTAAGCAGCTCGCTCTTTGGTCTATATTGCTAGCTCGCTCTTGTTGACATGCCGCTGACAACTAATTAGTTAAGTTGTTTGACTAAAGCAAATGAGCCAACAACAACAACAACGTTGTTCTACAACAAAAGTTTAAACAACGATTTTCATATGAAAACTTTTTGGCGAAATCCAAGCAGCTCAGTAACTGCCGAACTCCCGAGCTCCGTAACTCTCGACATTTTCTAGTAGCCGCATGGAATATTAATAATTTATGAAATGTTCTGTTGATTTACAAAGGGCGTTGGTTCAGATAAAACAAACAAATACCAATATGCGGCTATGTGCGCCACCTCTTAAAATCTGCTCCTTCTGCTCCTCCATGGAGCTGTCAAAAGCTGCCTGCCGCCTGCCTGCATGGGCGTTTTACTATAGTATATTGCCAGCTGTCAGCCAGCTTTCCTGTTCAATCCATCTGTCCGTCTGTCTGTCAATGCTATGCCATTTAGTGGTCTAAACTATTTGGTTTTGGCATTTGGCTGGGGCCACAATCAATTTCGATTTAGTTTTCGGCCACTGATTATCATCAGATCTGACCGTATTGTTGACCGCCCACTTAATTAAATGCCCAGCTAATTCGCACTTAACCTTGAAGTACATGAGCTGGGCACTTTCTTTGCTGGCATAGTCTCATAGTCTCTCTGCTTTGGACGCACTGAAACCCAGCACGCAAAAGCGGCATCGGCTTTGACCTGACCTGAATGCTTCTGCTGCTGCTGTGTCCTGAATGCTTAGGCTTGATTTCCAATGCAATTGCTGAGATAAGTAGCGTCCCCCGACTATAGAACATTTTACCAGCTCGACACGCTTTTATCCATTACATGTGCCTGACACACACACATTGATACACTGGCGCACTCTAGCGCCCACTAGCGCCGAGGGCAGGCTTAAAAGTAAGTAGCCTACCACTAAGCAAGCATTCTTTGCCCGCTAAAAAATGCTTAAGCTTCTTAAATCTCCTTACGTCTAGACATCGCAAAAATGTTAAGAACAAACTTTTTATAGAAGCAGCTTTGTCATAAGTTTAAAAGTATTTCTTGTTATTCAGTTCGAAAACGTTTTCTAGAGCATTTAATTTCGTTGTGTTAAAGCTGCAGTACCGATTTATGGTCGTTACACGTACCTATTCGATGCAATTATAATTTTTATTTTCAGTGTGTCAGTATCTGCGTCTATAAAAAGCAGCCCAAGTGGAACCCAAATTTACCTGATGACTTTTACAAACGATTCCATTTCACAGCACGTCGAGACATCAAGTCAAGGCCATGACCGATTTTCACGGCACACTAATGTGACGTTTAATTTATAATTCGATTTTCCAATTTTTTTTGATTTTCCATGGAAATTGAAGAATATTTACGAGGGGGATCCCATTTTTGATTTGGTTTTTTGTCGTTGTCATAGGAATTACGATAAGCGAAGATGATATTTGCATTTGTCGAAATGTGGCTGGTAACAGAAATTTTTATACAGATAGTAGCCATTCCGATAATAATAAAAAATGGCGTACGGAAAGTCGGGCGCGGATGACTTTGGGATACCCTGTACCACTAGATTCGAAAAAAATCCGGTTCCTTCATAAAAAACCAAAAACAGAAGAATTTTTAAACAATCATTTATTTTAGACCGATCGTTCCTATGGAAGCTATATGATATAGTCAACCAATTTCAATAAAATTTGACACAATGCTTAAATACCTTAAAAAAGATCTGAATGCCGAACTTAGTTCAAATATCTTTACAAACAGACGAAACACAAGGAATTTTGTATAAAAAACGTTTTTTTGGACCGATTCGTTCTATGGTAGCTATATGATATAGTCAACCGATTTTTATAAAATTTGGCACAGTGCTAAGGAACTATAAAAAACTTACGAATAACAAATTTGGTCTCAATATCTTAACAAACAATCGAAACGCAACAAATTTCGTTGAAAAATCGATTTTTTGGAAGATCTGCCCTATGGGAGCTATATAATATAGTCAACCGATTTTGTTTAACTAAAGCACATTGCTTAAGTGCTATAGAAAATTTCCAAACGCCAAATCTGGTTTCGATATCTTTATTAAAAAACGAAATATTGCGAATTTTTCTTTAAAAAAGTTATTTTTGCGCGATCGGTCCTATGGGATCTATATAATATAGTCAACCGATTTTGATCAAAGTGCTTTATTGGTACAGTGATTGGGAACTATAAATAACTTTTGAATACAAAATTTGGTTACGATATCTTCATGAACAAACGAATTATTTATTTAAAACTTCTTTTTTTTGTCGAGGTCGTCTCAAACACCCATATGGGAGCTATATAATTTATCACAGATATCCAAAACTTAAAATAAACTTCTCTCCTATGGAATAATATGGGATGTAATGTGAAAGTTTGGTTACTCTAGCTCTTACCATCTCTGAGATCTAGGCGTTCAAACGGATAGACGGACATGGGTATATTGACTTCTCTGGTCACCCGGATCATATTTTAGCTAACTTTGTGGTGTCTCCGACGTCTCCTTCTTGGACTTTCCAATTGGAATTAATTTTTATTGGTGAAATTCAATATTTATACCTATAAGTTCCGTAAATTTTTACCGATTGTGATGAAAACCGAAAGTTACGTCAAAAAAGCCATTTAAATATATATTGTTAATAATTCCAAAATTTTGTGAGAGCATTAGAATAACATTCCTTCAGTTCGGTTCAGGCCTGAATTAGTCATGAAATCATGCCTGAATTTTCAGTACCAGCCATGAATCTACCAGCTATGAATCTACCAGCCATGAATCTACGAATACGCTTTCAGGCCTGAACCTTAGCCGCAACAATCATCTATGAATTCAGTACTGATTGAATTTGAAAACTCATGGCTGAATTTTTCAGGCCTAAACGAACGAACTTTATTGTCAGCTACGGGGCATTGCTAGAGTTGTTGACAAAGTAAGAGTGTAAGAATTTGGAAAAGCAAAGAAGAAATGCCAAGCATTTAAAGTATATCGGGGCCATTTCAAGTTGATATGTTGAGGGATGTGGGAGAAAACACTGTAAATAAATTGCGGTGGGTAGGGAGTCCGCATCGATAAAATTTGGATGTAGACTTGTTCATTAGAGCCACATGAATCAGCTTACAAAAAATTTTGATTCGAGGTCGCTTTAAACCATAATTAGGTAGATTCAAATATTGACGCAGTTTATTGGCAGGGGGACGTGAAATTTATGTATTTTTGACTATATGTCATTGATGTATTTGTTCGATTTCTGACTCGCAGATACGTGAAACCATAACGCATCACTCTGTAAGATTTCAGAAACGGCGTGGCCAAAAATCTACTGCGTGGGATCGGGGAAAGATAATGACATGATGCAACAAACTTCATCTTCTGAGGAAATATGCGCAACAGCTGATAAAGTTTGGTATCTCTAGCTTTTCTAGTCTCTGAGATCTACGCGTTCATACGAACGGAAGGACGAGCTTATGATAAGCATTTTGGTATGATGGACTTCGGGTCTGCCGCGCCTCCTTCTGACCGCTACATACATTGGACAAATCTAGTATACCCTTTGCAGCTATAGGTACAGGGTACAGACTGCTTTGCCAGTTCGATTAGTTCTCAGCCTACCCACGCACTATTTGTTGCATTTTGTTGTTGTTGTTGTTTCGCTCTTGCCTTGGCATTTTTCTAGTCAATAGCACGGCTTTCAATGCTGGACTCGACTTCTTCTGTTCTACTCTTTGCTGCTGCTGTACTGTTATGTTCACCCAGATTTATTTTGCGCCTGTTTTGTTTACCGTTACGGCGGCGGCGTTCTACTTCTTCTTCTGCTGCTTCTGCTTCTTCTTCTTATTATTTGCGGTTTCGTGCGCCGAGCCGCAAAAGTTTTGCCGTGCTCTTTGTTTTTGTTGCTATTGCCTATTTTTCGTTTTGCAACGCTTTGCTTAGCATTTTTTTTTTGTTGCCTTCATTTTTTTTTTTTTGTATTTTCTCTGCTGCTGCTTTTTACTCATTTTGCTACTCTGCTGCTCTGCTTCTTTGCTTTCTTGTTTTTTTTCTTGCTGTTTGCTGCTTTTTTATTTTTTTTTTGCTTTGTTTTGCATTTCACCTGTAATTTTTGCAACTTTCAATTAGGAAGGCATTAAGCCAGAAAGTGCTTCAATGAGCAGCACGGAGTATGGGCGGACGAGAGCAGGAGACAGCTACTGGTACAGGAGTGCAGTTGGAGCGAGCAGGCAAAGGCATGTCGACATGTCTGTCAGTCGATCCGACTAAATGAAAAGCTGCCGCAAAACTTCCAACAAGAAAAGTGCAAAAAATGTTTGTGGGCGTTGCAGCTGAAGGCGTAGCCTTGCATACCTAAGCCCAGTCCAAAAAAAAAATAAAATAGAAAATAGGAAAATGGGAAACCCCCTACTACGCTCAACCTACCGCGCAACGTAGACCAACCAACGCTTGGTCATAGCCATGCAATTTCATTCCACAGCTTGGCTAGCTTCTGGTGCTTGGTACCAGATCCTGCTCCGCTCTCTCTCTCTCTTGGCTTTCTGGTTGCGTCTGCTGCGGCTGCTTTTCAATGAAATTGGGTTTTATATTTTATTAGTTTTGACTACCATAGAATAGAAATGTGCGCGCTAGGAACTGTTTCTGACTAGGGCGGGGGCGTGCAAAGAGTTGGGCGGCAGCGGGCGTGGCACTTTAATTAAAATGCCGTGCGCAATGCATTTGGCTTAGAATAAATATGATTTGCAATTTTTATGACTTGAAGAGGCATACTGGGTACACAGTCTGAGGCTCAGAGATAGGGAGTTCTTGAGGGGGGGGCGCATTAGTATAAGCAAAAGCGTGCCAGAGTGCGCCTATAATCGCTGTATACAGCCATAAGCTGAAGTGTATCATTTAAAGCAGAGCTCATTGAGTAACTTTAATTTTAAGCAAAAATTTTCAGCAAAATTTTGAATGCGCCTGTTCCGATTTCAACTGTTCCTCAATGTCCCAAAAACATATTATTCCGATGTCTTATTCGGAGCAAGCAAAACTTGTGACGTTAGAAAGAACTGTTTAGAACAGGTTTGAATATTGGATTGGTCTTGGGATGGGTTTTTACTTCCTCAGAGCTTTCAATAACTGTCAACCCAATTTTCCCACTGGGTTGGACCCGTAAACCTACTGTGGATCCGCCACTGTTTTTGAGTGCACATTTTATGTTATTTTTTTTAGAGCTAGATCCTTTTAAAAGACCAACCAAATGATTTAGAATCGAAGTACCATAATTGCCGCTCCCTTTGCCCCTTTCAGACTTTATCGAAGATTCCAGATTAATTAAACTAACATTGAAGTTGATACACATATGCTTTGGAAGGAGATTTTGAGGAGTGGATTTTATATCTATGAAGTCGGTCACTCTTACTTTCTTCTCTTTTTCTATTTAGCTGATACAACTTAAATCGTCCTATACACCTCTGGCCCACGGAAGAGGAATCATCGATACTAACACAGCTTGCTATTCACTAGGAAATTGATCACTGCACTATCAATCTACTAGTAATGAACATAGCTAGCAGGGTGAAGCATCCCTTGATTTTTATAGTCTCATAAAAAAGGAATGAATTCAAGGCAGCACAATTAGTTTCAAGAAACCGATGATTCCGTTTCAAAATCTAGGCTAAAAACTTTAATACTGCTCTTGGAAATACAAAACAGCGTTATCAATCGCTTACTAATGAACAAAGCAAGCAGGGCGCAGTTCCCCTTGTTTTTCCAACATTTTGTTGTTGTAAATTTCATAAAAATGTTTTACTCCGGGGCAGTGGAATCACTCTCGGGGATCGTCACCTTGACAGGGTGAGGGCGCTTAGTAGCTGCAGTGACTCCAAGCGCAACGCCAGCGGTAGCATAGCTACTGGTAGGTCCACCCTTGCCGGTAAGGTCTTCGAGAAGCAATGCAGCGAAGAGCGATCCACAACGTAGCGTTTGTACTCAGAATGAGCGGCTGCAAAAGGTGTCTGTTTTACAGGTTAGGGGCGGCCTATTTAAAAGTGACCTGTCACTGGGAGCAGAGTCGTCAGGACTGACTTTGAGCTAATAACTTACTGTCAAAACCCTGCTCCCGCACATATTTCTTTATAAGCATGAGAGTAAGCCCGAAGAATGTTCATTATCTAAGTAGTAACTGTGTGGCTAATCCACCTGCTCTGGCAGGATGCACGACTAATTTGGAGGTGCAAACCCCATGTTACCCCATGACCCTATGCTCCACTAGGAGTAACAAGACGTAAGATGAAGTAGTGGACGAGTTCCATTAAGAGACAAGTTTAAAAATCTAGTCTAAAAATTAAATATTTATTGCTTGCTAAAGAAATTTATTTTTATTTTTAAAAGTTTTTTAATAAGAAACTAGCATGAAACCGTATAAAAATAACAAGAATTTTAACAAACTTACTTTGGTCGAAGACTCACAAATTGTTAAAGCCCTATAAAATCACTCATTTAATTTAATTTCAAATTACGCTCAAAAATTTATTTGGTTGCCTCGACTGTAGCTAAAAAAAAATATACCAGAAAACATTTAAAAACTATTAATATCTACGCAAGCAACACTGCAGTGTGACCGTTTTACTTGAACTAAATAAAAAACATTTTGACTTACTTTAGCCGCTGAAAATCCCTTCAAATAGTTGCCACACATTGTTTATATTGTCTGTTCATAATCCATCTCATATTGTTTTGCCATTAAGCCATTTTACTCACCTGAAAAAAATAAAACGAAAAAAAAATATTTTATATTTTTATATTTAACAATTCATATGTAAACATTTTTTTTTAATGTAAGTCTTTTATTTAGTTAAATGTGGCGAAAATAACAAGTTAAAAACAACAATGGCGACAAACTCAAATAACTGTCAAAGCAATTGACAGGACACAACAGCAACAACAACAACAACTACAACAACACCAATAACAACTTAAATAACAACAAACGAACATGTAACTAAAAACTGATTTCATTAGCTTTGGTCAATTGCGCATATAGTAGAGGACATTCCGCGATATTTGAATAGGTCAACTAAAATTTTTAACTGGCGAAATACAAACTTTAAAAAAAAAATATATTTTATTTAGTTGGGCACACTTAATGAAATAATAATAAAAAAAATATTACAAAAAATCTCATTAAATAAAATATTTTATATTTTTAAAACTTCCAAAACCATTAAAAAAAATTATTGACTAAATGGGTAACAAATAATAGAAGACGCTAATAATACATTTTAAGAACAAATTACCATAATTAATTTTTTTTTATGTAAGCACTACATATTTTTTATTCATTATGGGCTCGATCTTCAATTTTCGAGAATTAATTTATTTGACCGATTTTTACCAAAAAATACATTTAATCGATTAATCGGACTAAAACCGCAGAAAATTACAGGAAAGAAAATCTATATAAAAAGAAGAATATTTATTCAAAATGCACTTAAATAATTTTCCATAATTTAAAATAACGAAAACCAAAATTCCAAACTTGATAAAAGCAAACAAAGTTTAGTCACCATTTATTTAACTCTTTTGAGATCTTTTGTAGATTAAAAAAAAAATTTATAAAATACTCAAAAATAGATGGAAAAAATTTATTTTTCGACCCAAAATACACATTAGGCTAGAGGAAAAATAACGTTTCATGGCCTAAGTAAATTTTTTGATATTTTGAAGATAAAAATCTATTTTAAAAAAGTGAGCGACTCGAAATTCATTTTGGACCCATAGTTTAAAATACTTAAGGGGGTCTTACTATGTACCAGTTTCAAAAAATCGATTTTTTTTTTTACATTTTTTTTTCATCTAAATAGTGTAAGAAATACGCTGGTAAAAGGATTTAACTGTGGACGGGCTCGTTTGGCGGTGACAGAGCATTTCTGCTGTATTTTATTACGTTGTCAATCTTTAAACGTTTTTTTCCGAAAGCCGTCTTTTAAGAGGTGGGGTGAACGTTTTCCAAAAATCTGCCTGACCGATCTTATCATACTAAACATTTTTATCATCAAAAAACATGTCGCAACAGATAGACACGAGCTTTTTTTGAAATTCTTGTCCAAAAATTTTTAACAGCCTTGAATACCAGAAAAAAAATGAAAAATTTTTTTTTTTTTTTTTTCAAATTCCTTTAATACTATAAGAATTTTTTTAATTTTTGAAAAAGCTCGTGTCTATCCATAGCCAAGGGGATGAGAAAAATTAATTTTAAAAGTTTTTGGTTTCTGATAATCTGATCGGTCAAAATCGTTCACCCCGTGCGCCCTGGACACTTTTGATGAGGACGCAGTGGAGGACTTGTAGAGGTCACATACGTCATTGTTATGTAAAACCAAAAAAACTATTTAAAGTTCAATAATGAATGATAAAAATACAAAAAACTGCTTCCCGAAATCATCTTCCGAATTCTTTCGCGTTCATTGCGATCTTCACGGTCCTGGGCAGTAGGTTTAGATTGGTAATTAATTTGATTCGTTGCATTTCTTCCAATTAAAATACATCATGCATTAATCGATTAGGAGACGGCATTCCCAATTATCCTAATGCTTTATTAACCATTGCCAAGCATAAATCTTCAATATGAATTATAGCTTCATTGTAAACTTCCGGCGTAAATTCCATCACTGGATTACGTTTTGCTTGACGCACTCGAAACAGAATATCTTCTGATAAATAATCTTGATATTTTATTCACAATTTAATATGGATGAGCAGTAAAAGCAGCATCTGCTAAGGTTGAATCCCAGTGCAAATCATTTTCCAACAAATTAAATTTTTGGCATGCCTCTCGATACGTTGCACACAATACGCCTTTCATTGTTCCCAATGATTGAAACGCTGTTGGAACTCGAACATTGATAAACAACAATACCAGTTTTTGAATACACACGAAACCCGATATTCACAAAAATGCGTATATCTTCCGAACCAATAAACAAACAAACACATCGCAATGGGCTTAAAACCTCTGTATTGATAGCCTTTAGCATACGCAAAAATCTTTGATTTGAAACTCATCGACGCGTTTATGAGAACATCAGTAACAAGTCAAATAAAAGTTTCTTTTGTATAAGGTGACTTTTCAAATTTCGCGGACAACGTATTTTCGATTATCCTTTTTTTTATTTTGTTGTGTTGGTACACTCTTCCCGAACATCTGTACCAAATTTCAAGTGAATGGCATTTTTTGTTTGTTTGTGAGAGGCGTAAAGGTTATAAGTGTTTTGCGTACTCGGTGATTTTTTGCTATCGAAAAATATGGATCAACGGATTAAATTAATTAATTAATAAAATTAAGTGGTCCGTATTACTTGAAATGTTGACAGTAGCCTACGGTGAAACTGTTCTGAGTAAAAAAAATGTTTACAAGTGGTACAAACTCTTCCAAGATGGCCGGGAAGATGCCAATGACGAGCCTCACTCTGGACGCCCAAGAACGTCAACAACTGATGAAAACGTTCAAGCAGTGAAGAAAATTGTTTTGGAAAATCGTCGAATCACTATCAAAAAAGTTGCTGAGGATGTCGGTATATCGCTTGGCTCGTGCCATGAAATTTTCTAACGTTTTGGGCATGAGACGTGTGTCAGCGAAGTTTGTTGCGAAATTGCTTCATTTTGACCAAAAGAACCGTCGCATGAGCATCGCTCAAGAGCTGTTGAATGACTGGTGATGAATCATGGGTATATGGTTATGATATCGAAACCAAAGCCCAATCGTCCCAATGGAAGCGGCCAGAAGAGCCAAGATCGAAAAAAGCACGCCAAGTTCGATGAAATGGTGCATCAGGAGTTCTTACCATATGGCCGTACGGCCAATAAACAGTATTATCTGGAAGTTATGCGCCGTTTGCGAGAAGCAATACGAAGAAAACGTCCAGAATTGTGGAAAAACAATTCATGGCTTATGCATTACGATAATGCCCCTGCTCACTCATCTTTGCTTGTGAGAGATTTGTTGGCCAAAAACAACACCACAATCATGCCTCAGCCACCATATTCACCGGATTTGGCCTCATGTGACTTTTTCTTGTTCCCAAAACTAAAGAGACCTATGAAAGGACGGAGATTTGCAACGATTGAAGAGATAAAAACTGCATCGCTGAAAGAGCTCAAGGCTATACCGAAAAGTGCTTATGAGAAGTGCTTTGAGGATTGGAAAAACCTTTGACATAAGTGTATTGTATATGAGGGTGATTATTTTGAAGGGGAAAACATAAATATTGATGAATATATAAATATTTTTTCTTAAAAATACAAAGTCACCTTACTTTTTGAACACACCTCATACATAGATTTAATTAATAAAAAAAAAAACATAATAAAAATACAACTTTATTTTTTTCGCCAAATATATGCATATTAGATTTACTTACATAAAAGCTTCATTTCAATCAGTCAACTTGCGCTATTGCGATGACGCGGAGTGTTTATATGCATATTCATACACACACTCACTAAATGCACTTATGTACATGTAAAATGAAAATGAAAATGAAAATGGACATTTGCTTTGCTGCGGTAAACAACAATAAATGGAAAAAAACAAAAACTCCAACTAAAATAAAAACTAAACTGAACTAAACTAAAATAAAATAAAAATGCTTTCAAAAATTCCGCGAAATGCACAAAAATTTTGCATAGTGGTCAAAAAAAAAATAAAAATATGAAAATAAAATAAAAACTGTACCAAATAATTATGGCAAACAAACAAAAGTTAACAGAGTGAGACAGCAACAAGGGCAACAAGGGAGATGAAAGGAGATGAAGAGCTGCAGAGAGAGAGAGAGAGGCCGTGAGCTGCATTGAGTGAATAAGTGGAAAAATTAGGCAAGTGTGAAATGATTTGCACATAGCAATTATGTTTGTCTGCTTTTTGTTGTTGTTGGGGGCATATAAGAGCGGGGGCTGCCACAGTATGTGTGTGTGTATCTGTGCGTGTGTATGTGTGTGTGTAGTTGCAAAAACTGAAAACTGATTACATAGCCCTCGGCTGTGTGGCAATTGGAATTGCTATTTATGCAAAATGTTGGAGCTGAGCAGCGTGTGAAGCTAAGCGTGAGAGTAAAGCAGCACTGAGAGCGTGGGAGGGGTGGTGCAAGTACACTATATAGGGGCAGAAGTAAAGCAGCATGTGGGTGGGGGCGTGGTGGGCAAGTGTTTGGCCCAAATCAGAGTTAGCCAGCTGGGGAAATATTTTGGCAAAACAGTAGAATAGAGAGAATATGATGAATGCGAATGAGTGTGAATATAAATGAGATAAGCATGTATTAGTTGTTTTGATTGTTACTATACAAATAAAAATAGCTGAACAAATTTCGAGTGAACTATTTGAAAGTTTTGTGACTGCATAAATGTTTGGAGATGAAATCAAGATTGGAATTTTGCAAAGCTTTATTATTGAAAAATGCCAAAAAGGTGAAATCTTTTAAAATATGGGCTCTTCTGTGAACCTTTTAATATAATAATTATGAATTTGAACTCAAATTGGTAGGTTAGGTTAGGTTACACTGGCTGGCCACACAAGAGAGTGCAGCCTAGCATAGACCCTTTGGTCCTTAGCTATGCCAGGTTGGAGGTTATTAAATGATGTAATGGTCGGTTAAAAATTTGACTTTTTTGGCGAAATTAAGTAGACGGTCAACTTGCAGCCTGGCCACCTCTTCCAAACCGACAAACGCTGGTTCTCCTAGGATAGCCAGACGATGTCTAGAGATGGCAGGGCAGTCGCAAAGTACGTGTGTTAGGGTCTCAGGGACTTCCGGATCCCTGCAGATCCTGAATAATTCGCTTGTCGTTAATCCCATCCTATGCGCATGCTTCGCTAAGAGGCAATGTCCTGTTTGCACACCCGTGATGGTTCTGCATTCAGTGCGTGAGAGTTTGATCATAAAATTACTTTGTTTTCTGCCATAATGAGCCAGCATGATTTTCGCTGTGTGACAGCTGTCTAGATTTTTCCATCTAGTTTCAGCTCTGTTGCACTCCAGCATAGCGTTAAGATGTTTGATCGGTCGGCGTACGTCGTGTATTTGTCCCTCCGGAAGCTCAACACCGCTTTTGGCAATAGCATCCACCATTTCATTCCCCATTACGCCTTTATGTCCAGGCACCCAGTAGATATGCAGTTTACGAGCCGCAGCTAATCTCTGGATGACTGCCTGGCATTCAAGGACATGGAAGGAGGAAGTACAGTGCGATACAATAGCCTTGATAGCGGCTTGACTATCTATAAAGAGGTTTAACCTTGCTCTAGTTGAAGTTTCGGTGCATGCCAGCTCAGCCGCCTTCATTGCGGCGAATACCTCAGCTTGAAAGATGCTGCAGTGGTCCGGAAGCCTGTAACTTTGACTTACATTAAGCTTCGAACAGTATACTCCAGCACCAACACCCTTTTCCATCTTTGAGCCGTCAGTAAATAAGTTATAGGTATTGTGACTGGGGTTTTAGGCCTTTACGCCAGCCGTCTTCTTCCATCGTCAGCTTTACCCTTTTTCCAAATTGAAGGCGCGGTATGACATAGTCAATTTCGTCAGAGAACCCCCGTCCTATTGAACTATGTCCGAAGCGAATGTTTTTAAAAAGACCCGCCGCTTTAAGGCGCCCAGCTGTAGTCTCCGCGTAGAGGTCGATTGGTAGTAAGTCTAGAATGATGTTTAGCGCAGCTGTGGGTGGTCAAATTGGTAATATTGCATTATTTGTTCAATTTAATCCAATTTTTTTTTTCTTGTCCCTTAGGGTAAGGAATACTATACCTTATAAGAAGGCGCTGGAGGCCCGCCAAAGTTATCTTCAATATAGTCAGGAATAGTAAAGAAATTTATTCGGTCATGTTCGTGTCTCTGTTCGTCTGTATGAACGTCTGTATCTTGGAGATTTGAAGGGCTTATGTAACCAAACTTGATATTTGGACTGCTTCTATAATCTGACTGGTTTATACATAAGTTTTTTATCTATTTCTGCCACGACGCTTCTGCTTGGCTTAATGTATCAAAATGGGTCAAACGCCTTTCTTTCTGCCTTACTTAACTCCTTTAAAGAGACTTGCATGATCAAGTCTTTGACCGAAAAGTGTAAACAAATTTTTGAAACTCTTTTCTTTAATCTGATTAACCGCTTAAATAACTTTTTAAAAACTTTAACAGCTCCTGCTGGCGTTAAAAATGTAGAGCCTGAAAAAATATTTTTCACACTCAGAAAAAAAGAAGATATAAGGATTTCAGTCAGTGCTCTAAAGCAGGCGGCCCCATTTTTTATTTGGTAACGTAAGATAAATAATCTTTCTTAAAAAAAACTTTGTATTATTTGTATAAAATGTTCAAAAAACTCGTCAACTAAAATTTAACAAATATATTATATATAAATCTTCAGGTAACATAAAAAGATTTCAAGAAAAATTATTTTAGTTGATCTTTTATTGTGAGAAAATATAAATTTTTGATTCTGCGAATTTTTGGTCATGCCATCAATCCCAAAAAAAAATAAAAAAATCCTGGTTCAAAATGGTCAACAGTCCAAAAAGAACTAGTTCAAAGTAATTTACTTTAGTTGTCCTTTTGTTTTATAAGAAAATAAAAGATGTTTGATACGGAGAATTTTCAGTTATACCAGTCCAAAAAGAACTAGCTAAAAAACCAAGATTAAAATTTTTTTTTTATTTATTTATAAATTAGAATTTAATTCTAAAATATAAAGAAAGAAGCCAGAGATCAAAATTATTTATTGTGATTGAACTTTTTTTATAAGAAATTAAAAAATTTTTGATTCTGCGAATTTTCAGTGATGCCATCAGTCCAAAAAGAACTAGTAAAAAGACTAACTCAAAATAAGTTTTGGCCTTCTTTTTGAAAGAAATTTACCAGTTTTTGATTTTGAGCATTTTTGGTCATGTCATCAGTCCAATAAACACTAGTAAAAAAAACTAGCTTAAAATAATTCATTCGGTTGATCTTTTTTTTGTAAGAAATTTAAAAATGTTTGATTCTGAGAATTTTCGGTCAAGCCATTAGTCTAAAAAGAACTAGCAAAAAAACTTGGTTTAAAATATTTTATTTTAGTTGAACTTTTGTTTTATAAGAAAATAAGAGATGTTTGATTATGAGAATTTTTGGTCGTGCCATCAGTCCAAAAAGAAATAGCAAAAACTAGATAAAAATAAGTTTTGACCTTTTTTTTGTAAGAAAATTACAAATTTTTGATTCTAAGCGTTTTTGGTCATGCCATCAGTCCAAAAAGAACTAGATAAAAAAACTAGCTTAAAATAATTCATTTGGTTGACTTTTTTTGTAAGAAATTATATAATGTTTGATTCTGAGCATTTTCGATTAAGCCAAAAAGAACTAGCATAAAAAGTAGCTCAAAATAATACATTTGGTTGACCTTCTTTTTGTAAGAAATTTACAAATTGTTGCTTTTGAGCATTTTTGATCATGCTATCAGTTCAAAAAAGAACTTGTTGAAAAATTCTATGTAGTTCAGAATGACATATTTTGGTTGAACTTTTTTTTGTAAGAAATTTACTAATTTTTGGTCAGTCCAAAAAGAACTAGCAAAAAAACTAGTTCAAAATAATTTATTTTGGTTGACATTTCTTTTGTATGAAATTTTTGATTTTGAGATGTTTTGACCATGCCATCAGTCCAAAAAGAACTTGTTCAAAACAATTAAGTTGGAGAATAAAATTAGAAATGCTAATAATCTTTATTTAAGATTTAATAGTATCTATCCTAAATGTTTGCCTAAAATTTTGAGCTTGACTTTTACATTTCTTAAGGTACCTCTTTTTGAGGAGCCCATACGAGGAAAAAAAAAATTATTTAGAACTGATTTTTCAGGAAATTATGTTCTTGACTCAAGAGTTTCGAGCTGATAATGAACTAGTAGAAATAGGATATTAATGGAATGTCAGAATTTTCTAAGCTCAAGCATATTGAAGATGTATTGATGGGTTGTCAGTTCTATAGGAGTTCTATCCTAAAATAGACAAAAACTAGTTCAAAATAATTTATTTTGGTTGACATTTGTTTTGTATGAAATTTTTGATTTTGAGATGTTTTGGCCATGCCATTAGTCTAAAAAGAACTAGTTCAAAATAATGAAGTTGGAGAATAAAATCAGAAATGTTATTAATCTTTATTTAAGATTTAATAGTATCTATCTTAAATGTTGGCCTAAAATTTTGGACTTGACTTTTACATTTCTTAAGGTACCTCTTTTTGAGGAGCCCATACGAGGAAAAAAAATGTATTTAGAACTGATTTTTCAGGAAATTATGTTCTTGATTCAAGAGTTTCGAACTGATAATGAACCAGTAAAAATAGGATATTAATGGAATGTCAGAAATTTCTAAACTCAAGCATATTGAAGATGTATTGATGGGTTGTCAGTTCTATAGGAGTTCTATCCTAAAATAGAAAAAAAATAGTTCAAAATAATTTATTTTGGTTGAAATTTGTTTTGTATGAAATTTTTGAGATGTTTTTGCCATCAGTCCAAAAAGAACTAGTTTAAAATAATGAAATTGGAGAATAAAATTAGAAATGTTATTAATCATTGTTTAAGATTTAATAGTATCTATCCTTAACGTTGGCCTAAAATTTTGGGCTTGAATTTTACATTTCTTAAGGTACACAATTGAAATCTCAATATGCATCTTCCATAGCATCTTCGTCGAAACGACTAGCATTTTTTATGAGCTTGTGAAATAATCTTTTTTATATAACTTAATTGTTTACATAATAAAAAAGATGAAACATTTAAATTATTATTTTGTCGAAACGATGAACATAAGCATAATTGTAGAGAAAATAACGTGTATAAATAATAATAAGTGAAAAATGTTTTTTATAGTTTGAACCGACTCTGTATCCGGAAATTCTGTGAAGAAATATTCTCGAAATTTTTTAATTTTGGTATCTTTTTGTACAGAATTTCCATTTTATTGAAATGTTGGACTCTACTTCTTTGACATAACATTAAAAAAAAGGAGAGAAAATGTTTTCAACTTGGGTTCAAATAAAGCTTATACATAATATTCCATTCGTCCCTTTGCTTACATACAAAGCTTGCTTGCTGATACCATCAAAATCGCTTTAAAGCTTTAATTTTTTAAAGTTAAATATTATATTCTCCATTCTCTGCACTTTCCAGGGCACTTCATGCCCGCATTTACATTTTAATTACCCTATTCAAAACTATTCACGTGGAAAATTACAATTTGACGTACTTAAAATCTAAGCCGCAAAGTGCCTTAAAGTCCTGCTATGAAAATAGAGCAGTATATAAGACAGGATAATAGCTCGCATGTCCATTTATTTTTATTTTTTAATAGTTTATCGCTTTCTATTAATGATATTTTGTTGACATTTTTACGCCTTTATTAGTTTAGTTTTTAGTTTGATTTATTATTATATAATATATCTATATATGAAGTCTTATATAAACACATGTCGCTTATGCTGCCTTGTTCTTAATCTAATAAATGACTCATATTTTGTTATATATATATTTTTAGCATGCGCCTTCTATATATTATCTATATAGAACATGTGTATAAAAACAACGTTGCCGTTCGGCATCATAAATTATTTGAATGGCTCTGCATAATTAATAACTAATTTTAATCGCTTAACAAATGCCACGCCCTTTACCTACGCCCATGCCTTTGCTACACACACACACACACACACACACACACACACATAAACATCCATAAAGTGGGCGTAGCGGTTTCCATAAATGTTTGTCATTGCTTCGTTAGCAAGCTGCCAACACGCCCCCTTTCCTGTCCTTAGGCTGACCAATCGGCCATTGTTTTTGTTGCTCTTGTTGTTGCCATTGATGATTATTGTTATTGTTATTAGTGCGTCAAATTTATGGGCTAAAATATATATAGGGTGTCTTTTTTAAAAAAAAAAATGTGCAGGAGCAAGAACTAAGGCGCGACTAACTCCATCAGATTGCTTTTAATTTTTTAAGACAGTTAAATATTAATATTTGAGGCAAAAATATATTTTTTAAAAATTATTTTAAAAAAAAACTGATTTAAAATTATTTCAAAAAACTAATGCATTTAATATAGATAAGTAAATATAAAAAATAAATAAATAAATAAAAAATATAAAAAAAAGAATTATAAAACATAAAAATACTAACATATTCAAAATACTAAAATAAAAAAAAATACCCTTATGTATGCTTTTACTGGTATTATTTGTGGCGTATTCGATAATCTCAAATACCTCATTTCGTTACGTGACGATTTATCAAATTTTTTATTCTAAGTAGCGTTGAAAGACTTCTTTTATTCTTAAATCAAATCTTTCAACACTTTCTTTTACAAATTTAAGGGTATTAAGCTAAATTTGTTGCTTTAAGCAAGATACACTCCCAAAAAAAATAATAAGCTTTAAGTTTTTTAATATTTACATTTATTTTAGAACTATGCATAAAGAACAAGAAATTTATATCTCTTCACCCAAGTCGGGAGACTTGGGCTGATGGCAGCCCCTATGGAAACCTCCGGTGGCAACAATGATTCTTGGATAGGTCCCAAACTGAGCTGGAGTCATTGGAACCAACATCAAAATCTCTACTGCAATGGGAATCTGCCCCTTCAAGCAGAAATTCATGTTTTAGAGATCTACGCTCATAGTATTCTTCGCAAGGGAACTAGGGGAGCAAGCATCTGTATTACCTCAGATAGCCAAGGTGCTGTTAGGGCATTATCATCTTGGAGCATCTCCTCCAGGATGGTTAAAGAAAACCATAACTACCTCCAAACACTGTGCTCCCAGAACAAAGTCGTGTTATGTTGGCTACCTGGAAACTCGGGAGTGCATGGTAACATGATCGCTGACGATCTAGAACGACAGGGTGTCTCCGCCATGGGTACATCTGGTTCTCCTTACTGGGGTTACGTCAAGCAAAAGGGCTTGTCAAACCTCTGAATATGATCAGGACAAAATGTCTTGGCAGAGCGGACTTAAAGCTCCTGGAAGCATACCTATCTGGCCACCACACTATTAAATACCTTCTACAGAAAATTGGCCTATCGGACAAGTGCAGACTCTGTCTCGAGGACGATGAAACCACCAGACATATCCATTGTGACTTCCCAGTGCTGGTATTAGACAGAGCCTGTCACTTAGGAAAGGAACGGATTAGTTCCTTCCATCTTAGGTCAATACAAAAAGATCTTATGGTCGCAGTGCCCCACCTCTTTGTGAGGAACCCATACGAGGAAAAAAAAAATGTATTTAGAACTTATTTTTCAGGAAATTATGTTCGTGATACAAGAGTTTCGAACTAATAATGAACTAGTAGAAATAGGATATTAATGGAATGTCAGAACTTTCAAAACTCAAACATATTGAAGATGTATTGATGGGTTGTCAGTTCTATAGGAGTTCTATCCTAAAACAGAAAAATTATCCTACAAGTAGTTTTTTCCACTACTCCTATAGTTTTGCCTATTGATAAATTAAATGCCACAAAATACTACACCAAAATACAAAACCACTTAAAAAAACACCCCTTACTTATACATATTGCTCTCTTTGTTGCCTTTCAGGATCAGCTTGTAACATCAATTCTTTTAAATTGAGCATAATTTTTCATTTAACGTGAAAATTAATAATTTACGCCCTTCAATAGGCGCCGCCGTTGGCCAGAGCTGGGGCGTAAAAGAGGCGCCTCTGGCTGGCTGGCTGCAGGCATGCCAACTTGCTAATTATGTCACGTCGTTGGACCCAGCGCCGCCTGGTGTTGTTGTCTGGCCAGTGATGGGTCCTATTAAAATGTCAAATTGTGTGCTCCCGGCTCACCCTCCTCACGCGCTGTCACTATCGCCGCGTCGAGGCAATAAAGGAAAACAGTCATCAAGTGAAATGTGAAACGCTTATGCATAAATGCAATGAGTAACAAACAGGACACAGGACGAAGCAGCAAATCAAAGCGTGGGGCACAATAAACGGGGTACGGGGGAGCGCAGCAACAAAATAACAATACGAATGGGCAGCCAAAAGGCGTTGAGCGTAAAAGTCAAACAAATTAAATATTAATTTATATGGCATTAAAGGAATTTTGTGTGCGCATTTTATTTTTGTTTCCTTCTTGCTGTGCTGTACTTGAGGGCTGCAAGAAGTGTAGCATGCTTTTCAGCGTAAACTAATTTGCTTAAAAGAGAGCAAGGGATACTTTTGGTTTATGCGTGCCCAACTAAAGATGCTCTGATGCTGATGAATTTCTCACAAATTAAGCTTAATAAATGATGGAAATGAACAATAAAATGGCTGCAAAAAACGTGGTTAAAGTAAAAAGGCGCTTAAAATTTAAACTACAATTCTTTAAAAATAACTAATGAAATGATAATGATTAGATTAACATTATATAGTTGCATAAACTACGGAAAGCTGCTCCAAAAAATGTTTAAAAGCTAAACTTGTAGCTCGCTTCATAGCTGAAAAGAAAGAGTTTTTTTTCCAAAATTTACAAAATCGTATTATGTTGGTCTTTTTCCTGGTTATCCTTCAATCCTGTTTTATTCTGTATTGTAGTTATTCCTCTCACCGGTTAGGTGCAAAAATGCAGCTGCTCTTTGTGCTCATAAAGTGAATGGTTAATGCGTAGTCCTGCCTGTTGCCTGTTGCATTCTCTTGCCAATTGAGCCACGCCTGGAACTTATTAGGCTTATGGAATTTTTCAGACTTTAGTTGATCTGTAATTTGTATAGGGTTTTAAAGAAACTATGCGAAATCGTTTAAGAAAACATTTTTGAAAAGATGCTCAAGAGAATTCCTGAATAACTTCAGGAACACCTTGTGACATTTTTTGGCAAGCATTTTAAATAAGTTGTACGAAATGGAAACTATATTTAAATTAATTTGCTTAAGTGGTTATAATTTCGAAGTGAAACAGTTTTGTTGCATTTTACGAGTTAAATCTGTTTTTTGAATAAGCTTTTTGCGTCTTTAAAAAGAAAAATAAATTTTTCGAAGTTGAGTTCTGCCAAAACTTGCCTCGAAATATTTTTCTTACAGTGAGCTTCATATTTCTTTGAATTAAATTTTAACTCAAACTAAATTCAAAATTTTCCGAAAATATCCATTAAAGTGCCACACTGAAAAAAAATTTAGAATTTCGTGCTCAATTTTGCCATTCAAACAAGACTTTTTAGGCAAGATCTTTTTATTACTGAGAATAAAGTTTTTGCACCTTGATTATGACAGCTTTCAAGACAGATGTTCTAAATACATATATTTCATTCAGTTTTTGAATTAAACGCGAAAAATAAATTTTTTTACCTTTTATTGAAATAATGAGTCAGCTACTAAATATTTCTAAGCCAATTATTTTTTTAGTTATTTTTGTTTCCCTTTAAATTTAAGATTTTTAATTTAAAGCATGTTTTTTTTTAGATTTATTAAATTAATTATTAGTAATATTATTATTTTTATTATTATAAATTAATAAAATTAAATATTTTTGAGCTTTTTTTAAGTAAAGTTATCAATTAGATTGCCTTACACTTTTTTTTTTAACTTTTTACTTAGAAAATTTTTTTTCAAATATATTTGAAATTCTCTTATCTTTTTTAAAGCATATTCTTTATGTTTCACAATCGACCTTTTTTTAAAGACCTTTTTAATCCAATCTTTATATTGTGTAAAAAAATCAACATCGTTAAAAAACTAAAACGCAAATAGATTTTTAATAAAAATGTTAGAAAAATAATTTGAATCATGGTTTTTTAGGATTTAAAAAATATAATGCTTTATAATCGCAATACTAGATAGATTGTAATATAATACTAAATATATTTATAGTGTATAATATAATAAATAAATTCCTTTAGCCTTATGCTGCCTGCGCTAGGTATTATAGTTAATTCAGTTTTTTAAACTTTCTTAATTATGATGAAATACATAAATAAAAAAATTAAATTCATAAAGAATTTGTATTTATTAATTTGTTTTGTCCCAAGTCTTAATTCACATCATGCTACAAAATCTTCACTTATGATTTCTCTTAAGTCCTTTTGATATCATGATTTGCTACTCGCATAAACGTAGCGCAAATAAAACACAAAACTGAGCGCAGTCATACATTTAATGAGCGCAACACCAAACCTAACCAAAAATGAAAAGAAAAAAAAACAAGATTCATTAAAGATGGATCTGTCCATATTTTTTTTTCTTTTTGGCCTCTCATTACCTATCGTTCCATGCCTTTTACCCTCCCCTGCTGCATTTCTTCTTCTGCTCTATATGCGCCGCAATTTGGGCAGATTGTTTGTTTGTTTGTTAGTTACTTTGCTGCTGGCTTTGCTCCGCTTGCCTCACTGCATCCACTCAGAGCCAAAATTTATGCCAAAGCTACAAACACACACACACACACTCATATACAAGAAGCTAAGCAAGCAAACAGGCAAACAAACACACACACACACACACACACACATACATAGAAACACGCAAAAAGTGGCAAAGACATGGAGCCGGCTTGGTCCATCGCTTGAGCTTGCAATTTTATGTATCTATAATTTTGCCATTACGTACGAGGGTAGGCTGAAAAGTAATTGGCTTAAGCAAAAAAAAAAATAAATATTTCAAGGTATTTTTTTTTATTATTGAATGTTAGTTGCATCTCAGTCAATCCTGCTATGTATATTTAATTATGTCAAATCATTTACATTCGAATTGATTTGTAAATGTAATATACCAAAAAAAAGGATGCCTATGATTTTTTTACCAGGGGAGCTTTAATAAGAGTCAACTTTGGCAAGCTCGACATACAATATGAGGTCATTGTAGCCCTCATTTTTGTTAAATAGAAAGTATATGCTTGGCTCAGGGATTCAATTCGATTCGACCAGAAAACAACGCTTATCCCAGAAATTTTTGGAGAAACTCTTTGCTGATCTATCTAGCCCTTCATTCTTCCCCAGATTAATCATATACATGAACTGTGGGCCAGTTATTCCCATGGTGTGATCGGGCTTAAATGTATTCAAGACTGGCCGCAACAATTCTGATTAGTCAACTCGGAAATATCCGGGTCGCGATATTAGGGGCACTTCGCGTATGCCGAGCTGTAGGCAACCGGACGGGTCACAGGTTGCGGATAGTGAAAGGCCTTCAGATATGAAGGTTAGCTGCGAATAACCAATAAGCAGTCCCGGACAGCGTTCAGGGTTTAGGAGGGGAGAGTCTCAGAGAGGTTTTTGGGTGGCACCGAACTCCTTATAAATCCTGAGTGTCTAAGATTCTCCTAGCGTCATGGCGAGTGATTTGGCGCCATTCAATAACCAATCATGCTAACAACCTATGCTTTAATGCATTGCAAGCCCCCACATGAGTTGGCAGACTCGTATTGAAGGCACGGTAGCGGAGGAGCTCCTCGCCAGCAAACGATAGCGTCCACAGACTTCCCGGAAGTTTACTGCCAACATGTGCTTAGTCATCAGAGGATGGTAGTTTCTACTAAGCTTCCGCTTTGTGCTTATAACTATCGCGGAAAAACTACCAACCTGAATAAGAGTTAATTTAAACGTTCATCAAAACGTAATGATAAGAAAGTCTCCAAGGGGTAATCGTGTTTTGAGAAATCCCCCTGCTCCGGCAGCCTGCACATCGGATTTAGAGGTGCAAAATTCATGTCACATTAACACAAATTCACCTATAGCAGAAACCTTAAGAGGCCCTATGCTCCAACCGGAAATAAAGGAATTGATGATGATGATGAACTCGGAAATTCTTTCGGATTTGCCGTAATCATTTTTTCGAATTTAATGAGTCTGTGAATAAAGAAATTCGTCTCTAGTTCGAAAAGAAGAAGCAACTTGTCGTCTAGACTCCAGCCACAGCATGTTGCTTTTAGCTGTATTGAGTATCTTAAACTGGTGGGCCTGGCTTTCATTTGTACAGAGCAAAGCTTCTGATTGCTGTCAACCTGTCGACTGCCAGAGCGATCTCTGTCTCAAATGATTGCAAGTTGACACACAGCCTCCTCGTGGCGCCTGCTGGGTACCTATCTTAGCATCCGCTAAATAGTGAGCTAATGTGTGCAGCGAGTCACCCGGATGTTAATCGGTTGATCGCAAGGCTTGGCACCCGCCTCGTTAAACAACAATCCAATGAAAACCACAACCAAAGCCTCGGATAAAATCCCCCCTTATGTTGACGACCACCGCAAAACGAAAAAGGACAATGATTTGAGGATATGCACCTGGAATATCCGGACCATCAATAGGGAAGGTGCCTCTATCCAGCTGGCGGATGCCCTCGAAAAAATTAAGGCTGATATAACCGCCATCCAGGAAATGAGATGGATAGGACAAGGCTGCTCTAAGCAAACAAACTACGATATTTACTATAGCTGCCATGCCGAGAGGCGCGAATTCGGATGCGGATTCGTGGTTAGCCGGAGACTTCGTCACAACGTCTCTAGATGCACACCTGTATGTGAACGGCTGGCTACAATCCGTGTCACGGCTAGATTTTTCAACCTCAGCCTAATTTGCGCTCACGTCCCGACGGAAGAAAAGGACGACGCTGTTAAAGAAGTATTCTACGCGAGACTCGAGGACATTAAATTCCATAGGAATAATTAGTTGGAATTTGTGCGGATTCTCAAATCCCGCTATCAGTCTTTAAATAATGGATTTTGAACGTGGGGCATCAAGATCGGCATAACATTCTAGAAATATCCATGGAGTTGATCAAAAGCATTGATAAATTCAAGGGCGCCTTAAGCGTACGAGTGGATCGCCAACTTTTTTAATTTGGAAAATTTAATTTCTTTTGGGAATTTTACACCAGCAAAGCAAGCTCAAGATAATCGCCAACAAGGTGATGCTTTTGGGACCATTAAATCCTAATCCAAGAATGCGAATATATTTCCTTAAATGGACCTTAGCTTACTATGCCAGAACTCTGAAATCTAGAAGATAATCCCAAGATAATGTTTTTGGGATCATTAAGTCCCAATCCAAGAATGCGAAAATATTTCCTTTAATGGGCCTTAGCTTACTATGCCAGGACTCTGAAATCCAGAAGAAAATCCCAAGATAATCGCCAAAAAGGTGTTGCTTTTGGGATCATAAAATCCCAATTCAAGAATGCGAAAATATTCGCTTTGATGGAATTCTGAAATGCAGAAGATATTAGGATCGTAGATTTGGAATCAACGTTCTCAAAAACTAGTATTTGCCGGACACTTGAACTCGACAAAAAATTGTGTGTGATATTTTTGAGGCTAGCGAGTCCGAAGAAATGTACTAAACATGGTCTGGTTTCATTTGAAATATTTTGCATTGGACTTTGCACCTCCAAATCCGTAGTGCTTGCTGCTAATAAAGTAGAAGGATTAACCACAGACCGGGAACACCTTAGGGACATCATTTCGTTCTCTGAATAGTCCGCACAAGTTGTCAATCTGTGAGTGATGAGCTCTTAGATTGATAATTGAGGGTAACCTCTAACGTGAGTTCCGATTAAGATCCCAAAAAAGAACTAAGACTTTATTGGTTTCCCTACCCTCCACTAGTAGAAAAGGACAGCAAAAAGAAGCATGGTTTCACCTCCGTACCCAAAAAAGATTTTTTTTGAGCTAAGCAAATACAGCCGGGGAATTTATTCCTTTTCCTCAAAGCGATCTATTCGAAGTAAATTTCCAAGACAAAACATGATCTAGGAAAAAGATATTGCTCATCAAGGCACTCAGTGGAGAAATTGCTTGGCGAGAGAATAAAGACTCTGCCGTAAATACTAACATTAATAGAAGGCAAGCAACTACCGTGGAAAAGTTGGAATAACTTTATAACTCCAAAGAAAGAAAATTCTTTAAGTGTTCCCAACTTACTTTTCAAACTGCCCGCGTATCTAAGTCTATGCCGGATGTATGCTTGTGCGTGTAGGTGTATATGTGTGTGTGTGTGTCTGTGAAAGCCAGCAGCGCTCATTAATAATTGAGCGTACGCTTGGAGCTGCCACATTGGTAGCGCCACGCCATACGGGCGCTGCTGTCCAAGAATTGCTATGAAAATCAAAATTGTTCGCTTGCGTTCTGTGTGCACGGATGGACTGTGGTGGTGGCCAGGGCAAGTCAAAAAAGACTTGCTATAGGGCATAGAGGGAGCAGCGCTATTCAGGGCAAAGCCGGGGCCAAGGAACGATAAGGCGGCAGCAGCGCTGCCAGTCGTTAGTTTTGTTGTCGCACATTGCTAGCACGCAAATACGTTGCGTATACGCAATATTTCAGCCATAAAGCAAGTGATATAAAGTGGGCCAGAGAGAGCCACAGCCAAAGTACAAGCACAAATGCTATGCCATGAATACGCTAGCTGCTATCAGCCGGGGTCTTAGCTTCGAGCTGGATTTTGGGCTGGTCTCCCCCGGCTGCTTGCTGTATGTCTTGTCATATGATTCAATGAATTTTTCACAGCATTGCAGTGCTGCTCCATGGCATTGGCTATGGAGCAGGAACACGAAGTCTACAAATAGCCTAACAAATGTGTGCAACACACAATACGCTTGGCCTTTGCCTCTGCCGCTGCCTCCGCCGATGTTGCATTTGGTGCTGTCTTAGTTTATGTGTCTGGGTGCGTGTTCGGTCTGTTGTTTTGGCAGCAAAGCAGCCCACCCCACTCAAAAAAAAAAAATCCCTACATTATAGGGGGTTAGCTCAGGAAGTTATGATTGTTTCACGAGCTGACAAATAGAGCAACATGCCCAACCGGTCGGACGGTCGTTGCGAGTCGGCTCCGGTTGGGACTCCTCTGCTCTATGGTGGCAACAAAAGTAGCCGGGCAGGGCACATGGTTTTTGGATTGGTTAAATTTATGCGCCTCTGTGTGTGCGTGTGTGTTGAGTGCGTGCTTGCTTTTATCAGGAACGCTTTTTAGGGGCGTACTAGTATGAGATTGCGTTTTTCTCGCTATCCCCACGTTGCTGGACGTGTGAGTGCGTGGCTCCAATGTTGGATTTTGCAGTAAGCCCTGACGCAGCTTATTGCATTAGTGGCAAATTTTAATACTACTTTTGGTCTGAATTATTGCTTAAATCCTTGCATTATTGATACCCATTATTTTCATATTCAAACCAATAATGTAATGCAGTGCAGCTTAGAGGATTTTGAGTGGAGGTTTTGCAAAAATACAAAGCATACCAAAATGTAACGAAAGCTTAGACAATGAGAGTCCTAATTTGTGCATGATATGCATTCAATAAATATATCAATATATCTCACCCTGCTTTTGTTTTTTAATACAAGTACATTTAAATTGTGCTAGCTTAAATTTTAGACTTTTGCTTACCTTGATTACCTTGCCTACTACTTCAACTAATTGGAAACTGTTGCATATTTATATCTATAACAAAAAAGTAGCATGCAACATGCTTAGAAGCTTTATAAATGCCAGCACATAGCTTCGATACTAAGCTGTTGCTAACAAGCATTTACTATTTATATCAAGTGTAGCTACATATATGTATATAGCTGCAGCTTAAAGGACCTCAATGTGAGTTTAAGTTACTTTGCCAACATTTACGAACAACCTTAAAGTCATTTGGCCAAAAATACTTGCAATAAAGCCTTTATAGACGCACCCACACACGCATAACACAAACACAACAAGCAAATGTTTTATTATGTATGTGTGTGTGTGTGTATTTGAGTTTGAGTTTCACGACACAGACAAACAAACTCAGTGCAGAGTGGAAGACAAAACTTTGCTTTAATTATCCCAAGAGCTGTGCTGAGTAAGCTCAAAAAAATAAAAAAATAAAACATTAGAAAAGTTCTGCTCAACTTAAAGCTTTAAGATGAAGACGAAGCAGCAGCAGCAGCAGTCTGCCCCAAAAAGTATGCAACGACATTGCTGATTTGCGCAATTGTTGCGCATCTCACACTCACACACACACTCACACATACGCACATATTATATATAACAATGGCGACAAGAAAACAAAAATGGCAAACACCAAAGCAAAGTAAAATAAAATAAAATATAAGTACAAGCAACAAAAGCAAAGAAAAACCAAGCCAAAAAAAAGAAAGCGAAAAAAATGGCGTACGCATTTTAAAATTTTAATGCGGCGCTGCCAATGACGACGACGCTGTCGGCGTTGGCAGCGTTACGCTGACTGAGCGCGCAGAGCGAAGCAGAGAATAACAATAGCGTCGCACAGTGGTATAAATGAGCGAGAATTAGTACCAATTTTATTATTTTTTTTAATTATTTCAATTGCACTTCAGAAGAATTTCTTAGTTCCTTACATTTTTTAGACATATGTCTCCTTGTATAAGGCCTAGATGGCACTGCACAGTATAAATATATTTTAATTTTAAAATATATCTGAAGCATGTTAAGCCTTCTCCCTATCGCATATAAGGTCCTTACGAGCGTACTGTGTGAAAGACTGAAGCCACTCGCCAAGGCACTAATTGGACCTTATCAGTGCAGCTTCAGACCTGGCAAGTCAACCGCCGACCAGATATTCACACTACGCCAAATCCTGGAAAAGACCCACGAACATCAAGTCGACACTCACCATCTGTTCGTCGACTACAAAGCAGCTTTCGATAGCCAAATAAAGGATCGCGTATATGCCGCAATGTCTGAGCTCGGTATCCCTGCGAAGCTGATAAGGCTTTGCAGAATGACGTTGGGTAATTCCTGCAACTCCGTCAAGGTAGGAAAGGACCTCTCCGAGCCTTTTGATACCGTGCGAGATTTCAGACAAGGCGACCCCTTCAACTTCGTCATGGAGAGCGTTCTGCGGAAGGCCGACTTACATCGCACTGGCACTATCTTCTACAAGAGTGTCCAGCTCCTTGCGTATGCCGACGACATCATTGGGCGTAGCAAGCGAGATGTCACCGCGGCCTTCAGTGCTATCGAACGGGAGTCTGCGAAATTGGGTCTGGCGGTAAATGAGGGCAAAACAAAGTATTTGCTGTCGACAAGTAGGGACGTGCGGCGGCTTGGGTCCCAGATTACGGCCGACAGCTATACTTTCGATGTTGTCAAGGAATTCATCTACCTTGGCACCGCCGTTGCTACCGACAACGATGTCAGCCTGGAGATCAAGCGCAGAATCACTCTTGCCAACAGGTGCTATTTCGGTCTCAATAGGCAATTGAGTTGTAGAGACCTCTCTCGCGCGACAAAACTAACACTCTACAAGGCACTCATCCTTCCAGTGCTTCTTTACGGCGCGGAAGCCTGGACAGTGTCGCTTACTGATGCAGCTGCCTTGGGAGTTTTCGAGAGGAAAGTACTGCGCAAGATCTTTGGTCCTATTCGAGTTGGCGATGACTACCGCATCCGTACCAACCAGGAGCTGTATGAGCTATGGCTATTATGTTTCTGTTTTTTATGAATTTTTTTAAGGAGTAAAATTAGGCGCGTTATTTTTTGTGTATTAAATAAAGTACTAATTTTACATAGCTATTAGCAACTAACACCTGACCACTGTGCGCCGCCGTCTAGGCATATGACGAACGTGCAGCATCAATAATACGCCGCATTGGTCTCAGCAGTAGCAGCAGCAGCGGCAGCATCTTTAAATGTGCTTCAAAGCTGAAGCGGAAAACAAAGTCCAAACTGAAGCTGTAGCTACCCTGCTGTAAGCCCCTTGCTGTAAGTCCCCTCTTGATATTGAACACGCGCCGCACGCACACACTTTAAATATACTTTTAGGCGCAGTTGGCAAAAGCCAAAAAATTACTCATACCGCGACAAACGCGACATGAACGTTAATAAAAATGACAATTGATAGGGGGTTTGTTTTTTGGATGGTATGCATAGGCCTACGCTTCTGGGTGGGCGTTTTGGGAATTGCCAAGTTATGTTTATGACAAATGTGAATGCTCATGCTTAGGCTCTTGATTCGAAAACGACGCTAGACAGCGGCACGTAAATGTCAATGCTACCACGCCCATTATCAGCCCAGCCAGCGCAGCTGTTATGAATACACAGCAAGAAAGTAGACTTTAAGAAGTTGACTAAGTAGGAATCGGGCTTAAGATTCCTGAAATGAGTGCGCAAAGTGTGAATAGTTTGGGAGATGTGTTTATATCAAATTTAATAAGCCACTTTTTTATACATTATAATCAAGATCTAATATTGCTGAACTTATTTCTCTTGCCGCAGCTACGTAGAAGAGCTGCAGAAGCTTCATATGTCAAGCAGCTGCTTAGTTTTCGATTTTGAAAAAAATCATAGCATACATTTTGGGGCTGCCCTTTAATAGCTTGAAAATTGAGCTCTTTTTAAGACTTAAGGTGTTGGGCTCAAAGAGAGGGCGTGCTAAGGCTTAAACAAAAAAAAATTTGCTGCTGATTGACAACTTTTTTTTTCTCACTGTGTACTAGTACCAGCTAGACGTAGCGCCCTTACGTTTGCCTTTTGCCATTTGCTCTTTGTGTTGGCTTTTTGTCATTCATATTCAATTGCTTATTATTGCCGCCAACGCCTTTGTGCGTGTGTGTGTGTATGTGTATGTGTGCGAGTTACGTGTGCAGCTTGCCTGATGGCTCGACTTGGCGCCCAGGGCCTAATCATGTCCATGAGCACGCCCATTGAGCACAACTTTTGACGCCTATTGCCTTGGTAGTCAATATTTTGCATGACGTTGACAATTTTTAGCTTCTTTTATTTTGTATGCGTGCGTGTATATGTGTGTATTATTATTGTTGCACTGACAGCTTGACGCTGGATTGTCAATCACATGCAATTTAAATAAATTGAGTGTTTTATTCGGTTTTCAATTTAATACGCTACACGCGGATCTACTTGCACTACGTCCAATGCGTAAGTCCGTCCGTCCATGGTCGTCGTTGACAGCCTGGTAGGCATTCTGTCACCATATTAATCATCATCAGAACTTGGCGTTGCCAGCCCACAGGCGACAGTTAGAATGCCAACTACGTCACACAAACACACACAGAGACACATGCACACAGGCTCACACACTAAAGCTTTATGAAATCTCATACGTAGCATGCTTTTAGGCGCTTGCAAATTGCAATGAACAACACACACACAGATACACACAGATACCAGTACACACAGGCACACAGCCACGCTGATGAGCCGCACTAAAATAATCAGCTGTCATACTGTATAAATTCTTTTTTGTTGCCCAAAGGGTATGGAGAATGCAGCCAGAGCCACAGGACACGCAGGAGTAGCTGTCAGTAGCACTTATGCATAATTTTTGGACTACATCGATGGCGACTATGCAATTAATGTGCCCACACACACATTAAATTCAATTTTATGCACTAAGTACAGACGATGCGCAGTGTTAGCCCGTGTCGAAATCGGAACCGTAATAGTGCTCTAAGCTGATCATTGTTTGGCTATGGAAATTTGGAAATTTGGCTAATGCATAATGTACGCTGCTGAATAGCAACGTGTAAGGCTGATAAGAGAAATGCTTAGGCTCCAAAATGCGATTGATTTGGAGCTTAATTAGTTGAGAGCAAGGAATTGTGAGCATTGTGCTAGTTACTTGTAGGCGAAATGCTTAAAATACATGGGAATACTAAACAATAATCAGAATTTGAACAATACTTTTGCTTGAAGCCTTAACTAGCTGATATGGTTAGCATGAATACGCCCCGTTGTACGCTACGCTGTATCTGCTATGCTCTATACAAAAAATACGAGGTGTGCTCAAAAAGTAAGGTGACTTTGTATTTTTAAGAAAAAATATTTATGTTGTCCCCTTCAAAATAACCCCCCTCAGATACAATACACTTAAGCCAACGGTTTTTCCAATTCTCAAAGCACTTCTCATAAGCACTTTTCGGTATAGCCTTGAGCTCTTCCAGCGCTGCAGTCTTTATCTCTTCAATCGTTGCAAATCTCTGTCCTTTCATAGGTCCCTTTAGTTTTGGGAACAAGAAAAAGTCACATGGGGCCAAATCCGGTGAATATGGTGGTTGAGGCATGATTGTGGTGTTGTTTTTGGCCAAAAAGTTTCTCACAAGCAAAGATGAGTGAGTAGGTGCATTATCGTGATGCAAAAGCCATGAATTGTTTTTCCACAATTCTGGACGTTTTCTTCGTATTGCTTCTTGCAAACGGCGCATAACTTCCAGATAATACTGTTTATTGACCGTATGACCATATGGTAAGAACTCCTGATGCACCACGCCATGGTAATCGTAGAAAACAGTGAGCAAAACTTTGACATTTGATCGAACTTGGCGTGCTTTTTTCGGTCTTGGCTCTTCTGGCCGCTTCCATTGGGACGATTGGGCTTTGGTTTCGATATCATAACCATATACCCATGATTCGTTACCAACTATGACCCTTTTGAGTAAATCTTGGTCGATGTTGACGTCATTCAACAGCTCTTGAGCGATGCTCATGCGACGGTTCTTTTGGTCAAAATTTAGCAATTTCGGAACAAACTTCGCTGACACACGTCTCATGCTCAAAACGTTAGAAAAATTTCATGGCACGAGCCAAGCGATATACCGACATCCTCAGCAACTTCTCTGATAGTGATTCGACGATTTTCCAAAACAATTTTCTTCACTGCTTGAACGTTTTCATCTCATCAGTTGTTGACGTGCTTGGGCGTCCAGAGCAAGGCTCGTCATTGGCATCTTTCCGGCCAGCTTGGAAGAGTTTGTACCACTTGTAAGCATTTTTTTTACTCAGAACAGTTTCACCGTATGCTACTGTCCACATTTCAAGTGTTACGGAGCACTTAATTTTATTTTTTACACAAAATTTGATGCAAATTCGTTGATCCATATTTTTCGATAACCACCTCTCACAACTAACCAAAAAATGCCATTCACTTGAATTTTGGTATAGATGTTCGGGAAGAGTGTACCAACACAACAAATCAAAAAAATCGATAATCGAAAATACGTTGCCCACGAAATTTAAAAAGTCGCCTTACTTTTTGAACACACCTCGTATGAAAGCTGCGCTCTGTTTGACCAAAGCAAATCATTTCAGGCAGAACATGCATCAAACTAATGCTGCTAATGTTGCTTCTATATATTACTGATAAATCCGCTTAATAAGGCTGCAATTTGGAAATTTCTGTTTAATCTATGCATATTATATAAATTGAATTAAATCAAATTTGAGCTAAAACTATAGCTTATGTGTTATGAGTGAACGCAGCAGCTGCTAGTTGAAGTTAAGAGTCTTAAATTAAGACCATGGACCGCGCTGCTTATAGCATATTGCGTATACGCCTCATTGATGTATTATATATGCCACATAATAAGCTTTCAACGAGACGCTTAGCAACAATTGTAACAATTGTTAAATATTTAAAATAATCATAGTGTGTAAAATATAAAATGCGCTTACGTGATAATAGCACACACACTCATACACACAGAGAGTGAGAACATATGAGAAACCATGGCGGCCGGGCCAGCAGACAATGGCGCACATCCGCTTGCTTATTATGGCCAGCGCAGCAGCAGCAGCTGTCTTTGTATATGTGTGGCTGACAGTGGGCGTGGCGCAGCACAATAACGAGCAGTAAGTAGCTACAATGCGTGACATTTGGCCCGTACCCACACTTGCACAAAAAAAAAAGTTATTTATATACAGTCAGTACAAAAAGTGATACAAAAAGTCGAGCATATAAATATATTTATTTGCTTTAATGCGTCACAATTTTTTATGCTCATTTGTTTATTTATAAATTGTCTTGTATATATATATATATAGCACAGCTACTATATACAAATTTTATTTTGCTAGCAGCTTTGCGATCTTCCAGTACAATAACAGCAACAACAACAGCAACAACAACACACAGCTGGCATTGTGTCAACATTTAATTTGTTATTTTGTTGTTGTTTTATTTAAAAACTCGTCGACCCGATACAAATTTTAATTTGCACTTTTGAAGCAGTCTTTGTTGTTGTTGTTGTTGTTGTCATTTTTTATACATCTGCATTGTTGTTGTTGTTGCCCGTTTTTAACAAAAATAAACTTTGCACACATGGACACATATGGAAATTTATGTTTTTTGTTGCATTTAATGAATATATTTATTTATAAAAGGACCAAATATAACTATAATAAAAACAGCTAAATCTATTTTATATACTATATATGTGTATATAAATTTTTATTTTTTTTTTATTTGTTGCTCTAGTCAACAACTAACAAATAACAGCAGCTCCCACATGAGCCACAAACCATGCGCGACAAAAGTATGCTAACACGAAAAAAAAAAAATGGCGCAAATTTTTGTGTTAGAAAAAACGTATGATAATTTTATTATAATAAGCTTTCACTCACAACCCTTGGACGAACTTTAAATTGGCTATATTATTGTCATTGTGTTTATAAAATTTGCATTAATAAAATATAATAAATTATTATTTAATGAAAAAGAGTTTTTTCAGCAACAAAAATTTCAGCACAATAAAAAAAATTAGCATAGAGTGAAGAAAATGTAAATGAAAGCACGAAAAAATTTTAAATAAATTTAATTATAATTTTTTTTTTTTAATTTAACCTTTCAACTGTAAAGTTTTTGTTAAAAAAAAGTACCATTTGTGATGATAGGCTTTAATTTTTAGAATTTAGTTCATTAAATTTTGTATTAAAATATTTAAAAAAATTAAGTAGAAATATGCAAATTAAAAAAAAAATTAAGTTTTTGTTAAAAAAAAATACCATGATGATAAGAATTAATTTTTAGAATTTAGTTAATTAATTTTTGTATTAAAATATAAAAAAAATAAGTAGAAATATACAAATTAAAAAAACAAAAATTAAGTTTTGGCTTTAATTTTTAGAATTTTATATTTTAATAAAAAAATTAATTAAAAATATATAAATTAAAAATTAACTAAATCATATACTTACGCATTTCTTAGTGTAGTTATTAACTTGATAGAATTCGAAAATTGCAAAAGGCTTACCTGGAAAGATAAGACGAAAAAAGATTGAAAATTAGTTAGGTTAAAAATTTTATTTTTATGGTATTAATATTTTAATAATTTTTTTCAGTGTATAATACATAAAATTTGATCCGCATAATACCTAAAAAAAATGAATTCAAATTTCTTATATATTTATCAAAATAAAACAATATTTTTGTATAATTTGTTTATTTAGGGTGCGCTAGAGAAACTTACTTATTTGAATAGGTCAATAAAAACAAAAGTACTTCAATTATTGTTTTAATTTTTTTTTTTTTATTTATGAACACAATTTTCCAATTTTTATTTCATGCAGTCTTGAAAATGACATCGGATAAATGGCGACCCCCATTGCGCATACACTGATGAAGTCGATATTTGAAATTCGTATCCACTCTTTGCAGCATATCAATCGGTATGTTGGCAATGGCGTCGCGAATGTTGTTCTTGAGGTGTGCTATGGTCCGTGGTCGATCGACATAAACCAGAGATTTCAAATAACCCCATAAAAAGAAATCGCATGGCGTCAAATCTGGAGAGCGTGCCGGCCATTGGAGATCGCCTCTGAGAGAGATCGAGAGGCGGTCGGGGAAATGTTGTCGCAACAAATTCATTGAGTCTCGTGCTGTGTGTGCTGTAGCTCCATCTTGCTGAAACCACACGTTCCTAACGTCCATTTCTTCGAGTCTTGGAAGAAAAAATTCCTCGTCATGTTCCTGTAACGAGCTCCATTCACGGTAACTGCGCGTTCGTTTTCTTCAAAAAAATAAGGACCAATTATTCCCATTACCGACATCGCACACCAGACAGTAACTCGCTCACAGTTAAGTGGCTTCTGGTGAGGCTCACGTGGATTTACACCACACCAATAACGCATGTTTTGCTTGATGACGCAGCCGGAAATGTGGAAGTGAGCCTCGTCACTGAAAAAAACGACCGCGTCTTCAGGCAGGTTGCCAACCAGCATTTCACAGACATTTTGACGGGCAACAAAATCGCGTTCAGTTAATTCTTGCACAACAGCCAATTTATAGGGATGAAAGTGTAGGTCTTCATGGAGAATTCGTCGAACAGTGGTTTCAGAAATTCCCATAGCAGCTGCGTGTTTGCGAGTCGAACGCCGGAGAGTACGCACAACTGACTGCCTCACTCTTTCGACATTTTCCGGAGTTCTGATGGTCCGTTGAAGTCCATTTCTGGGTTTAGCGACACTTCCACACTCCCGAAATGAGTTAACCCACGACAGAATCGAATTACGGCCAGGAACGAGTCTGTGGGGAGGAATTTCAAAGCGACCGCGGAAGGCACGTTGCTTAGCAACAAGTGAGCGACCGTTAGAAAAGAAGCTCTCGACTGCGAAGGCCCGCTGCTCTCTAGACCAGAGCATGATGGCAACTGACTGAAGGGAGGGTGGAGGGAGAAACAACCTTGGGAACTTCCTCCTCCAGATGTGCCCTCTTTCGCCCCTCTACCCACCCAACACACCGCGCGGCAATTTTTTCAAATAAGTAAGTTTCTCTGGCGCACCCTGTATATGCTCAAAAAAAGCAAATTCAAAAAATTAAAATAAAACCATTTTTAATATGTGATTGTTATATAAACAAAGGGTCTGGATAATCGGGATAAGGTACTGAAAATTTTAATTTAATTTCTCATGTTAAATGCTAGCCCACACAATTTTTATTGAAATTGGACCATTTAACGAAGATTTTTAAAAATATCGTTTGATATTTGCATTCCAAATCTTTTATAAATACCCCTAATTTGGTATTAAAACATTTAACAAAATCATCCATTTCTCATTTATGAAATCAAAAACAAATTTTATAAGCCCTGTAGCTGGCGTGACGTTACGCAAATTTTCATTTAAAATTTATTATTAATTATCTTTATTTGCTATTACAATTTTTTTGTATGATTTGCAAGAATTTCTTGTTTATTAAATAAAAATATTAGCCTTAGTAGCTGGCGTGACGTTATTTATTATTGTTTTTTTTTATTTTTTATTATATTTCTTTATTTGGTATAAACGCTTTTTTCGACGTTTATAAAAAAATATAGTAACCTAAGTAGCTTCCGTGATGTTACGCAAATTTTCATTTAAAGGATTTTATTAACTACTTTTTTTAAGATATTTTTCTTAAGAAAGACATTAATTTTGCCTTCAATATTAATTTTAATGAAGATTAAATTTGAATTACAAATATATTTAAATTAATTTCTCATGTTAAATGCAAACCCACACAATTTTATTCAAAATTGGACCATTTAATGAAGATTTCTAAAATATCGTTTGATATTTGCATTCCAAATCATTTATAAATACTCTTAATTTGGTATTAAAACATTTACCAAAATCATCCATTTCTCATTTATGAAATCAAAAACAAATTATATAAGCACTGTAGCTGGCGTGAGGTTACGCAAATTTTCATTTAAAATTTATTATTAATTATCTTTATTTGTTATTACAAATTTTTTTGTATGATTTGCAAGAATTTCTTGTTTATTAAATAAAAATATTAGCCTTAGTAGCTGGCGTGACGTTATTTATTATTGTTTTTTTTTTTAATTTTTTTATTTTTTATTATATTTCTTTATTTGGTATAAACACTTTTTTCGACGTTTATAAAAAAAAATGGCGTACGGAAAGTCGGGCGCGGACGACTTTAGGATACACTGTACAACTAGCTTGTACTAAAGTCCGATTTCTTCACAAAAAACCAAAAACAGAAGAATTTTTAAGCAAACATTTTTTTTGACCGATCGTTCCTATGGGAGCTATATGATATAGTCAACCGATTTCAATAAAATTTGACACAGTGGTTAAATACCTTAAAAAAGATATGAATGCCAAATTTATTTCAAATATCTTTACAAACAAACGAAACACATCGAATTTTGTATAAAAAACGTTTTTTTGGACCGATTGGTCCTATGGGAGCTATATGATCTAGTCAAACGATTTGGATTAAATTTAGTACAGTGCTTGGGAACTATAAAATACTCACGAATGTCAAATTTGGTCCCAATATCTTAACAAACAAACGAAACACAACAAATTTTGTTAAAAAATCGATTTTTTGGAAGATCGGACCTATGGGAGCTATATGATATAGTCAACCGATTTTGTTCAAATTTGGCACATTGCTTAAGTGGTCTAAAAAATTTCCAAACGCCAAATCTGGTTACGATATCTTTATTAATAATCGAAATATAGCGAATTTTTCTTTAAAAAAGTTATTTTGGCCGATCGGTCCTATGAACCGATTTTTATGAAATTTGGGCACAGTGATTGGGAACTATAAAAAACTTTCAAATACCAAATTTGATTACGATATCTTCATAAACAAACGAATTATTCATCTAAAACGCTTTTTTTTGTCGAGGTCGTCTCAAACACCCCCATGGAAGCTATATAATTTATCCCCGATATCAAAAAAATAAAATAAACTTGCCTCCTATGGAATAATATGGGATCTAATGTGAAAGTTTGGTAACTCTAGCTCTTACCATCGCTGAGATCTAGGCGTTCACACGGACGGACAGACGGACATGGGTATATCGACTTCTCTATTCACCCTGATCATATTTTAGGTAACTTTGGGGTGTCTCCGACGTCTCCTTCTATATGTTACATACATTTTCGGCTTGCACAAACTTAATATACCCTTGGTACCATACGGTACAGGGTATAAAAATGGGCTTACTTTTAATTTAATTTAAAATATTTATATATTTAATTATATATTTTTTTTAATATTTCATTATATACATGAATAATTTAGTTTTTTTTTTAAATACATAGCTAACAGGTGGGCTGAAAAGTTCGTAGGCTAACATATAAAAACAAATATTTTTGGCAAAATTCGATTTTTTTATTCGACATAGTTTCCATTGTGGGCAATTCACCGATTATGGCGATCTTCCTACTTTTCGATACCATTGTTATAATACGATTTTTAATTAGCCTCAAAATGGGGATTCGTTTCGGCGATCACCTCTTCATACGAGCTAAATCTATTTCCAGCGATCATTCTCTTGAGATCTGACAGGAAAAAGTCGCTGGGGGCCAGATCTGGAGAATACGGTGGATGCGGAAGCAATTCGAAAAAAAATTCATTAAATTTTGCTATCGTTTTCATTGATTTGTGATTTTGGGTTGTTTTATAACGATTTTGAAAGTCAAAAATCGCTATATAATAGTCGCTGTTTATGGTCCTACGCTTTTCGAGGTTATCGATGAAAATTAATCGTGTGCATCCCAAAATACCGATGCCTTGACCTTGCCAACAGACTGTTGCGACTTTGCACGCTTTAGAGTCGTTCATCAGGTGCAGTCCACTCGGCTGACTGTTGATTGGACTCTGGAATGTAGTGATGGAGCCATATTTCATCCATTGGGATATATCGACGTAAAATTAACGTTTTTATTACGGTTGAAAATCGCTAAACATTGCCCCGAATCATCGACTCGTTGTTACTTTTGAACAACTGTGAGCTCACGCGGCACCCATTTTGCACAAAGATTTTACATGTCCAAATAAAGGGTGATTCATTAAGACCTTTTTTTTCAACAGGGATTTTCGTGTGGATCACCCGTGACCCATGACAGCTGTCAAAGGCAAAGTTGTTCAGTATTCATTGGCAAATCATCATGCAAAGACTTTCACCCGAAGAACGTTTACAAATTGTACAATTGCACTACGAAAATCAGCGTTCTGCAAAGAATGTTTTTCATGCGCTGAGATCTACTTATGGTCAACATAATCGACCCACCGAACCCACAATTCGTAACCAAATTTGAAACCCAGTATTCATTGTTTGACCACATCCAGCACGTAGTGAAGAGAATATAGCGGCGGTAGCTGACAGTGTTCACGATGACCGCGTGGAATCGATTCGGCGCCGATCGCAACAACTTGGCCTGTCGTATTCAACCACTTGGCGCATTTTACATTTGGATCTCGGCTTGAAAGCATACAGAATTCAACTCAGGCAAGAATTGAAGCCGAATGACCTTCCTGCACGTCGCCGTTTTAGTGAATGGACTCTTGGTAAGATCGATGAAGATCCGTTGTTTTCGACCAAAATTTTGTTCAGTGATGAGGCCCACTTTTGGCTCCACGGCTTCGTGAATCAGCAAAATTGCCGTATTTGGGGAGAAGATCAACCCGAAGAGGTTCACAAGCTGCCATTACATCCAAGAAAAGCAACGGTTTGGTGCGGTCTGTGGGCTGGTGGAATCATTGGTCCGTATTTTTTTAAAAATGAGCAAACTGCGAACGTTACCATCAATGGCGCACGCTATCGGGCCATGTTAACATTTTGCTGCCTGAAATTGTTGCCCCTGATCTCGACGACATTTGGTTCCATCAGGATGACGCTCCGGTACACATTGCCAATGAAACAATGGCTCTATTGCGAGGTCAATTTGGTGAGCGATTAATTTCACGAACGGGACCCGTACCTTGGCCGCCAAGATCGTGCGATATCACATCGCTCGACTTTTTTCTTTGGGGTTACGTAAAGTCAAAAGCTTACGTGGACAAACCAGCAACGATTGAGGCCTTGGAAGCCAACATTACTCGTGTTATTGGCCAAATACCAGTGGAAATGCTTGAACAAGTCATGGAAAATTGGACCTTCAGGATGGACTTTTAAATGGCAGTTGCGGCTAACATTTGAACAAGATTATTTTTAAAAAATAAATGCCATAAAATATCCTTTCGAAATCATAAATAAAGATCCCATCTTTCCTTTGAAATTTGGATTTGCTTAATCATTAAAAAAAAAGGTCTTAATGAATCACCCAATATGTATGCATGATGTGTCCAAGACGTTCTTTTGACATCTTTAGAGTCTCAGCTATCTTGAACAATGTCACTTTACGATCACCCAAAATAATTTTGTGGACTTCTTTAATGCTTTGGTCCGTAACAGCCTCTTTTGACGTAGTAGCTTAAAATCAGTCAACAAATAAGTTTGCTACCAAAATGTAAAGAAAAGTCTTAAAATTAACTAGTGGTCTGGTTCCTGCTTGCTTTGCTTGCCAGCTTATTTATCTATTTTAAGATCATTTTTATATTATATAAAAATATCGAGTACCTGATCAACTCGAGAATTATCTCGAAAAGAGTTTCTCATTTTAAGCTTCCCATTATCCAAAAACCAAAAAACTCCAACTCCCGCTTTTGAGACGCATACTTTTGACTACCACTGTATAAGTTTATTTTTATATATGTATGTGGTATACAGTGCTCTCTACTATCCGCACATTCTTATATAGTACACTCTCCAATGCACTGATTGTTATGGAAAAAAACAACAACAATAACGTACAGAAAAACAACAACAATTATAATGGCTACCATAAATAACTGTTAACATAATGAATTAGTTTCTGACACAATGGCAAAATAAATAAACGAGCGAATTGAATGGAGAGCACCAGAGAGAGAGAGAGAGAGAGAGAGCGAAAGAGCTTGAAAGAGAGCGGGACAAAAGGAATAGCCTGCAGCGCAAATGATTTGCTGAATTGTTTAAGATTCTGCTTATGTACTATATGTTTGGTATGTACATATGTACAATACATCAGTCTTATCTGCAATAAATCTATGCAATGTATCTCAAACTGATGTTCTAAACAACGTAAAATAATATTTGTTTTACCAAATGCTCTCTACGCATCTAAATCAGCAATAACCAAAGTGAATTTAAGTATCTTTAAAAGCTTTTTATAAAATATCGAATATCTTTTTATAGTAAAAGTTGGTTACATTTTTTTTTTGCTTTTTATACTTTAAGGTAAATGAATTTCAAATAAAATACTTGTCAGTTGAATAAAAATATTAAGATACTATCTAATGAAATCCTGTTTCAAAGGCTTTTAATTATTGGCTTTCGGTGTGTCTCTTTCTTTATTTAAATTTTTGCTTTGAATGGTGTTGATATGCATGGAAAACTACTTTTTAAGGAATACTCGAAATAGTTCTTTAAAAATAAATAAGTACATGACACTATAGACCTAAAAACACATTTAGAAAAGTCTTCCATAAAAAAGAATATATTTGAAAATTTGTATTCGATTTAAATTATATTAATAATTTGATCTTATCTTAAAGAATCACGTATATAAGAAAGTTGAAAAAGTCGTGTATTTTATATTTTCTGAAGAGTCGTGAAGATTTTGTGATGTATAAAAAAGATAACTTAATACTGCTTCATAAAAAATAGCCTTTTTTTTAGAAGATTCCTTGAGAATCTTGAAGCATTTGTAGAACACAAAAAATATTACTGGTTAGATTAAAAAAACTGATATTCAGTTATCGATAACTCCATAAATAATCGGAATTTTGCAATAAAATTGGGCGTGGTTTCTAATGGCTAGCAGCTCTACTACTCTGTGTAAAAATCATCAAAATCGGAGAAGGTCGCCAAAAAAGTGACCCGCTTCACTTATTTTCGCCGATATATATATAAGTTCTTCTAACTCCGGGTGGAGCGTAGGACCAAGTCGATTATTAGTCTATATTTTCTGCAGAGTCGTGAAGATTTTGTGATTTATAAAAAATATAACTAAACACTGCTTCATAAAAAATAACCTTTTCTCAAGCTTTTTTTTTTTGATGTATTTGAGAATCTAATAGATTTCGTAGTACCCGAAAAAAATTACCAAATTCTGGTTAGATTAAACAAAGTATATTTTTTGCAAGCTTACTTTCGAAGATGATGAAAATGTTGAGTATAAACAAAAGATTTCTAAATATTGAAAAGATAAATTAAATATTGTTTTTTTCAAGCTTACTTTCGAAGATGAGCCGGTTACTAGTCTATATTTTCTGAAAAATTGCTCTCTTAAGCTTTTTTTTAAAGATGAGCAATATTTGCAGAAGAATTGCGAACACAAGATCAACAAATGTTGCTAAAATTAAAAGAAGAATACTTGCTCAAACCTTTTTGAGAAGATAATGAAAAGCTCGTGTGTGATGTTATTTTTTCGTAAAGAATCATAAAACTACGAAGTACTCTACAAAGATATTGATGTACTGTTTACATTTAAGAAATATTATTGTTTTCAAGCTTACTTTCAAAGATGAGCAAAAACTGGATTATTAGTCTTTATCTGCCTAAGAATTTATTTTCTTTAGCTTTTTTTTTTAAAGATAAACAATATTTTCAGAAGAATGTATACTAAAAAGATCAACAAATACTTGTAGAATTAACAAAAATTATTGTTTTTTTTAGATTTTCTAGGAAGATGATGAAAATGTCGTGTATTAAAAAGTTTTCCAAATATCTTTAGCTTTTTTTTTAAGGTAAGCAATATTTTCAGAAGAATTGTGAAGACATCGCTTTATATTAAAAATATCAACAAATACTTGTAGGATGAACAAAAATTATTGCTTTCTTAAGTTTTTAGGGAAGATGATGAAAATGACGTGTATTAAAAAAGATGTCTTAATACTAGTAAGATTAATCAAATATAGCTTTTTGCTAGCTTATTTCCGTAGATGATCCAAAAATCGATTACTAGTCTTTTTTCTGAAAAATTGCTTTTCTTAAGTTTTTTTTAAGAGATGAGCAATATTTTCAGAAGAATCGCGAGCACAAAGCAGATGAACAGATACTGTTAAGATTGAAAAAAGAATACTTCCCAAGCTTTTTTGAGAAGATGATGAAATATTCGTGTGTGATGCTGTTTTTTTGTGAAGGTACACAACAACGATTTCGATATACTGTTGAGATTAAAGAAATATTATTTTTTTCAAGTTTACTTTCGAAGATAAGCAAAAACTAGATTACTTGTCTTTATATGCCGAAGAATTGCTTTTCTTAAACTATTTTTAAAGAAGACCAATATTAACAGAAGAATCTTGAACACAAGGAAGATTAACAAATACTGCCAAGATTAAAAAAAGAATACTTTCTCAAACCTTTTTGAGAAGATTATGAAAAACTCGTGTGTGATGTTATTTTTTCGTAAAGAATCGTAAAACTATGAATTACTCAACAAAGACTTCGATGTACTTTTTACATTTAAGAAATATTATTGTTTTCAAGCTTACTTTCAAAGATGAGCGAAAACTGGATTACTAGTCTTTATTTACCGAAGAATTGCTTTTCTTAAGCTTCTTTTTTTAAAGATAAGCAAAATTTTCAAAAGAATTGTGAAGACATTGCTGTATACTAAAAAGATCAACAAATACTTGTAGGATTAACAAAAATTATTGCTTTCTTAAGTTTTTGAGGAAGATGATGAAAATGACGTGTATTAAAAAAGATTTCTTAATACTGGTAAGATTAATCAAATATAGTTTTTTGCTAGCTTATATCCGTAGATGATCAAAAAGCCGATTACTAGTCTTTTTTCTGAAGAATTGCATTTCTTAAGCTTTTTTTTTAAAAATGAGCACAAAGAAGATGAACAGATACTGTTAAGATTGAAAAAGAATACTTCCCAAGCATTTTCGAGAAGATGATGAAATATTCGTGTGTGATGTTATTTTTTCGTAAAGAATCGCAAAACTACGAAGTACTCTACAAAGATATCGATGTACTGTATACATTTAAGAAATATTATTGTTTTCAAGCTTACTTTCAAAGATGAGCAAAAACTGGATTACTAGTCATTATCTGCCGAAGAATTGATTTTCTTTAACTCTTTTTTTTTTAAAGATAAGCTATATTTTCAAAAGAATTGTGAAGACAACGCTGTATACTAAAAAGATTTACAAATACTGGTGAGATTAACAAAAATTATTGCTTTTTTAAGCTTTTGTAAGAAGATGATGAAATATCGTGTATTCAAAAAGATTTCTAAATATCTTAATTTAAAAGATTAATAAATACTGGTGAGATTAACAATAAATATTGCTTTTATAATCTTTTTTGAGAAGATGATGAAAATGTCGTGTATTAAAAAAGATTTCTAAATACTGGTAAGCTTTATAAAATAAAACTTTTTGCAAGCTTATTTTCTTAGATGAGCAAAGAGTGTTGTATTATGCAATATTTGCCAAAAAATCGTGAATCCTAGAAGATTACCAAGTACTGGTTAGATGAAATAAATAAAGTTTTGTGCAAGCTTTTCAATATAAAATATTGTGAAATCGAAACTGAATGTTTAATGCTACACTGAGAATAAAAATCAAGTATTTCGCTGTAAAAAGTTTTGACTTTAAAACGTGAATAAGTCGGAATCGATTTACTTTTATTGAGCTTCAAATATTTATTTAAAACTCCAAAATTTAATTTGAGAATGTCCATCTGCTACTTAGAGGAAAGTTATTAGTTTTAAGAAAAACATCTCTCTATAGCATTACAGCGTGTAGTCTCCATTCTTAAATTGCGAATTTTTTATTTAAGATAAAAAGCAATAGCGTAGAAAGAAAAACACAAAACTGTAGAGTAAAACAATTTTGTTTTGAAGCTTTCCATCTATTCGTAACAAATGCGAACGCGAAGCTTGCTGTTGTTGTTTATTGTTCCAACATTCTCAAGGGAAATCTTCCAAATGCCTTTTATTCTTTCATTCATACCATAACTTTTCCAGGCTCCTTACAACTAACATACTTCGCCTAAATTCATTTAAACCAATTGGCAAAGTTTTTACTTTTATATTCAATTTTTGTATAATAGATATATAGACTCCATATTTAATATTCAATATATTTTAATAGTTATGTGATTGCATATATACATAAAAATATACATAAATAGTTAGTGCACACTCATACATATGTATTTAACTGGCGACTTTATTTACATATATATTTTTGATTGCACTTCATTACCCTTCATCATCGACATTTTGTTTATTATTATTATGCTGGAAATTTATGCTAAATAAAAATGGGGCGGACATGTTAAAACTAACTAACTAAAAAAAAAAAATAAGAGGGCAAAAGAGGAAGACCGCCACTGATTGCAAATGAATATGAATTTATAAACAACAAAAATAAAAAATGATAACGACAAAGAGACGAACCAAAAACAAAAGAAAAACAAACAAAAAAACAAAACAAAATCAAAAGACAAACATGTGTAACAACATACGCCTCTTTTACACATACTAATGCATAACACATATATGCATGCTTAGCAGCCGATACACTGAGAGAAAATTAAGTGGGAAGTTACTTTTTTGAAATTAATTTTCAATAATTTCGAGCCTTTGCTAGAAGACTTCATCAATAGAGAAAAAAACAAACTTTTTGCATAAGATTAATTAAATTTTAAGTTTTATTTTTTTTTAACACAATAGTATGCATCATTGGAAACTTGCTCTTGCACTTAAATTTTATTAATTTTTATTTAGTAAAATTACTTGTGTATGAAGACAGATTGTAAATGAAATATGAAAAAAAAACATTTTTTAAGAAATATAAAATTTATGTCAATAAAGTTAAAAGTCAATTGTGAATTTTTTGCGCAAACCCGGAAACTTTTAATTTAGAAGCATTTTAAAGATTAGAAAAAAAGAAACTTAGTAGAGCTTTTTGGACTTTTGAAAATAAGTTATCGCTCAATTTTAATTAAAAAAAAATTTAATTGAGACTTCTAATTTTGAAATAGTTTTTAAATGAGCTAAAAAAAAAAGGCAGAAAGAAGTTCTATTATATAACATGGTAATGAGAGCAGACGCTGCTGCAATCTATACTGAAGGATCCAAGATGGATCGAGGTGTAGAAGCAGGGGTCTACTCGGACGAACTCGAATTATCTCTCTCCTATCGCCTAGGCAGCAGAAACAGCATCTTCCAAGCGGAAGTCTTTGGCATCAGAGAAGCATGTAAGGTGTTGAATAAGCATCCGAGTCAGCTGGCGGAGGTGTGTATATTCTCCGATAGTCAAGCAGCTTTGCTGACGATCAAATCGCCAACCGTGAACTCAGAAATCATCAGACAATGCAAAGAAGATCTGAATGCCCTTGCAAGCAGAATGACCATCGCCCTCGTATGGCTTCCCGGACATAGGAACGTATACGGGAATGAAAAAGCTGATGAACTGGCGATAAAAGGAGCATCAGATGGCGAAGCAGCGGAGGTAGCTGTCAAATATCCCCTCAGCGCTATCAAGGAGAACTTCTTCTGCGAGCTCAGAACAAGGCTGAAACCAGATGGAAAAATATTGGCACTTGCAAGATTGCAAAGGAAATTTGGCAAGAGTAGAACGGCCGAACTGCTAAGCAAGCCAAGAACAATGATCTTCAGAATAGCATCGACAATAACCGGACATTGGCCGTTAGGAGACCATGCAAAGAAAATTCGCTGGCCCTACAACGTCAGATGCCGAAGCTGTGACCAGGAGAACACAGAGAGAGAGACAGTTTATCATTATTTATGTGAGTGCCCACGATTGGGGTCCTTACGCCACAGAGCACTAGGAGGCTTCGCGTTAGGAAGCCTACGTGACTTGGCCGAAAAGAACATAGACGACATCAGCAGGTTTATTAACGGATCGAGATGGTTTGCGTAAACCGAACAGAAAAAAATGGCGCATTAGCACTAATTGAGTTTGAATATGTTGTCACTCAAACGGCACCCAAACCAACCAACCAGTTCTATTATAAGTCATTCGTGAAATTTTATTTATTTTGTTAAAAATAATTTTCCAATATATAATTTCGTTAAATATCATTAAAATTAACACCTATTGGAGGATTTTCAATTAGGACTTCGAAGAAACAAACTTAGAAGCGCTTTTTAAAAAGGATTCCAAACATAACTTATTCCTCAAATTGTATTAATTTTTGAAAAATTATTTTTTCAGAAGTAAATTTTCTAAAATTATTATTTATTAATAATCAAACTAAATCTTAATTATATATTTTAATTCTTTAAAGTAATTGAAAGCAATAAAAGAGAGATTATACAAGCTTTTGATAAAAGATCCCTAATATAAGTCATTCTTGAAATTTTATTAATTTTATATAATTATAATTAATAAAACTTGATTGCAAATGTTAATTTTTAAGTTGTCTTCATTAATAAAGTTAAATCTTAATTAATTATATTATTATTATTACTAAAATTTTAGTTCTGTAGCAGTCCTTAAGGGAGTTCAAAGCAAAAAAAGAGCTTTTGAAAAAGTATCTCTAAAAGAAGTTATTCTTGACATTTGAAGCAAATTCATAGCAAAAAAAGACTTATTAAAAGAGATTTTGATAAGGGTTCTCTAACAGAAGTTATTCTTGAAATTTGATTAATTTTGTATAACTATATTTTTTTTAATTTAAATTTTCAAGCAGTCTAAATTAATAAAGATAAGTCTTAATTATTTAAATTATAATTATATATACTACTACAATTTTAATTCTGTAGCAGTCGTTAAGGGAGTTCAAAGCAAAAAAAGAGAGATCAAAAGAGCTTTTGATAGAGGATCTCTAGCAGAAATCATTCTGAAATGTTGAAAGAGCTTTTGATAAAGGATATATTAATTTAATAGATAAAAGCATTCTTGAATAGAATTCTCCAATATTGATCAATGTTTTATAATTATTATTTTTTAATTGCATTGCAAATTTCAATTTCTAAGAAGTCTTTAAAGGAAATCAAATTTTAGAATTTTGTGAAGAAAAATAGAGGTTTGTAGAGCAATCATATAAAAGGTATTACTATTGATAAAAATAAAAAAAGTAAAAGATAAAAATAAATGAATATTTTAAGTCTTAATAATTAATTTTTAAAATATTATTTGATTATAACGATTTTTAGTAAGAATTAAAACTTAAATCACCAACAATTTTGCAAAAAATTTGTTTTCATTCATTTTAAGGTTTTTTTTGTCAAGTAGATTTATTTTATGTCCATATTTTTGGTGGTGAAAAATAAAAAAATAAACAAATATATGCTTCTTTTCGATCTTATGATAACTTATAAGACTTTTGGATTAGATATTATAACATATTCATGTAATTTATATGTTCGAAATTAAGTTTTTGAAAATGCTTTATAGATGATTCTATAAAATAGTATTCAAAGCATATCTTTCAAATTTAATTCCTTAGAAATATTCGGCTGAGCTTCGGAAAACGATTTCGGATATATTATTTGAATCCGATTTGTTTTGAAATCACTTGGTGGGTGCTCGCCATTTCATCAAAACAAATTTTTTATGTGGCTTTTTCAAGTGGAATTACAAAGAATATTTTTTTTACATTATATTAATACCTGCGCTAAACATCATTCTAGACTTACTACCAATCGACCTCTACGCGGAGTACTCAGCTGCTCGTACAGCGGCGGGTCTTTTTAAAAACATTCGCTTCGGACATAGTTCAATAGGACGGGGGTTCTCTGACGAAATTGACTATGTCATACCGCGCCTACAATTTGGAAAAAGGGTAAAGGTGACGATGGAAGAAGACGGCTGGCGTAAAGGCCTAAAACTCAGTCACAATACCTAAAACTTATTTACTGACGGCTCAAAGATGGAAAAGGGTGTTGGTGCTGTAGTATACTGTACGGAGCTTAATGTAAGTCAAAGTTACAGGCTTTCGGACTACTGCAGCATCTTTCAAGCTGAGGTATTCGCCGCAATGAAGGCGGCTGAGCTGGCATGCACCGACACTTCAACTAGAGCAAGGTTAAACCTCTTTAAAGATAGTCAAGCCGCTATCAAGGCTATTGAATCGCACTGTACATCCTCCTTCCATGTCCTTGAATGCCAGGCAGTCATCCAGAGATTAACTGCGGCTCGTAAACTGCATATCTACTGGGTTCCTGGACATAAAGGCATAATGGGGAATGAAATGGTGGATGCTATTGCCAAAAGCGGTGTTGAGCTTCCGGAGGGACAAATACACGACGTGTGCTGACCGATCGAACATCTTAACGCTATGCTGGAGTGCAACATGAAGCGCAGAGCTGAAGCTAGATGGAAAAATCTAGATAGCTGTCATACAGCGAAAATCATGCTGGCTCATTATGGCTGAAAACAAAGTAATTTTATAATCAAACTCTCACGCACTGAATGCAGAACCATCACGGGTGTGCTAAGAGGACATTGCCTCTTAGCGAAGCATGCGCATAGGATGGGACTAACCACAAGCGAATTATGCAGGATTTGCAGGGATCCGGAAGTCACTGAGACCCTAACACACGCACTTTGCGACTGCCCAGCCATCTTTAGACATCGTCTGGCTACCCTAGGAGAACCAGCGTTTGTCGGCTTAGAAGAGATGGCCAGGCTGCAAGTTGACCATCTACTTAATTTCGCCAAAAAAGTCAAATTTTTAACCGACCATTACTTCGTTTAATAAGCTCCAACCTGGCATAGCTAAGTAACAAAAGGTCTATGCTAGGCTGCACTCTCTTGTGTGGCCAGCCAGTGTAACCCAACATAACCTATATTAATACCAATTGAGAGTTAGAGTCTTATTAATATTTTTTTTTTCTGATTTAACCCGAAAAATAGCACGCACAAGTACAAACGAAGCTTTGACTTTCGTTCATATGGTTCTTGAACCTTGAAAAACAAAACTTGTAATAAGAATATCAAAAATTAAGACGAGATAATATTCAATAATAATATTGAACTGATTTTTAAAGGAAAGGTTCAAAACTATGCTAATAAAGAGCATAGAAAACATATGCATTATCTGGGAGCAAACAAAATTTAATCGAATTAGTTTTTTTTTTTACTTTTCGCTACAACTTCATAATGACATAATTAAGACAAAAGTTTCTTCGCTCAGTGTACGAAATATATTTATATCAAATTAAAGCAGCTTTTGTCTCGTCTGGCTTTAACTTTTTGCGTGTTGCTTTGCGGCAAAAAAGGCAAACCCCAAAATGAATACAGGAATACCCCCAAAAAAATAAAAGAAATGCCCAAAATGTACAACAGCAAAGTAGAGAGAGAGAGAGAGAGAGAGAGAGAGAGAGGGGTAAAGAGCAAAAAGATATTCTATATAGTACGAAAGAAAAAAAGCAACAAAATGCAAAAAAGAATTGATGCAGAATTCAAATAATTTTATGGCATATTTAAGTGTCTGCATAATTTGGCTGCCCCATTGTTGTGCCACTGCTGCCCCGAACATGGCCTAGAGACAGTTTTCCAATGTATATGAGTATGTGTGTGTGTATGTGTGTGTATGAGTGTGTGTGTGTGTGCATATGACATAGAACATAAAAGGTTCAACTGACTGTAAACGCTTAAATTGATTTAAATGCAGGCGCAGCGCTGTCAGACAGCTGACCAGGGTTGGGCAGGGGTAGACAGCCTTCCAGCCACCAACTTGGTGGGTCAGTTGTTGTAGAGTACTTGGTTTTTGGTTGCTTGGTCAGTTGGTTACGCCTGCATTGGACGTACGTTGGGCTTTACAGCGACAAAGTTGGCTTATACCTTGGCTAAAATCTAAGCATGCGTGTATGTGTGTGTAACTGTGTGCAGTTGTAGCAAGTTTTTCAACTATTTGACTATGCCAGCTACTAATTTGGCTTAAAGTGTGTGGGCATGCGTGAGTGTGTGAGTATGTGTGTGTGTGTGCTTTAAGTCTTTGCCGCTTGTTATAATTTTAATCAAACTTAAAACAAATTTCCTAAATAGTTTTGCGCCCCCTTTTTGCCCGTTAAGCTGCTGCTTATTTGCCGCATGCTGGGCGTGGCTAAATGCCTTTACCAACACTGTCATATGTATATGTACGTGTGTGTGGGGCAAAACTTTTTAAGCTAGTTCTAGCTGTGTGTGTGTGTGTGAGTGCTGCCGGCTGGCGCAAAAGCTGATGAAAGTTTTTTGAGTGAATGAGCTCAAAAATCTCTTTTTAATACTTAAGCATAACTAAATTAACATGGCTAAGTATGTGTGTGTGCGTGTGTGTGGAAAGTGTCTATGTGTGCAGTTGTGTGCATGTGTTAGCGGTTAGTGGCTAGTGGCAGCAGCAGCAGCGGCAGCACAGCAGCAGCGTCGGTGGCATTTAACAATTTTGCGCAAATTAAATTTGCGTCTGCTGTAAACCAATTAGAATTTTTGTGGGTTAGACACGGATTTGTGCCCCCTTCCTGGCCTGCCACTGCTGCCACATATGTGTGTGCCTGTGTGTGTGTAAAGGACGAGTTTGGGCAAGTTGGTCGTTCGCATTGGCGCCTAAAAGCAGGCAATGAAACTCAAACAAAGCAGCTCAAACTGTTTTGCTGGTATGTGCGAGTGTGTGTGTGTGTTTGCGTGTGTGTAGCTGTGTGCGTGTTTTTTTTTTTTTAGCGGCAACTCACAAAATGATTTGGCCATAATGTGCACAAAATAAAACATGAGCTTGACCAAATAAAAATGGACAGACGGCCATAGATACATCAAACGAAGACAAACTACATGCCGCCACGTGTATGTGTGTGGGTGTAACTCAATATATGTGGCGGTGTGTGTGTATGTATGTGTATGTGTAGTTACCGCGTTTATTTGTATTAGACATGACCACAAGCTCAGTGAAGTCAACTAACGACGAGTACGTTGCGCAATAACCGCAGAAACGCACACACAGATACACACACGCACACACACACACATGCTTAGCAGCTGGAGCAGCAATGGCGGCCACCACGCCAAGGATGAGCAGCAACCAGTGGGGGGCACGAGCAGGAGGGAGCGTACGACGATGACGATGACGATGACCAGCTATGTGGCCGACCGTCAGTTGGCCAAAGCAAATAAACGCTTTCGGGCACAACATAAAAATTGTATATGCAAATGAAGGCAAACATAGCAACAGCGACAACAACAGCAACACCAACAACAACAACAAGAAGAACAGGAAACAGTCAAGCAACTACAACAACATAAAAGCCAAGAACATTTTCATTTTCGTGTCTCGGCGTTTTTTTTTTGTTGTGTTTTTTTCTTTCTTGCTGGTTTTTCTTATGGCTTGGTCGAGTTTTCTGCTGCTTCTTATATACACACACTCTATACAAGTGTATTAGTATTATATATTCAACTTGTAGCTTGCAACATTTACAAATGCTTACGACAGCAGAGATAACCATAATTCGTATAGTAAATATAATTATATACAGATAAGCCTAAATGTCTTATAAATAATATGACAGGTAATATTTAACACAGACAAAAATAACTTTCCGGCCAATAATTACTTATTATAAGTCAGCGCAACAATTATACGCACTGTTGCCCACAAAGACAAAGTTTATCGAATAACAAAAGCTAAGCTAATCAAATTATAGATAAAATGTGGTCAATCATGCTACTTCGTAGAAAATAGATTTTCTGTCAATATATTCGAATTTTTCTCTTAGCTTTTCTGTAGCTAGCAATTTCCAAAGAGTTGCCTACACCGATATATTTCTATTGTTTAGCCAACTCTTTGCAATGAATTTCAATCCCAAATCCTAACTGTCTTTTTTCCTTAACCCTTTGCACTCGAATGGCGCCGCATTTGCGCCACGCTTATTTCTCACTCAGCACTCTTGATTCTTACATAATGTTTATGTTAGATAATTATTTCTTTCTTTTAGTCTTGAATATAAGCTACAATATGCTTAATTACAATATATGTAAAAATAAATTAATTTCTTTAGCTGCAGCGACCGCATTTTTCTTAAACATTAATGCATTCACTTTTTACAAAAAAAGCTCTCGAGTTGCTGGTTGCTACTTTTGTTTCTTAGGCTCGAGTGCAAAGGGTTAAATATTATTCAGCATAAAAACTTTTCAGCTATAAATTTTTCAGGCACGTTCATCTGCAAATTATGAGAAGACCATCTATATATATCGCTTATGTACAGCGTTAATTAAATTCAGTTGGAGAAGACTTAGCTAGGTTGCGTTTATATAAGCCTCATCTTGATCAAAGTTTCTTTAACTTATTTTTTTATTACATCGAAAAAAATGTCATATTGTATTCATTGAAAATAATAAACAAAATGTAAAAAAAAATATCATATATAAAATTCTCGTGTCACAATGTTAGTTACAATACTTCTCCGAAACGACTACACCGTTTCCCATGAAATTTTTTAAGTAGGTCTGAGAGTCGGCCAACATCTATTTTTCATACCCCTAAGTGATAAAGGTTGCCACCCCTAACATTTTTTTTTTAAATTTTTACCAACTCCGGTCCTTGCTGGACCGATTCTGATGAAATTTTGTATGCTTATTGGGCAGGTCTGAGAATAGGACAACATCTATACCCCTATACCCCTAAGTGATAAAGGTTGTCACCCCTATCATATAATTTTAAATTTTTAAATTCACCTGTTACTGGTGTTCTCATGAATGCTTCGATGAATTTCAAATCTGATTTTTGCCTGTGTTAGAGGTTGTCAATACGGTGGTTTTTTGGTGGAAATGCAACGAATCAATTTAATTTCAATCTAATCGTACTGCCCAGGAACATGAAGATCGCAATGAAGAATTCGGTCAAGACAGACCCGTGAAGCGCGATATTCGACTAATAATGGTGCCTGTTTGAATCGACTTGCACCTAAAAAATATCTAAAAATCTTATATTTTTCCAGATAAGCTAACTAGAGTATTTTACGATGTTTATTCACTTTAAGAGTATTCAAAAAGTTTGGGCAGGACAACGTCTGCCGGGCCTACTAGTAAATTTATAAATAAAAACAAAAACTTAGAAATAATGAGCTCGCTGTAAATAAAAATTGTATTTTAATAAAAATTATATAAAAAAATATTTATATAAAAAAAAACATTTTAATAAGTAAATTTCATATTATATTGCGCAACTGGCTATTATATTTATATATAGTTCTTTTTTTCATTATTAATTGGTAAATTTATTTATTGTTTAATAATAATAATTGTTAATAAAATATGAAGAAAAAAAATATTATATGGATATTAAACGCAATAGTTAAAAATAATACACAAAAAACTAAAACAAAACAATATATAAAATAGTAAATGATATATTATATAAAAAGTACAAATAAGTATTTAAAAAATTAAAGTTAGTTAGACATTTTCAACAACATATTTATTTTAATGCAAATAATATAAAAACAATAATAATAAAATAAAAAATGTATATTGTATGATATTTAATTTAAAATGGAAAATATATATTTAAAAAATTATGTACAAAAAATTAATACAAGCTTTTGTTTAAAAAAGAAATAATATATTATATAAAAAAAATAATAATAAAAAAAACAATTAATAAAAAGTTTTAGTACACACGTTTTTTTAATTATTAATTTAAATAAAAATTATATAAAAAACAATAATAATAATAAAAATAAAAAAAAAATGTTGGGTAAGGTTTTCGTATTTACATATGAATTTAAAAAAATTACTTCTATAAAATAAAACTAAATGCAAAGTTTTGTGGATTTACATTAAAAATGTATTCTTTAAAAATAATAAACAATTCTTAAAAAAAAATATATATACAATCTAAGTCATATACTATTTAAAAGAATACACTATGAGGTTACATATTTAAAAAAAAAAATGTTTTGATAAAAATTATATAGCAAAAAATAATAATAAAAAAATATATTATCATATTATATTGATATTAGAAAAGAGGTATTTATTAAAATTAATAAACAAAAAAATTAATAAATATTATATATAAAAAATATAAATATTCAAAATATTAAAATAAAAATATATAAAAAATTTTAAGAGGTACCTAAAATTCAAATTAAAAAAAAACAAAAGAAAAAACAAAAGAATAACAAAAATATTGCAAAAAATAATAATAAAAAATATATCATCATATTATATTAATATTCAAAAAGGTATTTATTAAAATTAATAAGCAAAAAATTAATAAATATTATATATAATATATTTAAATATACAAATAATAATAAAAAAATATATTATCATATTATATTAATATTAAAAAAGATATTTATTAAAATTAATAAATACAAAATTAATAAATATTATATATAAAATATATAAATATACAAAACATTAAAATAAAAATATATAAAAAAGTTTGAGAGATATTATTTATTAGAAGTACATAGTACATGTATACTTTAATATAAAAAATAAAACATATATTTATTTATTTAAAAAAAATGTAACTAAAAATAAGCCAAGAAATAATTATGTACTATTTTAAATTAATTTCTAAATTACTATTGGAAATATATATACAACAATATAAAAAAAATTAAGCATTTCTTTTTTAAATAATTTTGTTAAAAAAAAAATATGAGCCACATTGAATTTATGTTTACAACAAAAATGGAAATATAATAAATTTCTTTTACAAACTATTTATTTTTTTAAGGCTTTTGTAAAATATAACTCGGTCTGTTCCAGTTTAATTGCCAATAAATATATATTTATTTATATATATTTATAAATTTATATATACTTCTCATTTTTAGTTAAAAAATTTAATTTTTTTTTAACAAATACCATTTAAAACTGAAGCTTAATTAGGGCATAAATATATTTTCAAAAAAATGTAGAACAGACATTGATTTAAGTAAAAAAAAATTCAATACCTGTGCCAAAAAAAATTTTCATTTAAAAAAATATAATATTTAAATTATACCTTTTACCGATGCGTATTAACAACTCAAAGTAAGTAAATGTTTTCTCTACCTGCAAGCTATAAAGGGCATATTAAGTTTGTAGAGAAGGAGACAGCGGAGACTCACAATGATATCGAAAGTACAGTCTAGATATCGTAGATGATGAGTAAGGAATTTTTTATGGGCATTATAGGTATTATACAGCTCCCATAGATCAATTTCAGAGCATCTCGAAAAAGGCAAGTATCTGATCATAGATGATGAGAACTAGAGCACGAAAATTTTTGGATTGGATTTATTGTCTTCCAAACAACTTGCTTACTTTATTTAAGTTAGTTATTATACAGCTCCCGAAAATCTAATTCAGAGCACCTCGAAAAAGAAAAGCTTTAGAGTTATACTTCAGCAAGTCCACGTTTGCTGCACTGCATCAAAAATGATATACCCTCAAGTGCAGTGTACTTCAGCTTCGGTGTCGTAGTCAGCTGGGATTTGATACGGTTTCTCCATTTTTTTCATTTTTTTTTTTGGTATAATTTTGGTTAGTATGTGTGCTTTGCTTGGCGTTTCCATGTGTCGGGAAGTTACAGGTGAAATGCGAAATGGGTAAGATGAAAAGCATGGCAAGAATGGGAAATGGGAAATGTAAAATGTTCTCGCGCTTCTTTTGTAGTTGGCCGCGTTTTTGCAGTCACTACAGCAACTTACTTTGCTTCCTGGCCAACTGAGTGTATCCCTGAGTGTGTCTATGCGTGTGTTTGTATCTGTGTGGGTGTGTGTGTGTATACTGTATGTTGCATTTGTATTCGTGGCCAAGCTTTGCTCTGTACAATGTGCTATGGCTATGAATTGAATTATTAAGCAGAGCAAAGTGTGGGCAGGGTCCAAGCTGATTGCTGAGCAGGTCATTCGAATGCGAAACACACACAAGTGTACAGATATATGTGTACACACATACATATATACGGGGTATGTACACATGCAGACACGCTCAGTTACTCACACACATGGACATTGATGCAGTTGCTCTATGAAAAATGGGCAGAGCCAGCGCAGTGGATTAAGCTAAAGTAGAACAACGGCATATAAACCCAAAAAAAAATATATACAAAAAAGCGCAAAGAATTGGACTGACTACAGTTTAACAAGCCGGCTATGCCATACTCTAGTTTTCTGTAAATTTTATTCGATTTTGATGGGAATGTAAGTAATTAATCATTTTTTCTTCGTAATACTTCATTATCTTATGTCTTACGGAAGCAGGAATTAATCTATAACTGTGTTTGACTTTTTTTTAGGATTTTCTGGTTCAGCTTGTTTAGAAAACTTTCGTAAATATAATAATAAAGGAAGAACATTGCTTTTTCATTATACAAGTAAGTGAATTTGGATATATTATTAAGCGATAAGCCGATCGACAAACAAATATTGAGGCGAAAATATGGTTGGCTGGGACACACCCTACGTAAACCTATCAACGAAATGGCACATAGAGTATTAGAATGGAACCCCCAGGACATTAGAAACCGCGGACGTCCAAAAAGTACATGGCGAAGGTCAATTAGGAGAGAGACGAACAAATCTGTCAGCAAACTTCGAGCAATAGCGCGAAATAGAAATAGTTGGAAAATTTTTGTAGATAGACTAAGTTATTAAATTTGTATTTTTTTTAAAACATGTCAAAATAATATAATAATTAAGCGATCAGCATTACGGTCGTTATGTTTCTTAAAAAAAAAAAAACCAATGAACTATATTTTCCTGAAATTAAAAAAAAAAGTCTGGCTGCCCCGGGTGAGGCTCGAACTCACGACCTTAAGATTATGAGACTTACGCGCTGCCTACTGCGCTACCGAGGCCATGTTCTTTCTCGTATCAAGACAAGCTTTTTTCTTTATGTCAAATTTTGGTGACAAAATTCTTCAGATCCGAAAGAGATTTTCAGGATTTTCCTTTAAAGCAAAAGAAGTGTTGTGAGAATTGATTTTCTTACAAGACGGGGTTTTTAAAATGTTTCTTATTCCATTTATTTTCTTTCTCAATGTGTATTTTTCGCAATAAATTCTGAGGACCCAACAAGGATTAAGTTAAGGCTCTTCGAATCCAATGTCAAATCTGCACTCCTGTATGCCTGTGAAACCTGGAAAGTCTCCACCTACATCACGAGAAGTTTACAGGCATTTGTAAACCGCTGATACATTCTTCAGATCCGATGGCCGCAGATTATATCGAATCAGGAATTGTGGCGCATTACAAGTCAAAAGCTTTTGGATGTCGAAATTGGGCAGCGGAAGTGGCGCTGGATTGGCCACACGTTGAGGAGTCCAAACGACAGCATCGCGAAGCAGTCCTTTGAATGGTATTCTCAAGGTACGCGGCGAGTTAGTAGACCAAGAACTACTTGGAAATCAATCAGCAACACAGCGTATAACGTGGCCACAGCTGAATTATCTGGCCGCAGATTGGGAAGGATGAAGGAAGTTTGTCACCGCCCTATGCCCCAACCGGGGTTGAAGGACTTGAAGAAGATAAGAACAAGGATTTTCAGGAGCCTTAGCTATTTCGAAATAAAATTTCGCACATTAGCGTTTTTTTTTTTTAAAGTTGACTAAATTCTTAGTAGTCGAAATAGATTTTGGTGACCTCGAGATCACGCGAAAACGGAATTTCGCTACTCATATGCTGCCGTTTCCATGGAGCTTCTCAGAGGCTCAATTTTATTACATAAGCTTAATATGCCCATTACGCTCTAGAAAAAATACTAAACTAATGCGACACGCGCGCGTTTTGGTGGCGTTTTTAGTCGCCTGGTCGGCCGACGCGACATTTGTCTTCATTGTAATGCATTTGCAGCGCCAAAAAGTATGCCATTATTTTGAGTTAAGGGCAAAGCGAACAATAATTTAGTCAGCAGCAGAGAGGGAGAGAGAGCGAGCAAGAGAGGCAGCAAAGCATTGATAGTGTATGTGTGTGTGTGTGTGTAAGACACCATTTCAATAGCAAATGCCAAAGTGAGTGCAGTTTGGTTGTGACACCTGCGACAAAGCGCGAGAGCACTAAAGAGCGCCATGTGTGTGTGCGTGTGTGCAATGTATCTGTAAGATACAGATACAGACACACTGCGAACATAAAAAATCGCATCGATCGCAACAAGCTGCACAACATGTAATTGACATGAAATTTAATGCCATAATATTATTTTGCACTTTTCCTATTGTTTTTTTGTTTATACTTTTTCTATCTATCTAGATGTTGTTGTTGTCGTTTGTTTTCTGCTTTGTTTAGATTAGAAAAGTTGGTCATTGTTGTTGCTTTTGTTGGGTCGCCTTGGCGCGCCTATGCAGCAAAACTTTCAAAACTTTAGTTGCATAGAGCTCTATGTCTGCCAAGTACGCAACGCGGCTTTAAGCAACTTATGTCTTATACTCTAACATTTTTGTATCAATTTATCATATATAACACATAAGGCTCAAGTAAATGTGTTAGCGTAGAAAGATAGAGTAGCGAAGTCATAAAAATAGTAGTTTTAAAATCCATTAAAGTAGACTTTAGTCAAGCCAAAAAGAACACATCACAGGTAAAAGTTTCACCATATTAAGCAAATGCTTTGAGTCTTATAAAAATATTATATAGAAACTTTCAACAATTCGTTATATATAATAAATAGGCAAAAATTCAGCGGTATGCCAAAAAGCTTCAGGCGGATTTGAGTCAAATTTTCTTCTTCGCTTAATTTCTATAAACGATTTCTAAATGAGATATGTTATCTAGCAAGCTACAGATTTAAAAGATTTTTGAGTTAAATAATTCTATTTTTCTCTACGACTTATTTTACGATTTAAATGCTTTATTGTATAAGTCAATTCCTTCCATTTTTGTAAAGCTTTGAATCTTATTATAAAATACAGGGTGGTCCATCTAGTGTGTGGAAATTGAACTGCCGACTATTTGACTTTTAAGACGTCAAATATCATTCATATATTGGTAAACATTGACATTAACAAAATGGGATGCTATACGCATGAAGAAAGTTGGGAAATATTAAAAACTTATTTCCAAAGTGGTGAGTCTTGAGTTTGGCCGAAGATGGCGAATTTTATCGAAAAATCATCTTCTCGGACGAAGCTTATTTCCACCTCGGTGGTTATATTATAAGCAAAATTGTCGCATCTGGGGCTCAGAAAATCTGCAAGCTTTCCAGGAGAAGCCAATGCACCCACAAAGAGTGACTGTTTGGTGTGGAATTTGGTAAGGAGCCTCCGAAACCATCAATGGCGTGGGCTACCACGCAATGTTCACCGAGCGGTTCTTCGAACAAATAGAAAATGAAGCTTTGGACGATATTTCGATTCAACAAGACGGCGCCCAGTGCCACACAGCGAACGCCACAATCGATCTTCTGCGCACAATCTTCAGAAATCGCATAATCAGCCGAAATGGCGTTGTGAATTGACTACCAAGAAGCTGCGATTTGACGCGTTTGGTCTATTATCTTTGGGGTGCGGTGAAAGATGAATGCTATGCCAACAATCCGCAAACAATAGATGAGCTGAAGGACAAGATAGGAGCCGCTATTGCCAGGATAAGGCCCGAAACAATCGAAAATGTGCTCAAAAATTGGACTGATCGAGTGGCATACAGCCAAGCCAGCCGTGGTGGTCATTTGCCCGAAATTATTTTTCATAAATAAATGTCATGAACCAACCTTTCAAAAAAAACTTTGAACATTGAAAAATATTCGACCATTTTGTTTTTATAGCAAAATTAAATTCCAATTTTTTTATGGACCACCCTGTATAATTATATTTTTCTCTAAGACTTTTTTTTCGATTTAAATGCTGTATTGTATTAGTCAATTCCTTCCATATTTTTAAAGCTTTGAATCTTATTATAAAATATTATATGATAATTGGAAACAGTTTGATTGATAAGCAGGAATCCGAATTCTTTCGATGGTGGGTAATTAGACACAATTTGATTAATAATAAGGTGCAAATTGCATCTTCCGATGGATTTGCTTTAAAAATAATCCAATAGAAATTAATATTATCAAATTTTTTGTTTTAGGAATTTGGGACCTATTATGAGAGAGTATGAGAATTCTTGCGCCAGATTCTACATATATGATGGCCCAACCGCATTAGTAATGTAGATAACTGGAACGTTTCAAATCAGAAACCCGCGCCAGAAGAAGTATACGAGCGTAAGGGGCTATAGATTTGGAAAACCCTTCGGAGATCCAGCGAGAACCTCGCTCGACAGGGCAGAGGTCGTCGTGTTGGTGCGCTATCAAAAACATGGAGAAAGTCGCTTTATATATAGGGTATCTCAAAGTCGTTCGCGTAGTTTTTTGCAGTATATGTAATAGGCAGAGGGAGGCCTGGCATACCATAAGTTATTTAGATCAAAATAATTATTATCAGACAGTTGGTTTTTACTAGTGCTGGAAGTAACATCGATGTTATAGGCATCAATATTTTTTATTTTTTCCGATCATCGATAAAATACCATTCCGATTTTGATTAAATTTAGTACAGTGCTTAGGAAATATAAAAAACTTACTTATCAAATTTGAACAAAATTAGTTGACTATATAATATAGTTCCTATAGGGCAGATCATCGTATATTGATGATCGATGTTTCTCCAGCACTACTCCATATATTTAAAGAAATTTCAATCACCCTGTAAAATGTTAGGCACTAAAAAATTGACTTCCGAAGATATTCTGAAATTCTAAAACCTTTAGGCCATGTAACGTTTTGAAACACCTGAAGAATTGCTTGCTTTATTCTCCACAGTCCTTAAAGTTCAAGCAGAGCTAGGCATAGTTAGTATTTTTTATACTTGCCGCGCATAATCATCTACAATTACAATCTTTTATACACTAAAGAAATGTTGCATAGTTTTGTCATTTGAAATAAATAGAAAGATTATAATTCATAACTGGTTCAAGTGCATTACTTAAGTAGTAGCAGTTTTTGTTCTTTGATTTTTAGTATTTTATTGTTGTTTATTTTATTATTTTTAAAAATGCTACATTTATCATCTTTTTTAGTGGTGGTTATGGTTGTTGTTAAATGGGTTAAAACTTTAAATCAACTCAGTATTTTACTAGAAAAATTTATTTATCCTCAGGGCAGAGGTCGTCGTGTTGTGATTTTCAGAACTATTTCGAATGATTTTAATGGCTGACTAATTAAAGAATATTAAAACTTAAAAAATGAATAACTAAACTAAATACAAAACTGGCTCAAGTTCCATATTCTGCCAAGTTCCATTTCGCTATACTCAAGTTTCACTGTAGTAGAAAAAGTTTTATGCCACCTAACTCGTGCGCCTTCCCAAGAAGAGAGTCTTAAATTCTTAAAGTATAAAAAGATTTTGGTTTTAAGTTTGTCTGATCCCTTAAAGCTGCTACATCTCATAACATAACTTGACAAACAAAGTATCGTTGAAAGCGTCTTGATTGTATGCCGGTTATAAGATAGTTGTACAACACTAAACTACGCATATTTCGTTCAAATGTCAACAGAGATAGACTCTCTCCCATAAAATTCAAGTCTTTATTAACAACTGTCTGCTGTCTTAAATGCAGCAAGCTTCAAAGACTAGTATGCATATCTCTCTCGGGAGCGTTGCGTATCTGTCCGACAGCAGTCATGGAGTCAGACCTTGGACTCGCACCACTGCACATTTTCATCAAAAAGTCAGCCATGCAGAGTCTACTACGTACCCAGATCACATCTGGACTCTTAGCAAGTGACACTGGTCATGCCGCACTTATATATTCCCTTCCTTACGTATCAATCTGCTCTAGATCACATCTTATGATCACGGAACCTTTTCATAACAAGAAATTTAGATCTCTTCTCCCAAGTCGGGGGAATTGGTCTGATGGCAGCCCCTGTGAAAACCACCGGTGGCAACAATGGTTCACGGATGGGTTCAAAACTGAGCAGAGTGTAGCTGTTGGAATCGTTGGACCAAACACCAGAATCTCTACCACAATGGGCATCTGGCCCAGCGTCTTTCAAGCGGAGATTCATGCAAAGCGATCTGCATCCTGAGTATCCTTCTCAAGGGAACTAGGCGCACACATATGCATTTATTCAGATAGCCAAGCTGCTATTAGGGCATGGTCATCCTGGAGCATCTTCTCCAGGATGGTTAAAGAATGCCATAACTACATACAAACCCTGTCCGCCCGGAACAAAGTCTTGCTATGTTGGGTTCTTGGACACTCGGGAGTGGAAGGTAACACGATCGCTGACGATCTAGCACGGCAGGGTGCCTCCACTCTAGCTACATCTCCTGCGACGTTTTGTGGTACTGGTTGGTCCACAATCAAAACCATGATAAACAAATTGTCAGCAGAAAAACGTAGGATATACCGGTTCTCCCTTACGGAGCTTCCTCAAGCAAAAGTGCTTGTCAAACTTCTGGATGCGATCAAGACAAAAGGTCTTGGCAGAGAGGACCTAAAGCTCCTGGTAGCTTACCTATCTGGCCACCACACTGTTAGATACCATCTACAGAAAATTGGTCTATCGGACTCTTCAGAGTACAGGCTCTGTGTAGAGGACGACGAAACCACCAGACATATTCTCTGTGACTGCCCAGCGCTGGTAGGGGACAGAGCCTGTCACATGTGAAAGGAACAGATTAGTCCCTTCCATCTCAGGTCAACACCAACAAAAGGCCTACTGCTATTCATGAGGAAAGCGGGAAGTCTTTTGCTTAACATTAGGGTATGGTACAAAAGACCTTTTGGTCGCAGTGCCTCTCTGTGAGGTACCCTTTACGGAAAAAAAATCAAAAAAAAAAACAACTGTCTGCGAAGAGTCTTAAAAATCTGGTGTCCGAATGTTATATCAAACGAAGATCCCCACAGAAGATTCAACGAGCTATGCAGACAAGCACTGGACTGGAACCCACAAGGAAGCAGACGCAGAGTGCGGTCAAAAACAACTTGCCGAAGAACTCTGCAAAGCCAAGTTGAAGATAGCGGAAAGACCTGGGGTTAACTGAAAGTTCTAGCTCACAACCGGGATCGATGGAAAAAAATCACGATGGCCCTATGCTCTACTAGGAGAAACAGGACTTAAGATGAAGAATAAGCTAGTTGACGTCATATTAAAATGAATATCACGCCTCTGTAGAATACATTACGAATACAAACGAACGCACTTATTTTTAGGCGAGTTAAAACTTAAAATAAAGTAAAGAAATAAAGGGAGAGAGTAAGAGATGCATCTGATAAACGAAAGAGTAACTCAAAAATGCAATACTTTATTTATATATATTTTCTTTATAAATTTCTAACAATAATATTCACTTTAACTCTCATACAGTAGCTCGCGGCTCTTCTAACGTCTATCGATAACTCGTTTACTATCGCTCTATCTCTCTCTGCTCTCTGTTCCACACACGCCATCTTGTTCCGCGTCTCTGGATCTGTCCACATTGCTTTGTTAACCTCTAATATGCCGTTTGCTTTCACAACACACTTGCATTGTTATCATCATTGTCATTGCTGTGGTTCTTGTTGTTGTGGTTGTTGTTGTTTTTTTGCTACGTGTATTCCCCAGTTTTATTCTATATTTGCTTTGCTTCCCTTCGCTTCCTGACCAACATCTCTAACAATTCCGTCCATTCCTGGCATTGATATGCGCGTTTCGTTTGCCATTCAGTTGGAATTCAGTTTTCGCGCTTTCAGCTTGACAAAAGTTTTTGCATTAGTTTTGGTTTTATTTGCTTCACACGCTTCGCCTTAGTTTGTATTTCTATTTGTAGCTTTAACAACAACAATATTTGTGCGTCTGTCTGTGTGCGTTGTGTATGTGTGTGTGTGTGCGTATCTGTGTGAGAGTATGCTCTCTGTGTATTTGCTTTCTTATTTGTTTGTTTGCTTGTGTGTAACTAACCTTTGCCCATTGCTGGCAGGCAAGAGCGTAGCCAAGGCAGTATGGAAAGGGGATCAAAGATGTATTTTTTTAAATCTTAAAAACTAAAAATCTAACTAAAATGGTAAATAAATTTTAAATTAAGTTTTATTTATATTTTAAGGAATTTTTTCTTTTGTCATGATTAAAGTTTTTTCTAAACTATTGCAATGCATTTGGGATGCCTTAAAACAACAAAACACATTTTATAATAACTCACCCAACCTCCTATTTTCAGCATATTTAGATTTTTAAATCTTCTCTCTCTAATTTTATTTTATTTTAAGCTTAACAATACATTAATGCATAAAAAAAATTTTTATTTTATGCTTATTTGGTGCATAATCGCATTGACAAGCTTAATTTGAATGCATTTCCGCTTCATTAGTTACAAAAAAATAAAAATATTTGTTATATTTACATAAATTGAATAAAAACATTACAATTATGAATTAATTATTTTTACTTATATTTATTAATATTACTGTCACTTCATTAATTAATACAAAATTATGGGTAATATGTTAAGTAGTCTTGCTTTGAAGGACGAAAAGGAATGAATATATTCGAAATCAATTTATTTTCACATGTTCGATATTTCTCTATTTCCGAAAACGAAATCGAATTAAAAAAGTTGCTTAAAAATAATGCAGCTTAAAAATTGTAATTAAACAAATTGTAAAAAAATTATTATGTTTAAATAATTCGAATTAAAAAAAATTTGTTAAAAAAATAATTCTGTTTGAAAATTTGAATTAAACAAATTGTAAAAATGCTATTATGCTGTTTAATAATAGAAATTTAGTAAAAAAAAGATTATATAATTATATAATTATAAAATAATTATAAAATAATTATAAAATAATTAATATTAATTCTTATTATAAGTGAGTTAAAAAAAAATGTTCAAAAAATATATCTGTATATAATTTGTCATAAAGAAAAATTATTTTTGGAATGAAAAAAAAGGCGTACGTAAAGTCGGGCGCGGACGACTTTGGGATACTCTGTACCACTAGCTTGCAATACTATCAGGTTCCTTCATAAAAAATCAAAAACAAAATAATTTTTAAGCAAAACTTTTTTTTTCCTATGGGAACTATATGATATAGTCAACCTATTTCGTTCAAATTTGACACAGTGCCTTAATAACTTAAAAAATATCTAAATGTCGAATTTAGTTTAAATATCTTTACAAACAAACGAAACACAACGAATTTCTTATAAAAAACGTTTTTTTGGACCGATTGGTCCTATTAGAGCTATATGATATAGTCAACCGATTGGGATTAAATTTAGTACAGTGCTTAGAAACTATAAAAAACTTTCGAATACCAAATTTGGTTACGATATCTTCATAAACAAACGAAACACAACAAATTTTTGTTAAAAAATCGATTTTTTGGAAAATCGAACCTATGGGAGCTATATAATATAGTCAACCGATTTTGTTAAAATTTGGCACATTGCTTAAGTGCTCTAAAAAATTTCCAAACGCCAAATCTGGTTACGATATCTGTATGAAAAAACGAAATATAGAGAATTTTTCTTTAAAAAGTTATTTTGGCCGATCGTTCCTATGGGAACTATATGATATAGTCAAGCGATTTCGTTCAAATTTGACACAGCATTTTAATAACTTAAAAAGATCTGAATGCCGAATTTAGTTCAAATATCTTGACAAACAATCGAAATACAACAAATTTTGTATAAAAAACGTTTATTTGGATCGATTCGTCTTATGGGAGATATATGGTATAGTCAACCGATTTTGATCAAATTTGATACAGAGCTTGAGCACTACAAAAAACTTACGAATGTCAAAGATTACGATATCTTAATAAACTAACTCGGAATTAATATTTCTTTAAGATTAAATGTAAAAAAGTAAAGGTGTTTTAACAAAATGTTATATAAAAATTACTTCAAAGTGTGAAAAACGAAAAAAAAAGTGTAAATCTTAGATAACTTTTAAAAATCTCGTAGTTGCTTTGTATGAAGTATAAACAAGTATATATCATCTTAAAGCTTGAATCTTCTTCTTTCCAAAACCGTAAATCAATCGAAAATCGGTTCAAAAATGGCGACGTTGTGATTGTGGGAGTGATCGCAGTACCCGAAAAACTGTTTTCAAGCAATAACTTGCGATTTTGGGGGTGCTAGACAATTTTGAAACACACTATCGTGATCTACTCGTCAAGACCTACAACGTACACTAGGTCACTTGAAAAGTTCTAAATCACTGTTGGACAGTGTAATTAATAAAAAATACAATGACATGTGCATGTTAAAACTTTTGAAGACAAAAAAAAATTTAAATCGCGCGTTTTATTAAAACAAATCGTGAGTCTTAAACCAGGAAGCGATCATCCCAGTTATGATAAGAAGTGTAATGTACTATTTTTGATGAAAGTTTTAATTAGTAAAAAGGTTTAATCTGAGTAATATCGAGTATATAATAAAAAGTGTAGCATACTCATCGGTTGTCCATGACTTGCAGTTTCCCGTTTGCACCATTTGCACCGTCACAAGTCGAGAAAAATTTTGCTGTGCATATTGTGTTACCAAGAAAACTTTTTTAAGCGAATAAAACTTGAACCGCGCGTTTTTAAAACCCAAATAGTAAATCTTAAACCAGGAAGCAGTCATCCCAGTTTGTTTGAGAGTTCGCAAAATCTCTAAACACGTAAACTACGACAATAATTAAAAAATTAAATCTACAATTAATAATAATGCGTATTGAGTATTAAAGAGAAGATCATTGATTTGCCAGTAAATTTGAAATAAAAGCAGAAACAAACAAAAACTATAATAAAATTGCAAATAAATGTATGCACAATAGTGAATTACTTGTACCCAACATAGTTTAAACCAGTTGTGAATTGTAAGCGCATCTTGTTTGAAATACAATGTTGCCTATAACGTATGCTTCTATTTTTGTTGCTAATGTATGGAATTCTGTTTCACACAGCTTTAGGGGCTTTGGTTGGCCAAAATCCATATATTAAAAGTCGCTAAAATAACTTCTTTTAGCCGCCATAAGAACATAAATCTGTAACGTTACGTACCAAAAATTTTAACAGATCGCCCAGCTGTTACGCTACCATCTGTTAAACATTGTGAATCGAGGATTTGCAAAAATCTGCAGGAAATATGGGCACAAGCTGGTAAAATTTGATGTTTCTAGCTCTTCTAGTCTCCAAGATCTAGGCGTTCGTTCGGACGGACGGACATGGCTCAATCGCTACCCAAGGTTATTATAAGCATATTGGTATAAAGGACTTGTGGTCTGCCGCGCCTCCTTCTGTCCGTTACATATATTGCACAAATCTAGTACAGGGTATAACAGGTCGCTCAAAAAGTCCTCCGCCTGACATATAGAGGGCGCCACCAACGAAAATTCTTTTATGGGGTTCGATAGCGCTATCTTTCATAAGATATGTGTAAAAGTTTCATGTCATTTGGTTAACGCGTTCTCAAGTTATACGCGTCAATGTGAAGCTACCTCAGTGTTGTTATTAAAAATGGAAAAAAAAAGAATTTCGTGCGCTAATTAAGCATTGATTTTTAACCGGAAAAAATACGGTAGATGCTAAACTTTGGCTTGATAAATATTAATTAATTAATATTAAAGTTGGCAAAGTGGGTGCCGCGTTTGTTAACACCGGACCAAAAACAACAACGAATTGACGATTCTGAGGCCTGTCTGGTGCTTTTTAATCGCAACAAAGCCGAATTTTTGGGTCGATATGTGACAATGGAAGAAACATGGATCCATTATTACACACCTGAATCTAATCGTGCATCAGCAGAGTGGACTGAGGCTGGTGGAAGCGCACCAAAGCGTCCGAAGACACAACAATCGGCTGGAAAGGTTATGGCCTCAGTATTTTGGGATGCTCACGGTATTTTGTTCATCGACTACCTTGAAAAAGGAAAAACTATCAATAGTGATTACTACATGGCATTAATGGATCGATTGAGCGAAGAAATAAAGAAAAAAGGCCCCACATGGCGAAGAAAAAACCGCTGTTTCACCAAGACAATGCACCGTGCCACAAGTCGATGAAAACAATGGTCAAATTGCATGAATTGCACTTCGAATTGCTCCCCCAACCCCCCTATTCTCCAGATCTGGCCCCAGCGACTACTGGCTCTTTGCTGATCTCAAAATGATGCTCCAGGGAACAAAATTTAGCACCAACGAGCAAGTAATTGCCGCTACTGAAGCTCATTTTGAGGCAAAAGATCAAGCCTTCTACAAAAAAGGAATCGAGAAGCGTTGGACCGACTGTATTACCTTAAATGGAAATTATGTTGATGAATAAAATCGAATTTTGCTAAAATATTGTGTTTTTCTTAGTTAGGCCGGGGACTTTTTGAGCGACCTGTTAAAATACACATTAAAAAATTGCTTACAAAAAAATAATTAGGTTGTTTTAATCATTTTTAAATAAAAAAATGATTTTAGAATGAAAAATATAATTTCTGGTATTTAATATTTAAATAGCAAGCGTTATAAAATCGATTAGCATAACTAACTGAGAAAAACTTGGGAAAGTGCAAATTTAAATAATATTTAATATTAAATTTAAATTTTTAATAATTCATGATATGAATCAACTTACATTGATTGCCTTGAAAAGGAACAAGCGGTAGAAACTTTGTTCCAGGCGGAGCTACCTCGAGAAATTATTATTAGCTATTTATTAGCTTTTTTACAATACTATCAAGCATATTAAATAATTTATATACTATGTAGTATTGTTAATAAAAAAGTCTAAAAATATTTATAAAATTGATTTATATAAATAAAAAATATTATATATAAATGTGTTTTTCAGCTAATTGCTTTTAGCCCAGAACTTTTGAAGTTTTAATAAAATATACGTTTTTTTTTTAAATTTTTTACTTATAAGTAGTTTTTATTTTATATCGTAAATAATTATATTAATTAGCAATTAAAGTAGGCCAAACTAAAACAGCAAATCACAAAGTTACTTTGCTAAACATGCATTTTATTGACATTTAATCGATAAGAAAATCGATATTTTTAGAACCGAATTGCTGCCAAAGCCCCATGAATGACACATTTTAAATAGTCTTAGTATGTTGCAGCTGTAGCAGTGGCAAGGCCCCCCTCCTAACTACACCTCTGCTACCAACACTCGAGCATTTTCTTGCCACTTTGCAGCTGTATAAAAAACAAGAACAAAAAGCAAAAAAAAAAAAAAATAACTAAATAAAAATAAATAAAAAAAAATAAAGAGAAGAAATAACCAAACAAAACTTTTGCTCACCTACTTTCATTGTACTTTGTTGTCTATTGTTGAACCCTCCAGACCCTGCCCTGTTCGCACCCCTGCGCCCCTTTGCACCCCTCTGGCAAAAGTCTTGCCTCTTGCATGTCGATCTCATGCTGCTTTTGCAGCATTTTTAGCCAATTTCCGGTAATTCAGTTTTATGCAGCAACTTTTTCGTTTTTGGTTATATTTTTTTTGTTTTTTTTTGCTTTCTTACTTTTTTGTATTTATAAATAAATATTATGCTGCCAGAAAAAGATACTCTTACTGCTGCTCCGCTGCCATAGCCATGGTCATAAAAATACAGTCCCTCGACAATTTCAAGGTTATGCACGTCTAGTACATACTAATGTGTTTGTTTTTGTTGTAGTTGTATCTGTGTGTGTTTTTTGCGCGTGTGTGTGTGTGTGCATACTTTAAAGCAGCGCCTATGCGTAGGCAATGAATGTCTAACTGCGCTGCCATAAAGCTAAGTGAAACTCGCCTTAGTTTCGTTAGCCTTAGCCTCTACGACTAGCCCGCAAAACTTTGCCCATTCAAAAGATACAACAACAGCAACTACTTGAAGATACAAAAAGGAGCGCACGGATAGCAGCCAGCCGCGAGTATCATTATTTATACTTTGTTAGCGTCTTGGCCTCGACTGCTGCCACTTGGCAGTTGCTTTATGTGGCATGCCTCCAGCCCACCCATCTTCGCACTGGTCTAAGCAGCGCATACAACTTGTTCGTAATTGACTTTGATAATTTTCACTTATTGTTGCATACTATAGGGCGCTTAGAAGCCTGCGTAAGAGCGTATAGGAGTCTGGGAGAGAGACTACAGAGATTCGCTGTTAATTTGATTAGAAAAGTTTCCATTCGAGAGTTTCCGTTTCTGTTTTTGTTTCACTTAATGTTTCAGTTTCATGCATTGTCGTCGTTACGTTTCGTTATGTTTTGCCCCCAAAAATGTTGAGAAAAATATTTAAAAGTTTTCTAAAACTCCTCGGCAAGTGTACTCAGACATGTAATTTTAATAATGTGTTATATATCTAAGCAAAAATCGCATATGCTATAAATTACGTATATTAATTACCGTGTTGTGTTGCCAAACTTATTATACCAACTGTACAGCCAAGTTAAATAAGAGCCATAAAAAGTTATCGCAAGTATTAAAGTGAGTGTTAAAAACAATGTTTTTTTGTGCTGCTTGGCAATTTTCTACAAGTAACGCTTATATGGTATGGTATGTATATAAAAGTCTTAAATATTTAGATTTAAAAAAGGTAAACCTGAAGTCTACTCAGGCACAGCTAAAGGTATCTATATTCGTTATACTTTTTCATAACACTGGTCGAAATAGAGAGGTAGACCCAGTACGGGCTTGGCATAGTGCACTGTCTCTATAACGCTCAACATGCCGCCATGTGTTAGAAAAAGTTTCACATTGGGATGCTCAAGTATTGCCTGTTGCGGCAGCATAGGACTCAAATAGATGTTGGAGCTGAGATTGGTCCATCTTTCCCCTTCATACTTCCAAATAACACTTTGCGGCAGTGTCTCAAATATATCCACAAGCCAAGCTTTGGTCTCCGCAGGTAAATCTTTGCTCAGCACTTCGAAGCCTAAGCTAAAGTAGAAGACTCCGTGCTGAGATCGCTCTATAAACTGCGCCAAATCTGTATCTAACTCAGGTATCTGCTGTGGCAAATGAAAACCAATGAGCGTAAAAGAGTCTTCTGCTCTTCGTAAAACATAGCTCTCTTTCTTGTTACTCAGTCTTCGATTGAGCATCAAATGCACTTACACCATGATCCAACAATAAGAAGGTGACGCAAAGCGCAGTTTCGTTATTCATGTCTCTCTCAAAAGAGAGCGTGTTCACTTTTTGTATGGTAGCTATATCAAATAGAGCACTAATTTGGATCAAAATGCACACAAACGTAAAAACTAACATTAAATTAACATAAATTTAATTGCGATATCGACTGATTCACAAAAATTGATTACTGAAACTGAAGCAAGAAGATATACTAACAACGACTCCACCCCGATGACGAACATTGCCATTTCAAAAAGGGCCCGAATTGGACAATGGCACGTAAGGACTCTAATGGAACCATCCCGACTGGCGCAATTTCAAAGTCAGGATGGCGATAGCTAGAATCAGTGAGATGAGATGGAGTGGAAATGGAGCAACAACAACATCAAACGGCAATCTAATTCTACATAGTGGAAACAATGAAGCAGGCAGGCACGGGGTAGGAATCTTTGTGTCCAAGCGTCACAAACAGACACTCTTGTCCTGGCACCCCGTATCCGACAGAGTGATAACTGTCAGATTCCGATAAAGTGCTAGGCACATCTCCATAGTGCAATGCTACGCCCCAACAGAAGACGCCCGAGACGAAGTCAAAGACGAATTCTACGCCGCCCTCACATCCACTCTGAATGGGATCAAGAGAGGAGATATCACCATACTCATGGGTGATTTCAATGCGAAAGTTCGTCCGAACAACAACGGACTGGTTTCAGTCATGGGTCAACATGGTACTGGCACACGCAACAACAACGGAGGCAGACTGGTGGACCTATGTCAAACCTTTCAGCTGGTCATAGCTGGAAGTGTGTTTTTACCCATAAGGATATCCACAAATACACACGGACATCTCCGAATGGGCATACACGAAACCAAATAGATCACATCTGTATAAGCAAGACATGAAGGCGATCATTGACGGATGTTCGAAACAAGAGAGGAACGACAATAGACAGTGACCACGAGTTGGTAATTGGAGAGCTGGCAATCAAGCTGATGAAAAACTTCTCCACTGCCAGCAGAAACACGTGCAGACCAACCCCCTCAATTTACATCGTCTAGCTGACACCAACGTCTCTGTCAGAATGGCAACAAATCTGCGTGCTCAACTTGTACCACAGCAGGAACAAAATACCATAAAAAAATGTGAGCCCGACCCGATTCTTATGCTCTTCGAAATTTTAAAACAAAAAGGCTAGAGAATAAACTTGCATCCCATTTGGGCGTGTTAATGTTATCGCGCTCACAGCTTTATGTTTTTATCTATCTACCTATCCGTAGATACCGATATTGTTCGTTTATATCCATAACTCGAGAACGGAGAGTCTGATTTGCTTGAGATTTTGGTTGTTATAATTTTTCCAGCCTCAGAAACTGTGAAAAGTGTAAAAATCGTACACAAAACGTCTTACTTTAAACATTTTTTATCTAACGTTTTTATCTATCCATCTGCAAATATCGAGCAAATTCTTTGCATCCATACCTTGAGAACGGAGCGTCTGATTTGCTTGAGATTTTTTGTAGCCGTTTTGTTAGCCTCAAAAACTTTAAAAAGTGTAAAAATCGTAAAAAAAATTCGTACTTTTCAAATTTTTTATTATATATATTTTTTAGTAAAAAAAAGGCATTTGTTTTTATGTAGCAACATGTTACTGTTACTGCGCTCAATGCCTTACGTTTTTATCTATCTATCCGTACATATCGAACAAAGTCCTTTATATCCATAACTCGAGAACGGAGCGTCTGATATATATGCGATTTTTGTGTTGTAATCTTTCTAGCCTCAGAAGCTTTGAAAAGTGTAAAAATCCTACAAAAAAATTGTACTTTTAACATTTTTTATTCAGCGTTTTTATCTATCTATCTGTAAATAGCGAGCAAATTTCTTTGCATCCATAACTCGAGAACGGAGCGTCTGATTTGCTTGAGATCTTATGTAGCCGATTTGTTAGCCTCAAAAATTTTAAAAAGTGTAAAAATAGTAAAAAAAAATTCATACTTTAAAAAAAAATTTTCTATCAAGTATCAAAAATGCAGTTATTTTTAGGAAGTAAAATTTTGTCATGAACTTTTTGTAAATATGTTCGCCGCCTCGTACGACTCTAATGCCCTAATAAATAATCATTGTAATTTAATAATTAAGTAGAAGGGAATTAAATATTAAGCCTAAGCTCTTTATTTTTAAGAATATTGAACAACGCGTACATAAAATTGAAATGAACATTTTTTTGTGTAGAATTAATAGGCCATGGGTCCAGTTGCAGCTTTCTTTTTAAAAGCAATTATTTCTTTTTAATTTAAAAAATTTGGTCTGAGCGGAAATTTTAGGCAGTTAACCAATTTCCATAAAAGTTGTTGAAAAAATGCACAATTTGCTAAAAAAAATTAATATAATAGTTTTTACGCAATTTTAAAATTTTAAATATATTTTTTAAATTAAATTTGTTCTAAAATCCTACCTAAAATACCGCTAAGCAGATTTTTAATTTTTAATGATGATGAATTTTATCCTAATCGATTGTCATTAAACTCTGCGTCTACTCTAGAAAGTAAGCATGTTTATTATTATTATTTATTTATTTTTTTAATAATTTGCTCAAGTATTGTTTAATTTTTGCAAATATATATAAGAAGTTTCTACTTGCGGAACTAAGTTGTCTTCGCCGGATATCTTTTTCTATTTTCTAAAACAATTCTCAACTTTTCATCTTTCAAAGACGCTTTAAGCTAACTTCAGAAACTAAAAGTTTTTTTCCAGATGAATTGCTCTAATGCTTTCATAATGTATCTTATGGAAAAATATTACAAATATTAATGCAACAGTGTTGCATAGTCTTTTGTATAAAATTTAAGCTCTAATCGATTTAAATAGAAATTATGTAATGATAAAATTTGTGGTCCCTCTGTTTTAGTTAAAATTTTTATTATTTTATATACAATTAAAAATTAATTTGTAAACTTTATGAAAACTATGACAAAAAGAAGTTTAGGATATGTTTTAGAAAATTTCAATTCAACAAAAGCAGCCGTGCTGAACATTTATCGATTTGCTTTAGAAAAAGTGCTTTACTTAAAATAAAATGTTCTTATTTTGTGTTTACTTTCCTGTTTCCGATTGAGACTGTTTCTAGCAGCTCCTTAAAATCCAAGCACTATTATAATTCAAGGCCTTGCATGAACTTAAATTGATTTATATACTCTGTAGGTGCTTTTATTGGGGTTTAAAGTATGACAACCTATGTGTACTGAGTAAATAGAATTTTTATGGATTCCATTCGCAAAACCAAAAAAAAGTTTATTACTGATAAAAAGCAAAAAGCTGTGAAGCTCTAAAAAAATGTTCAATAGTCAATAGTTACTTAAAAGTTCGTCTAAAAAAAATACATTCATTTTTTCATGCATATCTGAAATATTTCTCATTTCTTTTAAAGCTTTGGGATATTTGAAGTATTTGTATGGAATTTTTTTTTTTAGCAGACTTTCCAAGACAGTTTAAAAGGGAATTTATTTTTGAATATTTTTTACGATTGCTTTTTTAACTTTTTGCGGATTCGATATGCGCTAAAAATATAATAAAATTTATTATATATTTTTTCATTAATATCTTAATAAAAAATTTGCATATTAGTTACTAAATTTTTAGTTTCATTATTATTATTTTATTTTTTACTTTGTACAACTTATCCTACAAAAAATTTGTTGCTTTGCTAATTTTTTATTGTAATTTTTAAATTAAAAAAATGTACGAGGGTGGATTGATAAGTTTCCGGCCTGACCAAGAGATGGCGCCACTAGGCCTACCTTGAGGTGGCGTTCTATAGTACCATCCTTAGATCGCTTGTAGCTATAGTTTCAGCCCGATCGCCATGTTAGTTTAGATTTGAGAGCACACTGAACAAGACGCCTCTGTGTTTTTCTTGAAAATGGAAAAAAAAAACATTTCTACCGCCAATTTGACGTTGTATAAGCGTAATTCAAGCAAATTTTTGCGTCGATTCATAACGTTGACGAAACTTGGGTCCACCACTACACCCTGAAACCAAAGAACAGTCTAAACAGTGGATTGGACCAGGGGAACCATCTCCAAAGAAGGCAAAAACAATTTTTTCAGCGAACAAGGTTGGCTACTGTTTTTTGGGATGCAACAGGTATTACTATACATTGATTACCTTGAAAAGGGTAAAACTATCACTGGGCAATACTACGCAGACTTATGGCAACGTTTGAGCCACGAGGTGAAAATTAAACGACCTTATCTGGCGAAGAAAAGAATCTTGTTTCATCACGATAACGCACCAGCGCACAAGTCAATCGTTGCGATGGCTAAACAACGATCTGAAGTTTGAATTGATGCCGCATCCTCCCTACTCTCCAGACCTAGCACCGAGTGACTATTATCTGTTTCCTAACCTCAAAAAATGGCTTGGCGGTAAGAGATTTGCGGACAATGAAGAAGTAATCGAAGCTGTAAATGGGTATTTTGAGGAGCTTGACGAATCAGTCTATAGAGATGGCATTACTAGACTAGAACACCGCTATAGAAATGTATCAGCCTTGGAGGAGATTATGTTGAGAAATAAAAAAACAAAATTCTTAAAAACGTTGTTTTTCTTGGTCAGCCGGAAACTTATCAATCCACCCTCGTATTTGTTGCTTTGCTAATTTTTTATTGTAATTTTTAAATTAAAATAATGTATTTATTGTACATTATATAAAAAAACTATCAGCTCTAGGTTTTTTCCAATTTTCCGACGAATTGTTATTATAAACTTAATTTAATATCTTTTTATTTTATTTATTTATATTTTTGTACCTGTTAAAACTAAATATTAATACTATTGAATAAAATTAAATTAATTAGTTAATATAAAAACTCTTAAATGTTTTGAACTAAATAAATTTTTTTGAATTATCTGTTATTTTCAATCTAAACTTGGTTTATTTTCCTATATATATTATTTTTAGTTACTTAATTTTGAGCTTTTTTAGTTATTATATTTTAAATTTTGTACAACTTATCTTACATGGCTCTATATGGTTTTATAATTTTATTGCTTTTTAAATTTTTAAAATTAATTTCAAAATTAAAAAAAATATATTTTTGTGCATTATATTAAAAATCTCTTGAATATTTTCAATTTAAGAACATTTTTTTAATTTAAGAAATTTTCAATCTATTATTAGTAAATAGAATATGCTCAAAATTGGATGCTCGTAACTATAATTAACTTAACGAGCATAAAAATCTATTGCATGAGTTAAAAAAAAAATTTTATAAAAACAAACTGTGCGAAATTATTTTCCACAATAACAATTTTTTTTTTTATACCTACTCTGACAAAATTTTTAAGCTCAAATTGCCGCGCTTGAAAGGCATTCTTTTTATAAAAGCTATAACTAATTTTAAATAAATAAATAATTTAAAGTTAATGCATAAAGCTTAAAGCGGCATTTGCATTAATTATTTCTAGTTGACCGAATATTATTAAAAATGCAAATCGATTCTACAACAAATAAATGGATGGCATTTATTTTTGACAGTTCGATGCAAATACAGTAGAGCTTCACTAATGTGCAACAGCATTTTGGTTCGTTATATAAGAAAATTGTTTGTACAGAAATTGGTTTGAAGAGGAAGAAATAAGCAGTCCGATGGATTACACTAGTTAACAAATTGAAGGATCATCATCGTTTAAAACTTCGCATAAGAGTGCTTTTTAGGATAATTTTGAGATATTAACGAACTGAAAAAAGTGCCCAAAAACACATTTTTTCCAAAAAAATCTCGAAATTAGAAAGAAAAAAACATATTTCTCGACCCAAAATGGCCCTTAAAATAAAAGTTAATTTCTCGTATAAACTAGTGATATTTATTTATAAAATTTTTATATAGAAACTAATACAAAATTATAAAAGTTTTGTAGCCAGAGCAAGATAGGTATTCAGGCTGACGAATAGATAGATAGGTAAAAAAAAATTCGTCATATGCAAAAGCTCATTGCAAAGGAGTTCGCTTCAGAAAAGCACGACTTTACTTATATACAAGTCGGCTCAAAAAGTAATGAGAAATTAGGTTATTTTACTGATTTCAATGATTTTGCCGTGTAGGAATGAAAAAACACTAAATGAATCCTTTTAGAACAATCATAAATATCGCTCGCTTTGAAAAGCATTCCACTATCACGTCCAGCTATTAAAAAGCTACATTAAGCAACCTAAATTTTACTTCTTAATTATAAATTTTTTTCAATTTTTTTTGCAAATTGGGTCAATTCCAATTAAAGAATATCTCCGAAATTCTCTTCTTCTTCTTCCGAAATCTCTTGTCAGTACTGCAGTATTTTCGGAAGTATTTTTGATTAAGTTTTTTATATATTACTAGTGAGCCCGGCAGACGTTGTCCTGCCCAGACTTTTTGAATACTCTTAAAGTAAATAAACATCGTAAGATTCTCTAGTTAGCTTGTCTGGAAAAATATAAGATTTTAAGATTTGTTTGCAGCTCGATTCAAACTTGCTTAGTCGAATGTCGCGCTTCACGGGTCTGTCTTAACCGAATTCTTTCACGTTCATTGCGATCTTCACGTTCCTGGGCAGTAGGATTAGATTGGTAATTAATTTGATTCGTTGCATTTCTTCCAGTTGAAATACATCATGATCGATTAGAAGACGGCATTTCCAATTGTACTAATGCTTTATAGATCTTTATAGATCTTTATAGATCTTCAATATGAATTAAAGCTTAATCGTAAACTTCCGGCGTAAATTCCATCACTGGATTACGTTTTGCTTGACTTACTCAAAACAAAATATTTTGTGATAAATAATCTTGATATTTGACCACAATTCAGGTGTATTTGAGGGAAAACATGTTGCCAAACCTTCGTATACTTCAAGAAGAGTTTCGATGTCAGATTCCCGACGCGAAAGGAGTGGGACATGAACAGGGTAATGAGAGCAGACGCAGCTGCAATCTATAGTGACGGATCCAAGATGGAACACGGTGTAGGCGCAGGGGTCTACTCGGACGAGCTCGAAGTATCTCTCTCCCATCGCCTAGGCAGCAGAAACAGCATCTTCCAGGCGGAAGTCTTTGGCATTAGAGAAGCATGTAAGGTGTTGAATAATCGTCCGAGTCAGTTGGCGGAGGTGTGTATATTCTCCGACAGTCAAGCAGCTTTGCTGGCGATCAAATCGCTAACCGAGAACTCAGAAATCATCAGACAATGCAAAGAAGATCTCAATGCCCTTGCAAGCAGAATGAACATCGCTTTCGTATGGGTTCCCGGACATAGGAACGTATACGGGAATGAAAAAGCTGATGAACTGGCGAGAAAAGGAGCATTAGATGGCGAAGCAGCGGAGGTAGCTGTCAAATACCCCCTCAGCGCTATCAAGAGAGAACTTCTTCTGCGAGCTCAGAACAAGGCTGAAACCAAATGGAAAAATATTGGCACTTGCAAGATTGCAAAGGAAATTTGGCCGCGATACGACAAGCGTAGAACGGCCGAACTGCTAAGCAAGCTCAAGAACAATGATCTTCAGAATAGCATTGACAATCACCGGACATTGGCCGTTAGGAGACCATGCAAAGAAAATGGGCTGGCCCCACAACGTCAGATGCCGAAACTGTGACCAGGAGAACACAGAAGAGACAGTTTATCATTATTTATGTGAGTGCCCACGATTGGGGTCCTTACGCCACAGAGCACTAGGAAGCTTCGCATTAGGAAGCCTACGTGACTTGGCAGAAAAGAACATAGACGACATCAGCAGGTTTATTAACGGATCGAGATGGTTTGAGTAAACCGAACAGCAGTGGTTCCCACAAGAGGTGTAACAAAACGGCACCCAAACCAACCAACCAACCAACATCCGTATAGACAACCTCTAGCACACGCAAAAATCTGATTTGAAATGTTTCATGAGAACCTTCGTAACACGTAAAACATAAGTTTCTTTTATATATATATTTAGATGTACGAGTATATCGCCCAAAATAAGTGAAACGGGCCACTTAATTCTCGTTAAACTAATCGGAATTTAGAAATAACATTTGACGTGATTGCTCTTGACTAGTAGCCCCACCAAATATGTAAAAATTATGAAAATCGGAGAAGTTCGGGAATAAAGTGGCCCGCTTTACTTTTTTTCGCCGATATATAATATTTCATAAATAGCTTTCACCATATTAACTATATACTATTTTACTATATGGAATACCTTGCTGCAGCCTTTTCTTGTTAACTTATTAAGTTTGAATTTTAAATTTAGCAGTTACTCACATTTCATAGGAAAGTTTAACTACATTTGCCAGACCCTAATTGCAATGGTCAGCTTAGCAAACTTATAGCGAAAATCATAATTACATATTATATAAGTACATTATATACTAACTGAAAACTGACAGGCGCAATTCTCTGGAAATATATATATGTAACTCTACTACCCTTGCTGAGTTTTGCAAGAATTAAAAATTAAGGTAGCTTATTACTTATATGAATAGCTTTCATCAGCTTTTCAAACCGAAAATTTATGGTGAACTCGGTTTTAATTGTTAAGTATATTAAAACGGAGCAGAGAATTTACTTGGAAAGCGAGTTCCAAAAAATGACAGCTATTTGTGGAGTTTGGATTGTTACCTTATCAAAATAACATAATCCCACCCATACAGTATTATAATTTCCACTACATGAGCGTGCTCATATGTATATATGTACAAACATACACTATATACAAGCTATATAGCATATTATATGTACTGTGTTTGTTATTCGCGTTGTCGTTGAGGTTTGCACTTTGACTTTTGAAAACTCTCGTCTGTCCATTGGACAGACCCTCCCTCTTCCAACTGACTGCCCTCGCACTTTGAGCATATAACATATACGTATATACTATATATATACTATGTATATAACATATATATAGCTGCTAAAGGATGTCTGGATGGCTGCTGGCACTGCTGTTGATTTTGTTTGGAGCTTTGTTGTGGTTTGCTTTACATTTTGTGGCACACATCAAATTTGATTGGCACAAAACGCTTTTACTGCAGAACTTTTGTCATTTTCAATTTGTTAAAGTGTTCAAAGAGATTTCAGGCTAACATCCAAGTTTGCACATGATTTGATGGCTCAAAGCAGCACAAATCGCTAAATGCATGGCAAATATGTCAGTGTGTTGGCTAGCAGGAGCAGCATGCTGGTGTATATGGCAGGAATGCATTGGTAATGCGTTGCCTTGGAAACGCATCCTGGCATCTGGCATCCTGGCATTGTCATACACCATAGACCGAGCCAATGCAGCAAAGTCCTTAAAGTGCATTTTAAATAATGTCCTAGCTACTTGGCAATGATTTGTTGTTCTTATTGGGGTTTTGAGCTTACGCTGACGAAGAAGCTGAAATTTTTTTAAGTAAAAACTTGTAGAAAGTCCTAGAGATAACTAATACTTATCTCCAATTATCGAAAAATCGTAAAAAAAACTTTCAAAATGCTTAGCAACATTTCGCAGTTTCAAAACTAAAGCCCAAAAAGCTTTAAAAACTTTCTGTGGCAGCTTTAAAGCGCTCATTGGAAGCTTGCCTGAACTAGAGATCGACCACGTTTTTTTTATTATGCTCACAGAAGCAAAGCTAGCGCAGTCTTTGTTGCTGGGCTTTAATGTACAACAACTTTTGTAGAACTTTTTATAGTACCTAAAAAAGCTTAGGAAACCTTAAGACAGATTAGCAGAGCTCTTGTAGCATTTACAATAAAATTTCAATGTTTATCGTTTGAAAGCTCTCTAATCTATGACTAGGTGAAATTGGAGATTTGCATTTGTAATGTTTTTACTTTCGCTAACGTGACTATAAAAAATTAACATATTTATATACACTCCCCGAAATTCTATTAAGAACCCTTGCTTTTATTTTAAAATGTTAAGTTTAAAGTTATAAAAAAAACTTTTTTGAATTAAATAACATTTTAAGCGTTAATTTATTCCGAATAAACTAAAAGCTTATCCCAAACAAGCAAAAAAATGCTTGAAACTTCAAAAAGCATCACTCAAAATTTCAATTTTTACAGGAAAGTTCAATCAAGAAAATAATTCCCTGTTAGACCCCTTAGAGGAGGGGCATAGGGGATCTCTATTAATAGCTGTTCGAACAGAACAGGGACCTACAGCTTATAGCCGAATCCGAAGGGCGGTGTCTTTAATTAATAGAGACTTTCATGGCAAATAGCGTCTTTGAGCTAGCGATGCCAGTGCTAGGCAAATGCACCAGTGCTACTGCGGGGAATCGAACCACCGACCTTCGGTTTTAGAGACAGGTACGCTACCACTTACGCCACCGACGGCCAAGTTCAATCAAGAACACTTTCAAAAAAGGATCGAAAAATTATAAAAAACACTAAGTTGATAATGAGTCCAGGCTCCCGATTTATAGAACCTGCTTCCGAAAATCGGAAAGTGGGATTTGAGTCCATTCTTCGGTAAATGCCTTCGCAGGACACCGTCCGTACCGTCGGAAATTCGCGTCCGCCAGCAAAGCAGTGACGGGATAGGTTCCCGGGAAACCGTTCCCCCCATGTTCTCAATGGAGTTCAAATTATGTTATATATAAATATCTTATATATTGTATAACATATTTACGCCTATATAATATATTTATTCTAACTTTTAAGGCGCATTTTGGCTTGTTTTAATGGTTTTTCTATCAAGTTGGAAATCAAGACTTATTTGAATTGCTAAAAAAATTAGAATTTGTTAGGAAAAGGAGCTTTATGCAAAAAACCAAAAAGTTGGTTTCCCCAACTGTGAGAGACATATTTGATGAACTTGGTAAAGGCAACTAAATTTTATTTAAATTTTTGCGTCTTTTTTGAGATTTTTCATTATATTTGATTTCATAATTTTATTTATTCAGATCCAATATTGATATATTCCAAAGTTATCATTTGGAGACTACAAATTTTAGCAAATTTTCTATAATATGAATATGTATTAACAAAAATAATTTGCATATATTCTTAAATCTTCCCTTATCAGAGCTTAAATCTTCAATTTCATCTGTATTCCAAAGTTATCAGCTCAAGACTCTAAAAATTTTGGCAACTGTGCCAAAGTATGTAACCAAGAATTATTTATATATATTCTAAAATCTGTCCTTATCTGAGCTCATCTCTACCTGAGCTTTCAGGAACATATGTATCTGAAAAGACTTCATAGGCATGATACTTATTTGGCAATGTCTAATTGAAAAATTAAAAGATTATAGATTTGAAATATGAAATATTTATTTATGAAATAGGATTTTCATATTGCTTAAGTTTATCGAAACTCTGCAACATTTGCTTATTAATCCAAAGTTTATATTACTAATTATATTATATATAATTATATATTATTATATATTAATTATAGTATTTATATAATTATAAAGTAGAAGTTAATTATAAGTTATAAAGGTTTGTAACCAAAGCAACGTAGGCCTTAAGGCTATTTTCCATTATAGACAAGTCTATTTACACTACTTTAAGTTCTATTTCGTTCCGAATCAAAAGATTAAACGCTACTACTAAAATCTAATCAATTCTTCTATGTAAAAAGATATCTGTCAAATTTCACAAAAATCATTTTTATAATTACATTTATTTTGTTACTGAATCGGCTTATCTCTAGCTTCTGAGATGTCCGAAAAAAAAAACAAAAAACAAAGACCTGCTCAGTCACCAATACTCTGTATTGTAAATTCAATTTCATCTTTGCATCTAATTTTTTGCAGCTCGGAGATGTCCGAAATTTCAGAACAAAAATAGTGGCTATGAATTCAATTCTACAAAATGTCATCTTTTTTAGTTTTTTTCAAAGGCGTCCAAAATATTACAAAAAGATAACAACTTTCTTATTTTTACTAGCTTTTTTTGGAATGATCTGCGAAATTCGTTTAGGAACAAGTATAGTGGCTATAGATACAATGCTACAAAATTTCATTTTCGCACCTAATTTTTTGCAGCTCGAAAGATATTGAGATATGTTCATTTTTCTGTTTTAAAGACGTCCGAAATATCACAAAAAGAAAAAACTTTCGTATTGGTACGTGCTTTGTTCGAAATGTTCTATCAAAATATTCACTTTTAAATCTTATTTCATCTTCGCATCTAATTTTTTGCAGCTCGGCAGATGTCAGAAATTTCCGAAAAAGATAACAACTGATTCCTACTTTTTCTTTCTTGCATTATAATTATATAATATAACAGCTTAAAAAAACGCACAATTCTTTTAGGTAAAAGATTTATAGAGGCTATAAATTCAATTGTAGAAAATGTCATCTTTATAACTATGTTAATTTTTTTCATAGGCGTCCAAAGTATTACAAAAAGATAACAACTTTCTTATTCCTACTAGCTTTCTTTGGATTGTTCTATAATTATATGCACTTTTAAATCTTTAAATATTAGCTTAGAACGCTGCGAAATTCGTTAAGTTAGAAGTATAGCGGCTACAAAATTTCATCTTTGTAACTATGTTAATTTTTTTGTTCTAAAGACGTCCGAATTATCACAAAAAGATAGAAATTTCTTACCCGTACTTGCTTTGTTCGAAATGTTCTATCAAAATATTCACTTTAAAATCTTAATTGCTTCAAACGACGTGGAATTCGTCTAGGCAGCAGGATAGTGGCTATAAATTCAATGAGCACTCTTTTCTTAATATTAGATTTAGTATTATATACTTCATCTAATGTTCATAAATAAATAAATTCAATGCTACAAAATTTTATCTAAGCAACGACTTGCTTTTTTGTAACTACATTTTACTTCTTCTTTCTGTCTTTATAATTATATAAAATAAAAGCTTCAAAAACCTTATCGAAGAGCCGCGAATTTCTTCTAGGTAGAAGTGTGGTATCTATAAATTCAATTCTACAAAATTTCATCTTTGTCACAATATTAATTTTGTAATTTATTCTACAAAATTTCATCTTTGTCACAATATTAATTTTCGGTCTTAATACCTTGCTTCAAAAGCATCGGAAATATCACAAAAAGATGACAACTTTTTTATTCGCACTTGCTTTCTTCGGAATTTTCTACAATAATATGCACTTTAAAATCTTTAAATAATAGTTTCAAAGTCAATGCTAGCTACAAAATGTCATCTTGGCATTCAATTTTTTCAGCTCTAAAGATGTTGATAATTTCAGAGAAAGTTAACGACTTGCTTCTTCTAAGTATATAAATAAATTTAATTGCACGAAATTCATCTGTTTAACCATGTTAATCATTTGTCTAAATTGTGATATCTCTAGCCGTAATGGCGTCCCAATTATCAAAAGATAAGAAGTGAGTGGCTATAAAAGTAATGCTACAAAATTTCATCTTGTCATCAATTTTTTTGCAGCTTTAAAAATGTTTTTAATTTCAGAGAAAGTTAAAGACTTACTTTCTTGTTTAGTAATCTGACCTTTAAACATCGCGAAATTCTTCTAAAAATATATTTATTTCTATAAAAATCATCATCTCTTAATAGTGCAGCTATTAACACTTCAAATAACTGCTTCAAACATCGCGAAATTCTAAATATATATACAATTCTATAAAAAGCATTATCTCAGCTCGCCAAATGGCGTAAGATAAAGATAACTTCCAACTAATTATAGCAAATTAACTCTAAGGGTAACTGCTCCAACGCCTTCACTTTAATTCCATGGAAATGCATCTAAACTTAGCTGAAAAAAATTAAGCTCTTGTTTAGTTCTGACATCAAACTGCTTTCTTCGAACTCAGATTAACCTAAATTCAATTCTACGAAATTCATCTTTGTAACTATACTAATCTTTTGTCGAAATTGTGATATCTCTAGCTTCAATGGCGTCCGAATTATCACAAAAAGATAACAAGTGAATGACTACAAAATTTCATCTTGGCATCAATTTTTTTGCAGCTCTAAAAATGTTGTTAATTTCAGAGAAAGTTAAAAACTTACTTTCTTGTACAATCATCTACACTATTAACACTCTAAATAAAAGCTTCAAACATTGCAAAATTCTTTAAATTTATATTTAATTTTATAAAAATCATCATCTCATTTTTTGTAGCTCTGAAAATGTTGTCAATTTCAGAGAAAGTTAAAGACTTATTTTCATGTATAGTAATCTGAGCTTTAAACATTGCGAAATTCTTCTAAAAATATATTCATTTGTATAAAAATCATCATCTCATTTTTTGCAGCTTGCAAAATGGCGTATTTTTATCTCAGCGAAAGATAAAGTTATCTAGAAACTTATTATAGAAAATTAACTCTAGGGGTAATACTTCCAATGCCTTCCCATTAATTCCATAAAAATGCAACCTAAGTATATATTCAATTCTATAAAAATCATCATCTCAATTTTCAGCTTGCAATATGGCGTATTTTTATCTCAGCAAAAGATAAAGTTATCTACGAACTAATTGTAGCAAATTAACTCTTTGAGTAACTTTAATTCCATCAAAATGCAATCTTAAATTTAGTTGGAATAAATTAAATACTTCTTCTGGTCTGACGTCAAACTGCTTTCTTCGAACTCAGATCAACTTAAATTCAATTCTACAAAATTCATCTTTGCAACTACGTTAATCATTTGCCTAAATTTGGATATCTCTAGATTTAACGGCGTCTGAATTGTCACAAAAAGATAACAAGTGAATGGCTACAAAATTTCATCTTAGCATCAAATTTTTGCAGCACTAAAAATGTTGTTAATTTCAGAGAAAGTCAAAGACTTACTTTCCTGTATAGTAATCTGAGCTTTAAACATCGCGAAATTCTTCTAAAAATATATTCATTTCTATAAAAATCATCATCTCATTTTTTGCAGCTCACAATATGGCGTATTTTTTTTATTCAGCGAAAGATAAAGAATGAAAGACCAACTAATTATAGCAAATTATCTCTAGGGGTAATTTTTACAACGCCTTCACGTTAATTCCATAAAAATGCAACCTAAGTACATATTCAATTCTATAAAAATCATCATCTCATTTTTTGTTGCACTAAAAATGTTGTTAATTTCAGAGAAAGTTAAAGACTTAATTTCATGTATAGTAATCTGAGCTTTAAACATCGCGGTATTCTTCTAAATATATATTAATTTCTATAAAAATCATCATCTCATTTTTTGCAGCTCACAATATGGCGTATTTTTATCTCAGCGTAAGATAAAGTTATCTACCAACTAATTATAGGAAATTAACTCTTTGAGTAACTTTAATTCCATCAAAATGCAATCTTAAATTTAGTTGGAATAAATTAAATACTTCTTCTGGTCTGACGTCAAACTGCTTTCTTCGAACTCAGATCAACTTAAATTCAATTCTACAAAATTCATCTTTGCAACTACGTTAATAATTTGTCTAAATTTGGGTATCTCTAGATTTAATGGCGTCTGAATTGTCACAAAAAGATAACAAGTGAATGGCTACAAAATTTCATCTTAGCATCAAATTTTTTGCAATTAATAATGTTATTAATTTCAGAGAAAGTTAAAGACTTACTTTTTTGTATAGTAATCTGAGCTTTAAACATCGCGAAATTCTTCTAAAAATAAATTCATTTCTATAAAAATCATCATCTCATTTTTTCCAACTCACAATATGGCGTATTTATATCTCAGCGAAAGATAAAGTTATCTACGAACTAATTATAGCAAATTAACTCTTTGAGTAACAGCTCTAACGCCTTCACTTTGATTCCATAAAAATGCAATCTTAAACTTAGCTGGAAAAAATTAAACACTCTCGTTCAGTTGTGACGTCAGTCAGTTGCTTTCTTCGAACTCGGCTCAGATCAACTTAATACACCCCTCTTAAGTCTATGGCTAAGGCGCATAAAAAGGCAAAAACGCATAAAAAAAAAAGCACAAAGCGACCAGGAATATAAAAATAAGGAGAGAGAAAAAAAAAAGAAGAAAAAACTGCTTACCATAAAAAACGCGAAGAACCAAATCCCTTTTGTATCTTACGGCCTTGGCTGCCCCTGCTTCAGCTTGCTAGCTCGCTTCAACTTCCAATTACTCTTGTGCTCGCTCTCTCTCTTTCTCGCTTACACACTGACTGCTTTGTTGTTGTTGTTTGAGAATTTGCTTAAATCTTTAAGCTGCGATATGTCTCAAGTGAAGTAGCTCGGCCCCTGGTCCAGACTTTCTTGTTAGTTTAGAATGCGTTTTGCTGTTGTTGTTATTGTTGTTGTTGCAACAACCAGTTTGCAGTTCCATTGACGAAATCCAAAAGATGACAACGAAAAAAAAAACAAAAAAAAAAAACACGCGGACGGTTGAAAAGTTTTTGTTGTGTGTGCGGCAAAGGCGACAGGGGCGGGGTGGTGTGGTGTGGCAGCCAAAAACCAGTTTTGATGCGTTTGTTGGGGCACAGGTGCAACTTTTTTTTTGGACCGGTTGCGCAGGAAGCTGCCACAGAGCAGTTGTTGTTGTTGTTGTGTGTTGCACGTAGGATGCTTTAAATTGACGTTTTCCTTGTAATTTAAAAGCACACACACACACGCACGCAAGCACACGCACAGTCACAGCTTAGGAGGCTACCAAACAAGTTGTATTGGTGTGTGTGCTAATGCCTCAAGTTTGCGTGTTAGTTGCAACAAAACCATAAACAGAACACAAAAAAAAAAAATTCAAACACAACAAAAACAAAGCTGGCACTTTTTAAATTTACTTTGTTTATTTTTTTTATAACTTTTATTTAGACGCTTTTATTTTCAACGTTTGCCATGGCTTAGAGCGGGGGGTTAGCTGCCCCCTTTTTGTAATTTATTTTTGAAAGCCTAGGACAACTTGAACGCGGCACTTTGGTAGCACTTGACACTTTGGAGCACCAAACAAAAAACACAAAAATTTAACCCTAAATGTTTATAACTCGAGTTGCTTTAAAAGTTGGCTTTAATTTTTTGTTTTGTTAAATTTAATTTGTTTTAATTTTTTATATTTATTATATATTTCTTTGCCGTGTGTGTGTGAGTTGGTTTTTTTTTTTTTATTTAGTGGGTGGGGGCAAGCGACAACGCGCGCGGTTGGCACGGGGCACACTGGCACTCTGACACTGTGGCGCTGTGAAAAACTTTAGCGACTGTCTGCTGACACGGCGGAACACGTACTAAAACTTGTTCGCTGCCAAGCGGCCCGCAAATGCGCCGGAAAAATGCGCCAAAGCGACTGCGACGCCAGCTGCGGCAGCGACAGCGCTAACGAACGACTCCAGCACTGTTAACATGCAAAAAACTGTTCCCACTGCGCTGCTCTGTTGCTATTTTTATGAGCGCGCTGCGCTGTTTACACTAACTACGCTGCTCTTTGTACTAAAAACGTTGGCACACGTTAATGACGTTGACGCCAACGTCTATGCGTACGCCAACGTCGACGTTGTTGTGACTGACTCCTGGTTCGTTGGCTCGCTGTCGCTGCCGTCAGCCCCATTCATTCAACAGTTCGCAGCTGCCGTCCGTGCGGCGAAATCAGGTCGTTGTCTTCGTGTAGTTTATGCTCGTGCTCCACACGAGCGCCACTCGGCGCCACATTCGGCTGCATTCGTGACAGCTGCTTGGCTGCTCGTGTGGTGGATTTGGTGAGCTGTTAAGTCGGCCTGCCGCCCTGTTAAGGATAACAGTTTATGATTGGAGCAGGCATTACGACATGCCGTTACTAAATTTCGTCAACTGTTTATAGAATATTTTGGCTGGCTCGCTGTCGACAGCGGCAGCAGCAGCAGCGGCCGCAACAGCGCACAGTGGTAAAAGTTAAATAATTAAAACAAAAATGAGCAAATTTATTTATATTTTTGTTTTTGACTTATGTGCGCAACTATTAAATATTATTATTATAGATTTCTTATAGCAGATTTCTTTTAAGCATTTTAAAGAAAATAAAATTTACGCTTTTGTATAGAATACTGCTTTTAGTCACGAATTAAAAGAAAGTTTTTTGCATGTGTACTTTTTATACCCTGTACCGTATGGTACCAAGGGTATATTAAGTTTGTGCAAGCCGAAAATGTATGTAACATATAGAAGGAGACATCGGAGACACCCCAAAGTTACCTAAAATATGATCAGGGTGAATAGAGAAGTCGATATACCCATGTCCGTCTGTCCGTCTGTCTGTGTGAACGCCTATATCTCAGAGATGGTAAGAGCTAGAGTTACCAAACTTTCACATTAGATCCCATATTATTCCATAGGAGGCAAGTTTATTTTATTTTTTTGAAATCGGGGATAAATTATATAGCTCCCATGGGGGTGTTTGAGACGACCTCGACAAAAAAAAGGGTTTTAGATGAATAATTCGTTTGTTTATGAAGATATCGTAACCAAATTTGGTATTCGAAAGTTCGAAAGTTTTTTATAGTTCCCAAGTACTGTACGAAATTTGATTAAAATCGGTTGACTATATCATATAGCTCCCATAAGACCGATCGGCCAAAATAACTTTTTTAAAGAAAAATTCGCTATATTTCGTTTTTTAATAAAGATATCGTAACCAGATTTGGCGTTTGGAAATTTATTTAGACCACTTAAGCAATGTGCCAAATTTGAACAAAATCGGTTGACTATATCATATAGCTCCCATAGGTCCGATCTTCCAAAAAATCGATTTTTTAACGAAATTTGTTGTGTTTCGTTTGTTTGTTAAGATATTGAGACCAAATTTGACATTCGTGAGTATTTTATAGTTCCTAAGCACTGTACTAAATTTAATCCAAATCGTTTGACTAGATCATATAGCTCCCATAGGACCAATCGGTCCAAAAACACGTTTTTTGTACAAAATTCGATGTGTTTTGTTTGTTTGTAAAGATATTTGAAATAAATTTGGCATTCATATCTAAGCACTCATATTCATATTTAAGCACTGTGTCATATTTTATTGAAATCGGTTGACTATATCATATAGCTCCCATAGGAACGATCGATCAAAAAAAAATTTTTGCTTAAAAATTCTTCTGTTTTTGGTTTTTTGTGAAGAAATCGGACTTTATTACAAGCTAGTGGTACAGGGTATCCTAAAGTCGTCCGCGCCGGACTTTTCGTACGCCATTTTTGTTTTTAAATAATAATACTTTTTTACACCTAAATTAATACAGTAAATGCCTAATGTATTCAGGACTATCCAAAAAGTCCAAAACCAAATTGCTGACCTTCTCCCCTTGTAGGGTTTTCCGTTTAATGGGCATATGTTTGAGTCCATTTATTTCGAATTCATTAAGTCGTACCCAAAAAGTTCCAAGTCGAAAAATGTTTCAAATGTAAAGGAACCCAGGCATACGCAAAAGTTGGTATTTTAGGCGGTAGAGGTCGCCAAAGTTATCAAAACTCAGGTGAGAAACTCTTGGTGAAACTCTTAATCAAAAAAAAATCAATCAGAAATTCAGGCAAGCAATTTTTTCCTGGTCAACCCCCTACAAAATTTGTCGTGATCAATGAGGAACTTTGTTCCGCATTCGTGACAGAACTTCGATTTCTTCATACTAGAAGCTCTTCGAGTTGTTTGATGTAGAACTTAGCAAAGAATACTGCGAAGTTGTGGGCGTAATGTCATCACTGCTGAAGTTGTTATTAAAGTCCAGCCAGGATAATGAGGCACATTTGGTGCGCTGGTGCCTTGTTCGATGGAACGTTGACGCGAGAGTTTGGATGGCGAGTTGTTGCTGCAAGATGCCGAGTCCGAGCTTAGTTTAGAGCTTGCGCCATGATGCAAGGATTGCATACTTTTCGCATGGAGGCGCCGACATCTTGACCCACCTGGTCGAACTCGCTTTGTTTTTGCTGTAGGAAGTTTTTAGCATTAAAGTTTACATCGGGTAACGCATCTGTCTGTAGCTTTGAATCATGGCGTGACGTTGGGGCTGTGGTTACTGATAATGCTAGCTTGGAGGCTCCATCGCCTACGTGGTCAGAGACCTCAGCATCGACGTTGGCTGAGTGGCGGTAATATTTCTCCTTTTTATTGCCACTGTTGCATATAGCCTAAAAGGAATCACCACTATTTGACAAATTTGAGATCGATCTTTTTGGAAATCCTCTGCCTGAGTTGGCTTCTGTTGAAGCTGGCTTTATGTACACAATACCGTCTTCACCCTGCTCAAGAACTACCAACTGACTGTGGTTTATGCTGCTTTTATTGCTTCCATGTTTGCGCAATGGTTTGAACTCCTCTTCATGCTCGTCGTCAACACTGCTGAGGTCAAGATCGTAGGCGTCCAAATTTGGGTAGTCAATGCACATAGGCTTCATTTGAACGTTTTTTCGGACGACATATGGACGTCATAGCTGTATTGGTCTCTAGCTTTATTAGTATATCCGGATTGGATGAGTTGTTCTCCTGTGAATTTGCATAGAGTGTGAAGCTTATGCGAGCATTTTTGACCGTATTTTGAGCGACCGAAGTTTTTGACTTAATTCCAGGGCGATTTATATTGCTTATCATATTACGTTGTTGGTTGACACTTTGCACCGACGAAGCAAGCGATGTCTGCGACAAACCGGTCGACTTGTTATTGACCATTTCACTGAAATCCTGTTGGTTTGGTTCGTTTGAGCCCCGTTTAATGAAGCGTTTATTTTTCAAATTCTGTGGCTTGTACAGTTTGCGAGCATCAAGTCGCTCCTTGGCTTTGCTTGTGTCCTTGTTATTGCCCAGTTCAGGCCACCATGAGCCTGAATAGCTTTTTCCCTGCACCACTTAACATGACGATCAATCCCCTTTGAGTTGAATGTGCGATCACAGTGAGGGCAACGATCATTTGCCGCATCCTTAATGAGTCTTGCAATAGACCGAACCGTAGAACGCTTCCGATCACGATTTGTGTCCGTTTGTGGCGTTTCTGGCTCTGTAGCTGTCGCATCCTTACGTTTGGACCGCATGGTTTGCGTCTTTCCTTGAGATTTTTGACCCGGCATTACAGGCGACTGAAAAATAAATATAAATATTATTTGAATGTCAACAATGCTCTGTTGTCTTACCTGTACCAATTCCTCAGTGTGAACCCCGGCAAATTTTTTACCATTTGGCAACCCAAAATTTTTGGGCAGTACATAGGTAGCCAACTCTGTGCCCTCCCGACTTTGGCGCGACGAATCAAATTTGTTCCGTTTCTTTGTTTGTACCTTATCGCATATGGTCACGTGCTTGAGAAGAGCTTTCGAGTTAAAGGTACGACTGGAGTTTGGACATGCCGATAGGTTACTGGCATCGCCATGTTCGGGAATTGGTTCGCTTGTAGTAAAAGTAAACCGATAAGGACAGCAAACGACGCAATATTTTTTTCCGCTCTGTTAACATTTCTCTTCAGTAAGGTTTGACATTTCATAATGGAAAGATATACGATCCAACAACGAGTCGAAATTATTAAAATTTACTACCGAAATTCGGAGTCAGTGGCCTCAACTTTAAGAGCGCTACGTCCAATTTATGGTCATCATAATTGTCCTGCCAGATCAACAATTGAGCATCTAGTGGAAAAATTTGAATCTACAGGCACAGTACAAAATGTTCCCGTGCCCGTAGTGTCGAGAATATTGCTGCCGCTAGCGCATCAATTGAGGAAGACCCAAATCAGTCTCTCACACGCCGGTCTCAAGGCATCTCTGTGCTCCGAACGATTTTTAAAAACTGATGCCTAATTTATATATAATAATGGTTGTTTTTTTTAAGAGAGTCTGGATTTCAAACTTAAATAAAACAAAGAAAAATGAACGTAATGGCCCTAAATATGCTTTTATTAGAAAGATAATTTCGTATAATTTAATATTTAAAAATGCCTTTATATAGGTATACAGAAAACTTTTAGACTTGATTAATGCATTTATTGGACTGGAGTTTCATTTTATGGACTAGAAGAGAACTAATCAGGTTTTTGATAGTTTCCGGCCAAAATTTTCATTGGGAGAAGTCAATATACCCATGTTCGACTGTATAAACAAACTTATCTCAGAGATAAGAGATAGACTTTCAGATTAAATACCCTATTATCTTACAGGAAAAAGCAAGTTTTTGTTTATCAGGCTTATTTTATATAGCTACAATAAAAGTGTTTCTAGAGGTCTCGAAAAAAACTAAAAGTTCTAGACGCATAATCCGTAGGTTAATATAGATATCGCAATTTAATTTAGAATTCGAATGTTTTTTAGACTTCCCAAGCACTATACCAAAGGGTCTAGTTGGATAAGGTACTGAAAACTGCCTCCAGCGATTTTTCAAAAGTAATTATGGAGTTCGATGTAGAATAGAAAAAAAATATTTTAGACCAAATTTAAGTTTTTAGTCTTAACGCTTTGCTGCTGAATTTAAAAAAACGTGTTTTTCATTATTATTTGTTTGTGACTAAGCTACTGAATATTTAATTTTTTTTAACCGACATTTTCTAAAAAAAATTTTTTTTTCTTATTTTTTTTTTCTGAGAATGTTCCTTAAGGGGTCCCGGTGGTCAAGAGCTCGAAAATTTAGGGTATTTTCAGGAATTTTTTTTGACAATAAAAAAAATGAAAAACGATATTTAAATTTTTGAGGCTTTTTATTTAACTACTTTCATATACGAAAATAAAAAAAAAAATAAAAATAATTTTAAAAATGGCGTTGAAGTTGACCCTACCAAAAAAAATTGGACCTGGACGGTGTTGTCCATTTTGGCTCTTCTATTTATCAGAAACACAAAAACCAAAAAAATTATTAATCAGTATGACTGTAGCTATGTCCCGAACTAAAATAAAAAAAAATAAAAAATTTGATAAAATGGACCTATTTCGAATTTGACACTCTAAAAATCGGGTTATTTTTTTCAGTTTTTTAATTTTAAAAATACGAAATAATTGAAATAATAATATGATTCTAGTTCAGGCGATAGCCATTGATGTTGTGAACAACATAATTTCAGACGATTCGGTTGGATAGATTTTTTTTTTTTTTCGACAACACCAGACCAAAAAAATGGCGGACGTAAAGTCGGGCGCGGACGACTTTAGGATACCCTGTACCACTAGCTTGTAATAAAGTCCGATTTCTTCACAAAAAACCAAAAACAGAAGAATTTTTAAGCAAAAATTTTTTTTTTGACCGATCGTTCCTATGGGAGCTATATGATATAGTCAACCGATTTCAATTAAATTTGACACGGTGCTTAAATACCTTAAAAAAGATCTGAATGCCAAATTTATTTCAAATATCTTTACAAACAAACAAAGCACATCGAATTTTGTATAAAAAACGTGTTTTTGGACCGATTGGTCCTATGGGAGCTATATGATCTAGTCAAACGATTTGGATTAAATTTGGTACAGTGCTTAGGAACTATAAAATACTCACGAATGTCAAATTTGGTCCCAATATCTTAACAAACAAACGAAACACAACAAATTTTGTTAAAAAATCGATGTTTTGGAAGATCGGACCTATGGGAGCTATATGATATAGTCCACCGATTTTGTTCAAATTTGGCACATTGCTTAAGTGGTCTAAAAAATTTCCAAACGCCAAATCTGGTTACGATATCTTTATTAAAAAACGAAATATAGCCAATTTTTCTTTAAAAAAGTTATTTTGGCCGATCGGTCCTGTGGGAGCTATATGATATAGTCAACCGATTTTGATCAAATTTGGTACAGTGATTGGGAACTATAAAAAACTTTCGATTGCCAAATTTCGTTACGATATCTTCATAAACAAACGAATTATTCATCTAAAACGCTTTTTTTTTCGAGGTCGTCTCAAACACCCCCATGGGAGCTATATAATTTATCCCCGATATCAAAAAAATAAAATAAACTTGCCTCCTATGGAATAATATGGGATCTAATGTGAAAGTTTGGTAACTCTAGCTCTTACCATCTCTGAGATCTAGGCGTTCACACGGACGGACAGATGGACGGACAGACGGACAGACGGACAGACGGACATGGGTATATCGACTTCTCTATTCACCCTGATCATATTTTAGGTAACTTTGGGGTGTCTCCGACGTCTCCTTCTATATGTTACATACATTTTCGGCTTGCACAAACTTAATATACCCTTGGACCATACGGTACAGGGTATAAAAAGTAGTTTTGAGATAATTCTGTTTAAAGTTTCAAGAATGGATATTTTCTGACTGATATAATCTGACTCTACCTGCTAAAACGGCTGTAGAATCGAAAATACTGGGAATATCCTTCCAAAAACTTGACAGTATATTCTTAAAAGCCTATACTTTCGAAATATATGGAAAAAAATTCGATTTTTCGAAAATTCTAGACCACCTGGACCCCTTAAATATGTCAATCACCATTTTTTTTAAACACGTGTTTTATACGATCTTCATATGGAGTGAATATTAATCAAATCGATTTGGTGGAACAGTGTTAAAAAAAAATTAATTGAAAACTTAAAATTTTTTTTTTTAATTTACGAAAAACATATTGTGTTAGTCCTTATATCGTACAAAAATTATAATAAATTTTTATAATATTTATTAGAATGCATATGTCTTGATTTTATGTTGAAAAAATTTGACTTATTTTATATTTAAATATAACAATTTTAACATTGCTTAACAAACGATTTTTTACAAATTTTCATTAATTGAGCCGTTCAGAGCACACATCGATTAACTCCATAAAACAAAAAGTTGAGAAACGCGATGATGTAATATATATTGTTTTTAAAAATTCCTGTGATGATATGAATTCAAATATTATATGTAATGTAGAATGCACAATTGCAGATATAGCTTTCATCTAACGGTATATAAAATAAATAAAAAAGTAAACAATCGTCAGTAATGTTACAGTTTTTATGTGACTGGTGGAGTTAATCGATTTGGCAACTGAAAAAAAATAATAAGATTAAATTTATACTTTACATTTTTAAGTTTTTATTAAGAAAAAGTTTAAATTTTATACATTTTAAGCACAGCTTTTAATTTTTTTAAATTAATTTATAGCAGCTTTATGTTTGGGGCATTATTCTTTGGGATGTTTCAGCAATATTATACATAATGTCTTCTTCATCAGCTTCGTCATTTCGATTTGTCGACAAATTATTATAGTAATCGTGTTTAACAGGAGGAATGAATTTTAGCAGGTCCATCATATCTCTCCATTTTTCCTTTGTCACAGTTCTTCCTTTAGGAAATAATAAAGGCTGATCAATATTTTTCAAACTTTGCGGTCTACCCACTAAAGTTTTTTTTTATATTAATGGCTTGAAAATCCCATTGAAGGCTCGATGAACCAAGGACAATATTTGAGAGTGCTGAATGACAACGTTTTCCCTTACGGAGACAAGCTTATCAGTGAGTCATTCATTCTGCAACAGGATAATGCCCCATGCCACAAAAGCAGAATGATCACGAAGTTTTTGATAGATGTTGGTGTCAATACTCTTGACTGGCCACCACAAAGTCCAGACTTGAATATATATAATTGAAAACGTGTGGTCTCTCATGAAGCGGAAGCGAATTGCTTCTTTGCATAAAAGCAAAGAAGAAACAATTTGTGAGGTTACTTCCCTTTGGAACGAGGTGTCCACGGATATCCTCAAATCTTTAGTGGACTCAGTTCCAAAACGCATTCAAAAAGTTATTGAAGCTAAAGGGGACTATTCGTTCTATTAGTCGAAATTATATTTTGAAAACTTTCTATGATTTAATTGTTATTTCATTAATTAAAATCACTCGTCAAAATACTTATGCCAACGGCTGAAAATCAATTTAATTCATATCTTTTTAGGTTTCTATGGAATACTTTTTTTTAAATTATTTTTAAATTTGTTGACCGATATGTAAAAAAGTAATAAACTTTTTTTAAGTTCTATAAGCCCAATAAAAAGTTATAAGCTAAAACACATCACTTTCATTTCGTCAAAATAAATATGCCGACTAGTGTATGCTCAGCTAGAACAGATACAGCGCTTCCAAAACGATTTACATTGGGGTATGGAGTTAATCGAAATGGCTTCTGAAATAAATTACTTATTATTCAAAGGCCAAAAAAATTGTCATTTAACGGTGCTAATCTTTATTATTCGGGAAAGTTATTATAAATATAAAAAGTTATGACTATACCAAGGCCTTTGACACTTAAATTTAAAATTTTTCAAAAAGTGGAGTTAACCGAAGTGTGCACTGAGCGGCTCAATTGGTGCAAGTAGATATCTCAAAGTAACCATCAATAAGTAATGTATACATCTAGATCTTGGCATAATCAGATTTAGAATAACAAAATTAACATTTGGACTACGTAATATACCACAAGATCAAGTTTACTTTTTTTACTATCAAATTATGAAGGTTTATTTAACTATTTAACAGTTGCAGCTTTAGTTAAAGAATGTGCAATGCGTAAAAAAAAATATTTCAATTATTACCAATCATAATAATCGGAGTATAATAGAGCTCTTATAGCAAGTACATATAATGGTAAATACATTAAACTTTTTTCCAAAAATAAATCGTAATAAAAAATTATTATCACTTGAAATTTACACAAATCAAGTATAAAAAAATATATAATTAATCAAAATAATAAGTGGACCATTAATTTGCTGCACCAAAAACATAAGAAGAATAGGCCTATCCTCTTATCGAAAATTGCATATTGTTTTTGTGTGGCTGTGTAATCATTAAGGATTATCTTAATTATTTTATGTAATTAAGCAGCCAGTGACCGAACTAAAACTAATAATTCCACTCTGCTAGAGTTCCAGGTTCCCAGGTTCAAGCACCAGTCAAAGTAAATTCTAAAAATAATTTTTCTAAAAATTTAGTATGTATTAGAAGAATTTTTGACTTAAAAGATGAAATCGAAGATGCTACTTCTCTATAAGAAATTGTATCTTAGATAGAACAGTCAACACAAATAAAAAAAGTACAAAATAATTTTTTTTTTTTAATGTTATGCAGATTTCCAAATATTCTGAACTAATTTGATATAATTTTGGCCTTAAAAGTTGAAATCGTTAATGCTAGTTCTCAATAAGAATTTTTTCTTATATAGTAAAATCAAGACAATTTAATAAAAATTTTTTTTTTTAATTTTTTGCAGTTTCCCAGATAATCTTAACTAGTTTGATAGAATTTGTGCTTTAAAAGTTGAGATCGTTGGTGCTAGGTCCTTGAAAAAAAACTTTTTCTTATATAGTACAGTCAATACAAATTCCAAAAATTTATATATTTTTATAACTTTATGCAGTTTTCCAAATATTCTAAACCAAGTTGATAGAATTCTTGCCTTAAAAGCTGAAGTGGTTAATTTTAGTTCTCAAGAAGAAATTTATTCTTATAAAGTACAGATTTTTGTTTTATAAAGTACAGAGTATCTCAAAGTCGACCTCATAAATATTGCAATAAAATTTAGTACATATAAAAATATAAAAAATTACTTACAATCGAAATAAAATTGCAAAAAGTAATGCGTAAATAAAATTTTTTTTTGCTTACACGCTGCTGGATCGATCATTAGGGCCACTGTGCGCCTGCGACGTTGACGCCGACGCCAGCGCTGACAGCGCAGTCAGCGCTTTAAGTGATATTAAGTGAGGAGTTTGGTTGCAACAACAGCCAGCAACAAGGCGCATACCTAGACATGCAGTCGGGAAGGGCATACATATGTGCTCAGTTACTGCCCCCTCCCCCGGCTTTGGCTTTTCCACACACACGCACATGGAAAATGCATAAATTAGTCGAGGCAGCCGGCAGTTGGCAGTCAACGTACTCCCCGGCAGCGTCTAGTCCATATGCGCATAGGTAGTCATTGCTGCTGGCGGGGAGCTGTGGATATGGCTGGCATTCCGGCAGACTTAAGGGAACCATTAAATGGCGCATGATTGGTGGCAGCAGATGCACACAGCGGCCGTCAAGAAAACACTAGAGGGGTAGGCCGGCGGCGTGAGGGAGGCCGGCAAGACCTGGAACCCCAGGCTAGGCACAATATAGCACAGCAAGCCGGAAGTGGCAAAGACTTTTGGGCATCCAATAGCTTCCAGAACTTTATGATGACCCGCTGTGAAAGTGTTATATGGGAATGACTTACTGCCCCGGATTTTGCCTTAGTCGTTCCAACTTTAACTCCAAAACCCCTGAATGAATGAATGAATGAACAGCATAAACTAGAGATATATGCAACTGGCACAAATCCCAAGATGAATCAGTTCATTGGATCAGGGCAGTCATGATTCACACGTATTAGTACTTGACTGAACAAAGACCAAGTTCAGGGAAAGGGAGTTACAAGTATTTCTAGAACTTTATATGGGTACTGCCAACCAACCAACCAAGTAGCTTGTCAATAACAATGCAGCTTGTTGAGCGAGTGCATCATTTGAATGCTGATTGGGAATGGGGCTAGGAATTTAAATACAAATGCAGCATGCAAAAATCGTCGTCGTATCAACAAGTTGCAAGCTCCGGAGAAAGTTTAAGAGAGGCCAACAAGAAGCAGCTAATAATGAGGAGAAGCAGAAGAAGTGCAGAAGGCAGAAGGCAGAAGACCTATAACAAGAACAACAGTTAGCAAGACAACGGCTGCATAATTAAAAAGCAAAAAATAAAAAAAAAAACGTATAAGAAAAAAAACACTTACATCTACATAGTTTGCAACTTTCCGTGGTAAAGAACATTCAACTTTACTTGAAAAAATTGTGGCATGTTTTTAAAGAAATAACATTTTGTACGGGTTGTTTTGGTACTTTCTTTTATTTGGAAAAAATGGGATTATTTTGAAACCTGGGATTTATTTTTAGAAGGTGAGTTTACACTGAAATGAGTTGCTTCTCAAAATCGCTGGCAAAGAGAACTAGACTCATGCTCTATAACAGCGCTGTCCAAACTAATTTTTATTGGTGCCAAAATGATGGCACCGAGCTCGTACCAGGTGGCATAATTTTTTTAAAAGATGAAAAAACTTACTAAAATTATTATAGCAGGCAATACTTACATACGCACTTTCTTTTTCGCTCTATTATAAAATGAAAGAATACCAAGTTTATAGTTACAAAAATAAATTCTTCTCTATTTGGTTATGTTTCTATCTTGATAAATGGGGAATGATTTCATTGTATGAATATTGTGTCTTAACGAAAATCGATAAAATTTATGAAAATACAAACGTAAGCAAATTTGTTAGTTGTAAAATCAATGCGATGGATGGCATTCTTTATTTTTTGTCATTTTAGGAAAATCCAGTTTAATTTGGCTGAGTTCGCAACGAATTTCAGATTCCAAGTTGGTTTGATTACGGAATTTTGATTTGCGACGGGACAAACTCGATAACGTTTCGCAAACATACGTTGAACCAAACATACAAAGAAACTTTGGTATGATATTTTTGAGAACGATAAAATTGCATTCAGATAGCAAACGGTTCCATAATGCATCACCCATTTCATTTGGCATGTGTGTTTCTTCGTTAATCAGTGAAATATCATATTGCAATTGATTTTTATTAATTTTGAAAATGTTTGCCAATCTTTCGAGATCGTCGTCTTCGAGAAAAAAAACCGTATCGTACGGCTCTCCATCTCCATCCCCCTCATGATCAAACAATTTTTGGAAGCAAGTGTAATCATAAGCAGCAATTTGGTTTTTAAATAAATCTAATTTTAGTTTAAATTCTTGAACGTCTTTTGCTAGTTCCCAAAAACACTTATATTTTCCTTGAAGCTTCAGATTCAATTAATTGAGATGATTTGTAATATCAGACAAAAAATACAATCGTTGCTTCCATTCAAACGTTGATATCTCGCTAAAGTCTACATCCAAGTTTTCTTCTTTGAGAAAGTATGCAATTTCATCGAACAAGTCACAGAATCGATTTAAAATTTGACCACAGCAAAGCCAGCGGATGCTATTGAAGTACATACATAATATCGGCAAACTTAGAATCCAGTTCTTCTGTCAGCAATTTTAATTTGTGATGACGTAAATCACTACCTCGAATTTTATTGATGATCTGGGATTTGCGAGCTCTGGTATAAACACAATTCAGCCAAAACAGTGACATTATATAAACTGCTACCAAATATTTCAATTCGACGAATCCATAAATAATTTTTAATGGTTTAGTAAATAAATTTCAGTCGAGCGTTTATTTGTGTTTAACACTAAACTCCATAATGCTCGAATGACTATAATGATCGTTTGATCTGATGAAATTGGCTTAAATTGAAACATTTAAATAACAGCCGATAGCAAGTACAAAAAACTCAATAAGAACTATAAATATATTGAAAATTAAAAATCATACAAAAATATCTCTCGGCGCCACTGTGCATCATAGCAAGTGCCACTAGTGGCACCGTCGCCCCGGGTTTGGACAGCGCTGCTCTATAATAATTGTGTTTCCATTTTAGAACTACCAAAGTTTATCGAAGGCAGCTCTAAACGAGCTGCAGACTGGTTCGTAATCTCAATAATCTCAAATAGTTCAAAAAAGAACCAACTTCCAAATGAGCCATCAACACTCTATTTACTGTCATAGAGGCTCTAAATGCTTAGGGAATAAAAATGTGCCTTGAGAGAATTTTAAAATTTCTACGGAAATCGAAAACAAACACATTTTATGCGATTTCGTTTTTGCTTGCTCCCGGTTTCACATATTTAATTTTGATATCTTTTATTTCCCACGTAAATTCTTATATTTCCCTAGCTCTGCACATTTCGATTACTTTATATTATTTATATTTTGGTTGGATTTATTTAGTATTAGAGTAGTTAGAAAGAAATTTACACAATAATTTTATAAGCAATAACATTTATTAAAATTAACCAAGAATTGCCTTTTTTCACAACAAGGGAATTTGTTTTGTGGAAGAATTGAAGCATGTATATAAAAAAATGTGGCTCACTCGAGGCGGTGTCCGACAGTGAAATACCTTGTACTCTTTCTCTCGACACATTTTTTCTGGAATTGGAATTAGTTTTCTTTTTTGGTGAAATTCGATATTTATACCTATAAGTTTCGAAAATTTTTATCGATTGTGATAAAACTCGAAAGTTACCTCAAAGAAGCCATTTAAAGTATATGGGGTAAGTTTCAAGTTGATATATTAAGGGGTGTGGGAGAAATCACGGTAAATCGATTGCGATAAAATTTGGATGTGGATTTGTTCATAAGAGCCACATGAATCAGCTTACCAAAAATTGTGATTTGAGGTCACTTGTAACCATAATTAGGTAGACTGTTTTTTTTCTGATTTTGTTAATTTTTGAGACACAGATGGAACTATAAGGCATCACTCTGTAAAATTTCCGATGAAAATATTAAACGGTGCACCCAAAAAACGCGAAAATCTACTAGGGAGGAACGGGTGAAGATATTGGCATGATTCGAAAAACCTCATCCTCTGACGCAATATGCGCACAAGTTGGTAAAGTTTGGTGTTTCTAGCTCTTTAAGTCTCCGAGATCTAGACGTTCATTCGGATGGACGGACGAACATGGCTCAATCGCTACCCGAGGTTATGATAAGCATTTTGGTATAAAGGACTTGGGGTCTGCCGCGCCTCCTTCTGTCCGTCACATATATTGGACATAACTAGGATACCCTTTGTACTTTTTAGTCAAGGGTATAAAAAATATACCAGAAAATCGTTTTAAAATGTACAATTTAGAGATAAGGGATATTTTTTAATTTTAACAATAAATATCCCCGCTTCTTATGACACTATTGTTATTACATATCTTTATTATAATTAAATATTATATTTGAAAAGATAATTTATTAAGACTGAACTCCGTATTATATGGAAATTAGACTTAAGATGTATGCGTATTGCCTAAGAATTAGTGAATAAAAAATTTTAAAAATTGAATTGAAATAAATAATAAATATATATCAATTTGTATGAGGCCAAAAAAACATTTTGTCAATAAAAAAATAAAACCGAAAAAAAAATACACAAAAGCGTCTATTGCCGGCGCTCAAAATTAAAAATTTATGGTAAAAATAGATTCGTCAACCCCAAAAACCCCCAAATACACTTTGGTTAGACGAAAAATACATTTTTTTGGCCTTATAAATGGAAGGTCTACGTAAATTTTAGAATATTTTGATAAAAACCTATTTTGAAAAAGAGGCGACTCGAAATTCATTTTAGGCCCACAGTATCTTAAGCAAAGTTGCTTAAAATGATCCCAATAATCAAAATCGCTGAAATACTTGAAACCGAAAAAAATAGATCCACCCTAATATATTTATATATATGCCCATCTGTGCTTCAACTACGAGGAGCGCTACAACTTTTAAAAATTTGCATTTTGAAAATTGCATTAAGGAATTAAAAAAAACAAAATTATATATGTTTTTTAAAGGGTGTTTTTTTAAGTGAATAGTAAAATAAGAGTTATTCTTTAATTTTTATACCCTGTACCGTATGGTACAAAGGGTATATTAACTTTGTGCAAGACGAAAATGTATGTAACATATAGAAGGAGTCGCCGGAGACACCCCAAAGTTACCTAAAACATGATCAGGGCGAATAAAGAAGTCGATATACCCATGTCCGTCTGCCCGTTTGAACGCATAGATCTCAAAAATGGTAAGAGCTAGATTAACAAAACTTTTACATTAGATCCCATATTATTCCATAGGAGACAAGTTTAATTAATTTTTTTTAAGTCGGGGTTAAATTACATAGCTCCCATAGGGGTGTTTCAGACGACATTGAAAAAACAATAAAAGTTTTAGATGAGTAATTCGTTTGTTCATGAAGATATCGTAACCAAATTTAGCAATCAAAAGTTTCCTATAGTTTTCAAGCACTGTACCAAATTTGATTAAAATCGGTTGATTATATCATATAGGTCTCATAGGGCCAATCGGCCAAAATAACTTTTTTTATACGAAATTCGCTATATTTCGATTTTTAATAAAGATATCGTAATCACATTTGGCATTTATAAGTTTTTTAAAGTACTTAAGCAATGTACAAAATTTGAACAAAATCAGTTGACTATATCATATAGCTCCCATAGGGCCGATCTTCCAAAAGATCGATTTTTTAACAAAATTCTTGGTGTTTCGTTTGTTTGTGCAGATATTAAGACCAATTTTGGTATTCGTAAGTTTAAATTTAATTAAGATCGGTTGACTATATGCCACTTAGCTAAACCTTAGAACGAAGAACTATATTATCTAAGTATAAAAGCATGAAGATATGTCATGTACTATAAATTACCACGTTGAGGCCCTAAGCTCCAGTGGAAAATAAATGCTGATATATTATCATATACTTAAAAATTTCCTAAAGCTTCGATATGATATATATTTGAAAAAAAGTTAGCTCAATCATTATCTTAAAAATTCTAGATTCTAGATTGACAGCATCGTGCTCATTATGCGCATTTTATAAAAACTACAAGCGTACATTTAAAAAAAAAATTCACATTTTATGCACATTAATAAAATAAATAGTATATATTATAGAAAAAAAGTAAAACATTAAAATTAAAAAAAATAATTTAAAAAAAAATTTATTTTTTAACTTAAACCTAATTTTTGAACTTAAGCCTAATTCCACTTTCAACTTAATCCTATGTAGTGTCTAGAGTTATACCTAATGTCCGATATACGAGATGAGAGGTCTGAATCAAGGATGTTCTGAAAATGAGAAATTATAAATTATGAGAAATATTAATTAAATTTTGAAAATTTTGACTTACCTTTAATCTGGTTATTTGTGTCTATTGCCATGCCTATACCGGGATTCGAACCCGGGCCGGTGGTACGACGGATGTTAGTCGTAGCCATTGAGCCACCACCGACGGCAACAATCAAGCGTCTATTGGCACACTTAAGCTGCATGTTCCATCTCTAATTTTTCTGTCCCCACTAGCAACAAAATATTACTCTACTTTAGCTAGGACCTGAGCATTGTTTAATAAATGTTGCTTCGTTTGGGTTACAATAAAAATTTAAAAAATTATAATATAATTATAATAATATAATTTAGCGCTTAGTTTAATTAATATAAAATTCAAAAATATAGCGCCAATTGCAATTGTTGCGTTTCGATACACATTTCGATAAGTTTAATTCAAGCATTACTTGAAGTTAGCTGCGGCAAAGACAAATAAATGTAAATATTTGAATTACTGCACTAAAATAGTTTATTTGTAAAAAAAAACAAGGCTAAAAGTAGTTCCATGTAGATTAAGCATTGTGGCCACTGTGCGCCGCTTATGCTGCTGCTGCTGCGTATGCGCCGACGCGACGGCGACGTCAATGCGACGCTTGCGTTGGCGTTGGACTTATCAAAATGCAAATAGCCTAACACGAGCAGCGCTGCCGTTGCACCGTGGTTGATGTTTTGGTTAAATAATAAACAATTATAGTAAATCGCAGTAGTGTCAGATATATTTCTTTTTAAATAAATCAGAATACTAATTAATTCCGTCAATGCGGCAGATAAATTTATTTCAAATTGGGATATTTTTTGTCTTCATTTTTAATATTTTTGCTATGTAGTTGAAAAACTAAATCATAACCAATGATTAGTGTAAAACCCAACTATATGACTTATCAAATATTATTTGAAAAAATTTTTAATGTTTGTGGAACTTACAGAATTAAATTAGAATTAGGTTTACAACTAAGTTCAATGTTAAATTTGTGTTGATGGTTAAAAAAATATATTGGAAATACGTACAAAAACAAATTAAAAATATATGGGGCTCATCGCCAATATATAAAAATAATAAAAAATAAGTAAAAAAAAAATTAAAAATATACAAACTACAGGGATTTGATCCCGGACCGGCGGTGCTACGGACAAAAGTCGTAACCACTAACCCACCGCCGGCGGAAAGAATCAGGCAATTTTTTGCAAACTTAAGCTACATATACCATCTCTAATTTTTCTATCCACACTAGCAATCAAATATTTGCCAATATCTTTATAAAGATAGATCTATTGTTATATCATATAGCCGCCATAGGGCCGATCTTCAATAAAATCGTTTTTTGAACAAAATTTCTTGTGTTTCCTTTGTTTATGAAGATATTGAGACCAAATTTGGCATTCGTAAGTTTTTTATAAATCCTAAGCACTGTTCTAAGTTTAATAAAAATCGGTTGACTATATACCTCCCATAAGAGGAATCGGTCCAAAAAAAAAACGTTTTTTTACAAAATTCGTTGTGTTTCGTTTGTTTGTAGAGATATTTGAACTAAATTCGGCATTCAGATTTTTTTTAAGGTTAATACCCTAAGCATTGTATCAAATTTGATCGAATTCGGTTGACTATATCATATAGCTCGAACAGGAACGATCTTCCTAAAAAATAGATTTTTGAACAAAATTTGTTGTGTTTCGTTTGTTTGTTAAGATATTGGTACCAAATTTGGTATTGGTAAGTTTTTTATATTTCCTTAGCACTGTACTGAATTTGATCAAAATTGGTTGACTATATCATATAGCTCCTATAGGACCAATCGGTCTAAAAAATCGTTTTTAAGCTAAATTCGTTGTTTCGTTTGTTTGTAAAGATATTTGAACCATATTCGACTTTCAAATCTTTCATAAGGCATTAAAGCACTGCGTCAAATTTGATCAAAATCGGTTAACTATATCATGTGGCTCGCATAGGAAAGATCGGTTAAAAACAAATTTTTGCTTTAAAGGTCTTCTGTTTTTGTTTTTTTATGAAAGAACCGGATTTTGTTTAAAGCTAGTGGTACAGAGTATTCCAAAGTCATCCGCGCCTGACTTTAAGTACGTCATTTTTTAGGTTAAAATTAGAAAACATTTTAATAAAAATATTTATCACAAAATATCTAAATTTAAATTAGCTTAAATAGAATCTTTTTTAGATTCTTTAAACAACTATTTTTAAAAACCCACATCGCTAATTCGATTTGATTTCACTTCATATAATGTGATCGGATTGGAGCCAGTTAAATTGTTTGTTTTGTTGAAATTGGGAGCACAAAAAATATTGTTTCTAAACGAATCCAAAATAAATATTCAAATAAAATATTCGGATTCGTAGCAAAGACTTTTTTGAAAAGTTTTGGTTATACAAATTTTTGAGGTGATTCTATAAGAAAATGTCGCATGTAGAAGCTTTGCAGAATTTTACACCTATTAAAATAACCTAGTGCATAGATATAATTGTTTTTTTTTTACAAAGCAAAACTTTGCGCAAAATTGCCGATGCCCCGTGGTATATCCGAAATCGAAACCTTCACAAGGATCTAGGCATTCCCTATGTGGGTGATGTAATGAATAAACTTGGCGACCGTTACGCTGATCGCTTAAGGAACCATCCGAACTCGCTTGCATGTGCCCTGGCCGGTCATAGACCAAAAAGACGATTGAAACGACTTCATCAAAAGGCCTCAGAAGGCATGTCATACCATAGAATCTACTTGTTTTTTTTTTTTTTAAATATTGTATATATATATAGAGTAATCTAAATCATTCAACACAAAAAGTTATTTTAAGTGTATAGTTACTTCTTCATAAATGTTGGATTATATCCCATTAAATTAAGGATTGATTTCCAATAATAAATATTCGAGAAAAAAAAACAAAAATTAAGTATAAAAATGATTCCACTATTATTTGCCGATAGTTTTTATGGTAGCTATACGATGCAGTGTTCCAATTTTGATAAAATATTTCAAAATCATGTAGATTATTTCAAGTATATGATAATGATCCCATGTATACGCAGAGAGATGAAAATATTAAACTATGTAAAAAGTCATGGAAAATTGGACTTTCAGGATGGACCATTTAAAACACAGTTGCATCCAACATTTGAACGAGATTATTTTTAAAAAATAAATGCCATAAAATATCCTTTCGAAATCATAAATAAAGATCCCATCGTTCCTTTGAAATTTGCATTTGCCAAATCATTAAAAAAAAAGGTCTTAATGAATCATTAGTTAAGATAGGTAGCATTTGCCTTCCGGGTGAACGTGGTAAGATATTTGTGTAACTCAACAAACCTCAAATTCTAAGTGAGTACGCGCACCTGGTAAGGCCTAGGGCAGATAGTCTTCAAAATATAGGTATATTGTTTAAAAAAGGAGAGCTTGAGATTAATGTTTAAAAAAATATAAAACAATTTCCCTACAAAGAATGGAGATCTCAAAAAATGTTCTCATTTCAATTAAAGAAAAATGGCGGACGTAAAGTCGGGCGCGGACGACTTTAGGATACCCTGTATCACTAGCTTGTAATAAAGTCCGATTTCTTCACAAAAAACCAAAAACAGAAGAATTTTTCAGCAAACATTTTTTTTTGACCGATTGTTCCTATTAGAGCTATATGATATAGTCAACCGATTTCAATAAAATTTGACACAGTGCTTAAATACCTTAAAAAAGATCTGACTGCCAAATTTATTTCAAATATCTTTACAAACAATCCAAACACATCGAATTTTGTATAAAAAACGTGTTTTTGGACCGATTGGTCCTATGGGAGCTATATGATCTAGTCAAACGATTTGGATTAAATTTAGTACAGTGCTTAGGAACTATAAAATACTCACGAATGTCAAATTTGGTCCCAATATCTTAACAAACAAACGAAACACAACAAATTTTGTTAAAAAATCGATTTTTTGGAAGATCGGACCTATGGGAGCTATGTGATATAGTCAACCGATTTTGTTCAAATTTGGCACAATGCTTAAGTGGCCTAAAAAATTTCCAAACGCCAAATCTGGTTACTATAAAAAACTATAAAAAACATTCGAATGCCAAATTTGGTTACGATATCTTTATAAACAAACGAATTATTCATCTAAAACCTTTTTTTTTTGTCGAGGTCGTCTCAAACACCCATATGGGAGCTATATAATTTATCCCCGATATCAAAAAATAAAATAAACTTGCCTCCTATGGAATAATATGGGATCTAATGTGAAAGTTTGGTAACTCTAGCTCTTACCATCTCTGAGATCTAGGTGTTCACACGGACGGACAGACGGACAGACGGACATGGGTATATCGACTACTCTATTCAACCTGATCATATTTTAGGTAACTTTGGGGTGTCTCCGACGTCTCCTTCTATATGTTACATACATTTTCGGCTTGCACAAACTTAATATACCCTTGGTACCATACGTTACAGGGTATAAAAAGACACAGCCTTATCTTAATTTTTTAGAAATTATGCAAAAAAATCTTGTTACATTTACGTACACGGCTTAAAGATATATTATAATATTATAATATATTATTTAAAATATTAACATTATATTCTTTTCGAATGTATACACGAAAGCCCTCTATACTCAGACCCAAAGTCTTCCCCATAGTAGTCTCTAACCTGCCTTAAATAAAAACTAAAGAAATTCAATTTAATTGGGCGTTCCAACAAAAATCTTTTCATTCCATTTAATTTCTTCCAGATAAAATGTTAGCTGCATGCACAACAAACAAAATCAGGCAAAAGTTATCCTTGCCACATCTAAAACATTCCAAAATGATTTTCTACGATTTTAAATTTTACAATTAAATTGTTATTTTAAATGTTTTTTGTACAGCTTTTCTTAATAGTATTAACATAAATAACAATTTCTACAATTCAATATTTATTGAACCAACTTGTAAATTATCAAATACAAATTTATGAACTACAACAAACGGCCTCGAGCTACAAACTTGTATTACAATTCTGAAATTGGTAAGTGATTAAATATTTGTTTATTGTTTTAAAAGCTTATTAACAAACTAAGCACTAAATGAAATGTACATAACACGTGCTTAAATGTTTATGAAAATATTCATCTTTTTGCCAAAAATTAAACTAACTGCAGTGCAGTGTTGCAAAATGCGATTTCTGTTAAATAATTATTATTATAATAGTATTGCATAAGTATAACTTAAAGAGCTTAAAAGTTGTCTTAAGTATTACATTATGAATAAAATTTTTAGTTTGACCTTTGAAAGCATTTGGACATAGAAGAGGTCGTGGTAGGGGCATAAAAAGTGAAGCATGTCCTCACTGCTCTCATAAGGAGTCCAAATATCATATATTTAAAAGCCAGGCGTTCAGATATACGTATGGCCATGAATAGATCGCTTTCTGTGACCTTCTTACCAATATGCTTGGGAACTCTAACATTCTTACAAAAGCCAAATTTCATCATCTTCAAAATCGAATTTTGCACCAAAGACTTTTAATTTTTTGGAGGGAATATGTTTAGTCAGTATTGGTTTTTTGTAAAAACTTTATCAACTTTATTTGGTGCTATTCTATATTATGAATATCTCTGCTATTTAAGAGATTTTAATGATCCCGCCCGCACATTATTGGGACACATTTTTATACCCTGTATAGTACAAAGGGTATATTAAGTTTGTGCAAGCCGAAAATGTATGTAACATATAGAAGAAGACGTCGGAGACACCCCAAATTTACCTAAAATATGATCAGGGTGAATAGAGAAGTCGATATACCTATGTCCGTCTGTCCGTCCGTCCGTCTGTCCGTCCGTCCGTCTGTCCGTTTGAACGCCTAGATCTCAGAGATGGTAAGAGCTAGAGTAACCAAACTTTCACATTAGATCCCATATTATTCCATAGGAGACAAGTTTATTTTATTTTTTGATATCGGGGATACATATATAGCTTCCATATGGGTGTTTGAGACGATCTCGACAAAAAAAGGTTTTAGATGAATAATTCGTTTGTTCATGAAGATATCGTAACCAAATTTGGTATTTTTTAATGGTTTCCAAGTACTGTACCAAATTTCATCAAAATCGGTTGAATATATCATACAGCTCCCATAGGACCGATCTTCGAAAAAATCGATTTTTTAACAAAATTTGTTGTGTTTCGTTTGTTTCTTAAGATTTTCGGATTTTTTTATAGTTCCTAAGCGCTGTACTAAATTTAATCTAAATTGGTTGACTATATCATATAGCTCTCATAGGACCAATCGGTCCAAAAAAGGTTTTTATACAAAATTCGATGTGTTTCGTTTGTTTGTAAAGATATTTGAACTAAATTCGGCATTCAGATTAGGTATTTAAGCACGGTTGACTATGTCATATAGCTCCCATAGGAACGATCGGTCAAAATCTGTTTTTGTTTTTTTGTAAACCGGATTTTATTGCTAGCTAGTAGTACAGGGTATCCAAAAGTCGTCCGCGCCCGCCTTTACGTACGCTATTTTTTATTTCTAATATTTAAACGTAGAATAGGGTGTGGCAGTGGAGTAAAAAGATATGCATGGCCTGACTGCTGCCATAAGGAGTTCAAATATCAAGTTTGGTAATCCTAGCTCTAAAAGGATCCAAAATCCACCTTTTTCAGTTTTTAGCATTCTGAAGTTATTTGCGCGATTTCAGTGACGCTGTACATCAATGGAAAAAATTTTGAATCCAAAAAAATTGTGCGTAAAAAGATAAGTATGACCAGACTACTCAAATAAGTATTTCAAATATCAACTTTGGTTATCCTAGCTCTTATGGTCTTCAAAAACCAGGCGTTTAAAAATACATCGAAGATTTTTGATTTTTTGGAGTTGCTCTGAAATATTCCCTATATAATATAATCCCGGTAATAAGACATTAAAAAATCAATAATGTATAATGTGACATAATAAGTGATCGAATCTGAAAGTTTTGCTGTTCTAGCTCTCATAATATATGAGATATAGGTGTTTAGTCAAAGAGACTATGGTATATAGGATTCACTAGTCACTCTGGTCATATTTCTGGTAACTCTTCGTCTCCTTCTGTATCTTAGATGCATTTCGGGCTAGAAAAAGCTTAATAAACCCTTTGCATCCAAAGTTATAGGGCAGTTGGGACTAAGCGTCCGTCCCTACTCGCTTAGGCCAAGAACTGGCACTTTGTGATAAGGAAGTAAGTGATAAGGATATAGAATAGACAGGGAAAAGTAGGGATAAAAGGAAAAGTGCAGGACCAAGCTTAACGTGGGATTTGAACCCACAACCTCTGGGAAAGATATGTATCTTAATTTAGAAATTCCAGCATCGCAAATTAAAAAAATGTTTCAGATTATATTTCACATAGTCTATATACAAATTTTTGTAACTTTACGAGCAACTTTACGACTATCAAGAGGTCGTTTTTAGTAGGATAAGTCATAACACGCCTACTTCTCAACCGATTTTTAGTCAAATTTGAAATCACAGCTGGATTTTCATGAGACTTAAAAATTGGGGCAGTAAACTTAGAATCTTTTGAAGAGCTGGATCCTAAAAACCACCTTGTGGCCAAATTTCTTGCTGCTTGCCCTTTTGAGTTTTTAAAAGGGTTTCTTCATACCTCGCGTAATTCTCAACCGATTTTAACAAAATTTGCAACCGCAGATGGGAGTTAAAAATTTCGACAGTAATCCGAGGAACTCCCTTAAAAACAATTATAAAAAACGGACTGACAGTAAAGAGCTAGAATATAGGAACCACCTTGGCTTCTGGCTGTTATCCCTTTTGGTCTGAGTTTTTAGTAAGGTTTCTTCATAGCTCTCATAGTTCTCAACCGATTTTAATAAAATTTCGACATTAATCCGAGGAACTCCCTTAAAGACAATTAAACAAAAACTGACAGTAAAGAGCTAGACTATTGGAACCACCTTGTGCCCAAATTTCTTGCTGCTATCCCTTTGGGTCTGGGCGAAAAACCAAAAAATAAACACATATTGTGCCCAGAACAAACATGAACGCACCCAAGGTGCTGCTGATGATTTTTTAAATAGAAACTACGTCTGCTGTCTGTTCTTCATCCTATGGGTATAGAAAGAGAGAATGTCAAGTCAGCTGTCAAGTCTGAGGCTGAAAAAACAGAAGAGCGGGAAGAGAATTAGTGGCTCAGGAATTTCCACAGCATTGGAATTCATTTTTAGTAAGTGCTCTCCAGAGTATGCGTGTATGTGTGTGTGTGCGCACAAATTGTTTTTATATCAAATTTTTCTAAAAAGCAAATGAACCGGGGGGGGGAGTGCAGATAGAGGAAGCTAATACGCCCCAAAAAAGAAAAATACTTGGACTCTAGTCTGGCTGGTACTCTCGAACATGATGATGATGATGACAATGAGCGGCAGAGATGCAGCAGCAAAGCTGAAGAAGAGTCTGGGAAACTGGAAAACTGGGGGTTTTGCTTGCTAGGTTGGATGGATGGGAGTGTGGATGGGGGTGGGTGTGATTGTCAACGTTGTGACAGACAAATGTCAATAGTTTTTGCCGTGTAGCTGTTGCTGATGCCCCCTACGCTTGATGATGTTTCTGTTGCAACTGGAGGAGCTGCAGACGCAGACTCACATTCCCTGCGCTATCAACGACAAATCAATGACGACGACACATGTTGGACATGCCTCTGCCACAACAACAACAACAGCAGCAACAGCAACAACAACAACAATGGAAGCATTTAAGCATTTGGAAGCAATTACCACAGCAATGAAGCGTTGAATGAATGAGAATGAGAATGAATGGGCCCAAGCTGGGGCACAACGCGTGTGTCACACTCACACGTACAAATAAGTGTGTTGTGTATGTGTGTGTGTGAGTGTGTGTTTTTTTTTTTTGGTCTAGTAAGTGTAATATAGATCAGCTGAGGCATGGAGGCAGACAACAACTGCACACCTAAGTAAGCGCGGACGGATGGACGTAGCCAAACGAATTTATGTGCATTTTTCCAGGGATTCGGCTTGGGATTACTTATTTAGCAGCCAGCCAGCCAGCCAGCAACAAAACAGCAGAAGGCAATGCAGATGCTACAGATTGTTGGTTGCTGCAGTGGACGACGAAAAAAAACAACTAAATCTAAAGGGGAAGAGCTCTTAGCTGTAGATGGCAATAAAGATGGGTAAGATGGAAATGTTGCGGACGGCGGAAATACGAGACGCTTCAAATGCCAATGAGCCAAGGCGATGAGCTAGCGGCTAAACTTGGAGTTGAAACCAATTTAAAGATCTTAATGATGCACAAACGCTGACGATACTCATCATGCTGATGATGATAATGATGTTGCTGTTGGTGTAGCTGTAGTTCTTGTTGACATTGAGCTCTTTGGAGCTGTGGGATTTTGGGTTTGGCATTGGCATTGCCTTGAACGTTGCCATGTTAAAATCAAATAAAGTAGAAAGCGGAAGAGCCCGTTTCCAGTAGAAAGCAAACTGAAGTGTTTCTTATGAAAGCAACCCTGACAATGCCGGTGGGCAGAGACTGATCGACTGCTCCACTGCTCGACTGATCGTCTCCCGCTCTCGCCTTCCTTTCCGCTCTGTATTTATAATTGCAGCACTTCAAATGCTGTTGACATGTGCGTTCCGGAAAACTTTTGTCTTTTGTCTTTGGGTTATGTGTTTTTTTTTTTGGGTTTTGTGTTTTTGGGCAACTCAACAGCTCAATGAGGCGTTTCGTGGATTTTTCTTCGTTTTACTCTTATTGTTTTTGTTTATGTTCTGCCTCTTTAGTGTTGTATTGTTATGATTGTTGTTGTTGTTGTTGTTGTGTCTGCCGCTGTTGTAAGCAGTCAAGCAGCTTGCTGCAAGATCTGAGCAGCATTAAGCGCCACTATTATGTGGCACAGTGGTACATGACATAGAAATATATGATATTTTTCAAACTTTTCCAATTATGTTCATCTGTTCACTGCTATCTTCTAAACTGCTTATTGTAATTTATCAAATATGGTATCGTTGAAAGTGTTGTGATCGTCATCTGGCTATAGGCTATTTATTTATTTGATATTTTTTGAACTTTTTTAATTATGTGCATCTGTTCACCGCTAACTTCTGAACTGCTTATTGTAATTTGACAAATGAGGTATCGTTGAGAGTGTTCAGATCTTCCGGTGGTTATAGGCTAGGTACACTCATGGACAAAATAATAGGTGTGAACACTGTAACTTTTAATTTATCGAGATAAAATGTGTACGCAACGTTTTCTACATAAACATAATATTTTTTACATATGGTTACATTGTTTTGGTGTGAATTTGATAAATTCCCGATTTAATTTTGTGGCCAATAAAATTTACCAAGTGGGTTTTTCCTGAGACACTAAATTTAGCTGGTCAATAAAATAGGTGTGTCTAGAAAAACTTTAAGTTTCAATAAGTTAGTAGAACTTTTTGGTTGCAGAAAGTAAGTTATCAAGAAAATGCAATTAAATATGAGTTTAATTATAAATAAAATTATACTAGTTGAGTCGTGGGCGTAACTGCAGTGCGGAGGAGAGAAGACTTGTTCAAAGACTAAGAAATGAAGGAAAATCATACAAATATATTGCCACGGTCATGAAACGTTCAGAAAACTTTGTCATAAATGCATTAAAACCTAAGCCAAAGGTAGAAACTCGAGGTGCCCCCCCCCAAAAAACCTCATTAGTGACCGACAATTACATCGTCACATTGGTTAAACGCGACCCGTTCCTGCCTTCCAGGAAAACCACCAGTGAAATTGGTAACGTTATGTCGTCACGAACCGTCAGGCGACATTTAGAAAAGGCAAATCTACCAGGTAGGATTGCCCGTAAAGTACCATTGTTTCGATCTGAAAATTTAAAGATGAGGAAAATATTTGCATTGGATCGCAAAACCTGGTGCGGACCGGTGGGTGGGAAAAAATGGCGATATATACTCTGGAGCGATGAAACGAAGATAAATTTGTTTGGAAATGATGCCAAAAGGAATGTTCGTCGGCCTAAGGGAAATGAATTCCATATTAGGTTCACCCAAAAAACCGTAAAGCACGGAGACAATGAGGCAGCCTCATTGTATGGGAAGGTGTTGGTCCGATACATCTAATTGATGGTAATATGGACAGATTTGTTTATAAAGATATATTGGAGACGGTAATGGAAGTTCCAACAAGATAATTCTCCGAAGCACTCATCCCGATTCGTAAAGGATTGGTTCCAATAGCATAAGGTGGACGTTCTCGAGTGGCCAAGTCAATCCCCAGACCTCAATCCCATTGAGAACCTCTGGGGAGAGCTTAAAAAAGAAGTCGGGAAAACTGTTTGCCAAAATAAAACCCAACTATGGGAAAATATCCAAAGAGCTTGGTACAGTAGGAAGCTAATTTCATCTATGCCTACAAAAATGGCTAAAGTGTTGCAAAATAATGGCGGATACACAGGGTATTAACTGGGATATAAGAGCATTATACAAAACGGGACCAAAACTGGCAAAATTTCGATGTAATTACTAAAATTAAATGATTACACCCATTATTGTGGCCAGCTGAAATTGTAATATATTTCTACTTCCATCTATTGGGCATAGGTTAGGATAGGGAAGAGAGGTCGCTGGCCTAAGCCAGCACCCATATCTCTATAACTTTTGGCCTATCTCCTTAAAGAAAAACTTAGCGAAAACCCCAGTCTATTGATAATAAGTATTTTCTTATCTTTCTCTTGCATATAGCTACTAGCTCTGCTGGATTCTGGAGGAAATAATTTCTCTTGGGCTTAGATGGGTTTCAATTTGAGCTTTAAAATAAATGCTGATTGCAAATATTAAAACAAATTTTAAATTAAAACTTTGAAGCTTTGGAGCCCCACAATCCGGCAAGAGCAAAATAAATCGCAGAAATATGAAAAAAAAAATTTTTTCTCTGTATGTTCGTCTGTTAATTCCTTATTTCCAAACTGCTTATACAATTTTGACAAATGAGGTGTATTTAAAGGCGTTTTGAGCGACCGCTGGTTATACGCTAGGTATACTCTATGTTTAAATTCTAATCCATTAAATCCTTTATCTTTTGGGCTTAGATGTGTTTCAAATAAATGAATGATTACCGAATATTCAAAAATTTATTAAATTAAAACTTTAAAATTGCTGCACTCAGAAAATACCGCCTATCCAACCAACAAGAGCAAAACAAATCGCAGAAATAGGTTTTTGGATTTTTTTCTGATGTTCGTTTGTTTACTCCTTAATTCAAAACTGCTTATAATAATTCGACAAATGAGGTGTATTTAAAGGCGTTTGGAGTGTCCCCTGGTTATAGGTTATACTACGTCAGCTTTAGTTGAGTTAAGCGTCCTATAGAGCAGTTTTCCACAAGCGGATGTACTACAGTCATTATTTGCAGACTCACAGGCTCACATTTTTTACAAAACCTAAAACGCTCGCCAAATTCTTGCTTTTCTTCTTAAATTTGGTTTTTAAAGTTCTCTTAAAATGTTTGCACAAACCAAATTTTACAAAAAATTTAATATAATTATTCCATTGCAATTTGAGCTCACTTTACTTGTTTTCTTTCTTATCAGTTTTTGTTAGATCTTCAAGTGATAAAATCATACAGACAGAGCTTGCATGAACATTCATGGCGGAGCTGCGCCCTGTCAAGGTCTGTCGTGAAGCCATGGATTCCAGGGATGCAGCTATCCCAACCTCCGATGTATGTGAAGGTTTATTGGGGAGAGGCTGTTGAGTACGTTGCTTAGTTTCCAAAGCGGAGGCTATCACCACTTTCTTGGACTTCGAATCTTTTGTATCCATTGCTCTGGCACTCTCGCTTTGATGTGCTGATGATTTGGTCTAAACAGATATTTACATAATAAAATTTGTAAAATTTGTGACCGAAAATTTTTGGAATTTCGATAATTTGGGTAACGTCTCGTTGGGCTCTGAGCTTAAAAAAACAAAGCTAGTCACAATTTCATAAATACAAACTGACATACTTTTAAAGGCTTGCTAAAAATTTGAGATAAGATATTTTGTAAATACACAAAAATTTGCAATTTTGTAATACAAGTTAATGCTGACATATATTTTTTGTAACGTCACGCCAAGCATATTTTTGCTCATATTTTTTAATGGGCTGTAGCGTATGCAAGCAAATTTTTTTCACTACTTTATTGTAACGTGAGTAAAAATATCTTTTTAAAAACCTTAGCTTAGTAACGTCACGTTATAAATATTTTTATATAATTATAAAAAAGAAAATATATAATTATCGAAATTTTTAATAATTGTTCCTAGAAGCTTGATTTGAATTAAGACATTTATTAAAAAAAAAACAGAAATTTGGGATATTGTAATACAAGTTAAAGATGACATATATTTTTGCTAACGTCACGCTAAGCCTGTTTTTGTTCATATCTTTTAATTGTTTGTTACGATGGTTTTTTTTTGTACTACATTATTGCAACGTGAGTAAAAATATTTTTTTTGTAAACAGCTTAGTAACGTCACGTAATAAATATTTTGACAAAATTGTAAAAAAGAAAACATGATATTACGAAAATTTTTAATAATTGTTCCCAGCCCCTAGAGTTTAATTAAGATATTTAGAAAAAAACACAGTATAAAATTATTCAACTCCGGTTATTGGACATTAAGTGCAGACAGAAGCGTAGTCGAAAAGGGATTGAAATGTAGTTTCTATGGGACATGAATTTATTAGAGATGTGAGCTCTCTTAAGAATACTTAAGTTCGTCCATACGGCTTCTTAGAGAGTCATGAAAGTCAACTTATATAAAAATCTTATGATTGTCTAGATAAGCTAACTAGAAAATCTTGTGATGTTTATACACTATAAGAGCATTCAAAAAGTTCTGGCAGGACGAAGTCTGCCGGGCCCACTAGTATTTTTATAAAATTATAAAAAAAGAAAATATAGAATTATGATTATTTTTAATAATTGTTGCCAGATGTTTGATTTCAATTAAGATATTTAGTATTTTTGTAAGGTCTTTTTTTTCCAGCTAAAAAAAAATTAAACTAAAATTTTTATATCATAAAGCCTCAATTCGAACCACTGTGCCTGACCAAATCACTCGCTAAACACCCACAAAATAAAATTCGAAAAAATTCTTGTAATACTTGGAACTTCCGTTTTTGCTGTTTGTTGACTTCTTGTTTGTTCGTTCTTTCATTTCAATAGAAAATTTTGGAATTTTTGTAAATTTCTTGTTTATGTTTTTTTATGTTATTTTTTCTTTTTGTTTTTTATTTCAGATTTTAGCGCCTTTGTTTTTTGTTTTTGTTTGAAATTGAGTTTTGCCGTTGATACTTTTATTTAGACGCGCTGAGGAGTTTTGATAATAAATGGCTTTTAATAGCTGCCTTGATAAATGTCTATAAGTGCGTGAGTGTGTGTGCGCGTGTGTGTGTGTTTGTGTGTGTGTATTGATGGCGAGGGAGTTGATGAGCGCTTCCGTTTCCGCAGCGCAAAGCAATTATGCTTGTATATAATATGTGCTGCTATATACATATGTAGTATATAAAAAAAAAAACTGCTTAAGCCGTTCGAGCGCAAAACATTTTAAAGATGCGAAACAAAAGCAAAAACAAAATAAATATAATAAAAAGATGTGTGACAGTTGAGGCGGTTACGACTTTGGAGTACCCTGAAAAAAAACTATTTATAACCCGGCTGCTCACCTAAGCAGTCTCAATATGAAATATGCTTTTCCTAGCTCTTTAAGTCTCCACGCTCTAGGCGCTCAGACGTACATATCAGCATCATTTACTTTTGCTCTAGTGTTACATACTTTTCCACAAAATCAATATACCCCACAGCTTTGCTGCAGTCTAGTAAAACATAAAAATATCAATAGAGTAAAATTTGCACAACGTGCTAAGAGGGGGGGGGGGGGGGGGGGGGGGGGGCTGCCAGCAAAAACCATTGTTGTGTCAAGTACAAATTTCGTAGGAGCGCGGCAGGAAGCGACTTGAAGGCGCGCATAGTTCCAGCGAGGGTTGCTCTTAGCCTCTCAATAAGTAGTAACTTGAAAGGGGGGAGTCAAGCACTCGTCAACGCAATCGTCAGACAGACAGACAGTTGATACTCTGACAGCGGGCAGCGGTGGGGGATAGTAGGGGCAGACGGCGACGTCGACGGCACAGAGCACACGTCAATAATTGCGCTTGAAAAGAAGTTAAGGAAAACACAATCAAGCAGAAGAACGGTGGCATTGGTGGCATCAACAGAGACGACTACGTCGACGACGAGCCAGAGACAGAGAGCAGCCAAGCGAGGCGCACAGGAGCTGGCTGGCTGGCTGGCTGACTGACGGAGAGCTGCGCCAGAAACTGATGCTTCTCCCTGCCAGCTCAAAGTTGGTTTGTTCTCGGCTGGCGTTTAATGTGAAAATCATGCAATGAACCAAATTCGAACGGAAATGATTCACACTTGAGCTGAAACACAATTCAAGTTGGGGGAGAGTCAGCCGCTGTCAGCGGCAACATCATTATGATGTACATTATGTGCATCATGATGAGCGTGTTGTGGCATTGTAACAGTAAGAGAGCAAGGGATCGACTGGAACTGACTCCCGCCAAAAACGAAAAAAAAAAAACAGCGACAAACGAAATTGCGTTTCCAACAATTGTTACAACAACAGCTATGTAAGCGATTTAAAACAACAAGGGGTTTAGCCCCCCGCCATCCACCACACCATTTTGCTAACTACATGCAAGACAAGAGACGACGACCCCTTTGCTTTAACCCAATCCCAAAAACGTAGATGAAAGCTGAATGGAAACACATGTAAGAACACGGCAAGAGCAATGTCAACGAAAATATTTCACTTCCTGTTCAATTTTATTTTTTCAACTCGAATATTTATGCGGCATTCACATTTGTATTGCCTGCTTTAAGGCGCCACGGATGGCAACAGATACAAATACAGATAGAGCTATAGCTACAGCTCTAGATACAAATACACAGATACAGTGGAAAATACTAGTACTTACAATATGCTTGGAATAGCAGCTTGGAAGCTGCGCTCAGACAAATGCCCGCTGGGCACAAAGCAGCTTAACGGATCGCTTTACAAACAACAGCCCTATACATGTGTAGATATATATATATATTATTATATATGTATGTATCTATGTTTATGTACTATGCGGTATGGCAACAACATATGCTACTAGATGGAAATCAGCGAGCAAAATGTTGAGCTCTTAACTTAAGCAGTTTGTCAGAGGCGCTTAGTGAGATTTTTTTCTAGAGCTATGATAATGTTCTATAAAGAAAAATAATGGCAGTCAATAGCTTTGTGAAAATGCATACCATGAATCAAACTCTTCTAGGTTCTTACTCTTAAAACGGCAAAGACTTTTTGCTTGATTACATACGAAGTTCTTAGATTCTATAGCTTAAGCAGTCAGTTCGATATAAGCGTCTTGCCCAACCCGATCCCATCTTTACTTAAAAAATAAAAAAATACTCAAATTCTATTCAGTTAGAGCATCCCTTCTTCGATTCCTCAAAGCAGTTGCTAAGATTGCTAAGATAATGCCTTCTTTAAATCGTCTTGAGATGAGATTAAATGGTTTGTTGAAATATTGTATATCACTAGACAAAAGTCATACGCCACTGATTCGGGCGAATATAATATTTCCCAAAGTAATATTGTTAGGGCTTTAAGCGAAAAGTTCTTTACTTATTATTATTATTGGGGTGTATAAGTGTAGTGCGACCCAGGCGGATTTATTGTACCCCCTTCAAGGCTTAGAGCTCTCCCAAAAGTCCTAAGGCCTGCATGTATTGCATTATTTTATTTGGACTTATAGTAACAACGGTCTCTGGTGGGAGAACGTAGATGCCCAGGAGCTTGTTTCTTTTACCGGCAAGTGTCATACATTCACATAAGAAGTTTCTTTCTCTATGCTACAGAAGCGGCATAGTCCACCATCCACTATGCCAATTTTGTTTAGGTTTCTGCGGAGCCCACAATGTCCCGTCAGAAAGCCCGTCATGATTCTCACGGTGTACCACCGACAATGATGTCAGCCTGGAGATCAAGCGCAGAATCACTCTTGCCAACAGGTGCTATTTCGGTCTCAATAGGCAATTGAGTAGTAGAGACCTCTCTCGCGCGATAAAACTAACACTCTACAAGGCACTCATCCTTCCAGTGCTTCTTTACGGCCCGGAAGCCTGGACCGTGTCTCTTACTGATGCTGCTGCTTTGGGAGTTTTCAAGAGGAAGGTACTACGCAAGATCTTTGGTCCTATTCGAGTTGGCGATGACTACCGCATCCGTACCAACCAGGAGCTGTATTAGCTCTTCAACGACATGGACGTTGCTCAGCGTATCAACATCCAGCGGGTTCGCTGGCTCGGGCATGTCGTTAGGATGGACGAGGATGCTCCAGCAAGACGTGTGTTCGATGCGGTAGTCAGCGGCCGTCGGCGGAAGTGGAAGGGGCCCTGTCTTCGCTCGGTGTGCCCAACTGGAGAAGGCGCGCGCAATGCAGAGGCGCCTGGAGAGATGTTTTAAGGCAGGCCGTAATCCGGTAATCGGGTAAGAAGAAGATTCTCACGGTTTTCGTCCCGTGCGTTATTATGACTTTGAACCTCTTACGGTTGCAGTTGGAGAGGAGGTTTTTTGACTGTGTAGGCCCTGGTATCTGTGCCCAGTGAAGCAGTCGTTTGTTATTCTTCCCTATTCTTAGTAGGTCCCGTACCACGTGGTTACCAATCCCACAGTGTGGTTCAGGACCGATTAGCGGTGTTGCTGCGCCGGTTCTTGCAAGTTTGTCTGCTAGTTCATTTCCAGGAATATTGTTGTGCCCAGGAACCCATATAATCGTGAGCTTATTTCTGGATCCTAAATTAGCCAGTGATGTTCTCACTTCTTTAACCAGCCTTGATGTAAACTTGGCTTTACTTAATGCATTTATTGCTGCTTGACTATCAGACTGAATGGAAATATCCTTTTCATGGTAGTTCTTTTGCAGATTGAATTCTGCATATCTTCCAATACTACAGACCTCAGCTTAGAAAATTCTGGTGTGTCTGCCTAGAGGTTCATAATATTTGGTCCTGGGTCCTACTACCCCCAGGCCACTTCCTTGATGAGTGAGTGATTCGTCTGTGTACCACTTTATTGTATGTGGTTTTAAAGGGTGAAATGCCGCTAGAGAGGTCCAAGCCTCTTTTGTGCTGAGTTTGGTATCAAAATATTGATAGAACCTGTACTCATCAAGCATCTCATACCTTGGCTGCAGAAGCATAGGCATATCCGATGCTAGATCTGCAGCATCCTTCTTGGTGAGTCGTCCCCTACCCTCCCAATTCTTATTAATGTAGCGGTGTGATCTCCATTAATATTTAGAAGGCAGCAGTAGGACAACAATGGTTAAACTTTAATAGAAAGAGCTGTTTTTTTTTTCTTGGCAATGGGTTGAGCTGGTCCAAGTGATTTAAATTCTTACAGAGTAAACTTAAAGGCTTCGCCTGCTGCATGCTTTAAACCCCAGCCTCTATCGAGAACTCGTTACCTCCTTCTTTTCTTGAATTTTCAAAAAAAAAAAAACAGTTTGCCGGACTATGAATAAACATGCCATGAACACTTTCTTCTCGATGAATTGGTTCCAGATTAGTTCTTGCTAAAAATATTTAAAATCAGCTTGATTCGAAAGAAAATATAGAAAGCCAATTAAAGCTGATGTTCAGAGTTTTTATATGGATATAGACTAAATTAGCAATGATTATACCCTGTACCTAAAAGTACAAAGGGTATTCAAAGGAAGGTTTACGTGGACAAACCAGCAACGATTGAGGCCTTGGAAGCCAACATTACTCGTGTTATTGGCCAAATGCCATTGGAAATGCTTGAACGAGTCATGGAAAATTGGACCTTCAGGATGGACCATTTAAAACGCAATTGGCGCAATTGAACGAGATTATTTTTAAAAAATAAATGCCATAAAATATCCTTTCGAAATCATAAATAAAGATCCCATCATTCCTTTGAAATTTGCATTTTCCAAATCATTAAAAAAAAAGGTCTTAATGAATCACCCAATATATGTAAATCTGAAATACTCTGAAAGAACCGTAGTATTTCCAAAAATTTCAATCGTATTTCGATTCAAAAATATATCATTTTTTTTTAATATTCATATTCATTTTAAGTAAGCAGAAACATTTGCATTTAAGCTGTGCTCTCGATAACCGATACAATATCTTCACTAACATCGCATAGATATGTATAGGTTTGCATATAGATTACATCTCTGAAGTATTTAGAGTGTTTCATACTTTTTAAAGCAGTCGCCTTGTCTACATCTTCATTAGCTATTATATTATTATTCTTAGCGTCCTGATCTTCCTGCTCTTCCTCTTGCGTTTTCAAAACATTCCTCAAGTGTTGCATTTCCACATTCAGATAAAGTGTTTCGATGGTATACATAAGACGCTCCCAGTCTTCTATGGCAGTGCATATTACCCCACGCACATATATAAAGCGTGTGCGCTGACGCTCTGCATCATTAAGCTTTAAACACTGCTCCAAGTTGGTAGCCGTTTCCTGCAGATTTGATATAATCATGAAAAAATTTTCAAACATCGCCTCACGCGCCTGAGAGCCCTCAATGCGCATTATCAAAGTCTTAATGGTGTCCAGTTGTAGGTCCCAAGGTGGTTCGCGAGGCTTCTTCAGCTGTTTGTACATGCCCTTGAGCACCTCCACATCATCGAAACGGCTGCAACTATAGCCCGGATTTTGTGCATTAAATATTTCACGTTCGTCCAGCACACGATCATAAGGACAAGGGACCTCAATGGGTTTTAGCAGTGGCGTTATGGCAGCCAGCTGTGCTGGTATATTGTCAAATTCATGACGTTTCACTTGTAGGAGCACCTTGTCTTGCAGTTCAGTAATCCTGTCCAGATATAGAGTGGGCGCACTACAAACGCCATAGAAACGTAGCTTCAGCGACTCCTCTTTGCAACAGAATATTTTTGGTTCTATTTCCAACTTCCAGAGCTCCACGGTGACCTGCACTTTACGCGGCTGATAGAGCACCAGCAGATCGTAGCTTTGCCCAGTTAACAGTCGAAAGTCTTTGGTGTCAAAGAAAAAGTCCTGATCCTTGGACAGCAACAATGAAGTACGCTTGTAGTAATAAACACCTTGTGCCCAGCTGAATGACAAAGTCTCCTGACCTATATTGGTTATGTGCAGCACATGCGCCAGCTCACGCTTGTAGGGATCGCATTTGAATTTGATGAGCATTTCCACGCCTTCCGTCAAACTGGCATCTCCCAGCACATAAACATTGCCATTTATGTTCAGACCCACTTTGGGTTGCTCTGTTGCTGGTATCACCGCATCCTCTACAGTGGATATGACTTGCTCCTCCGAGCTGCATTTCTCTGTGCTGCCTGAAATGCTATGCAAGTTCTCGCTGTCCATCAATTCTATGGGCCTGTATGGCAAAACACCTATCTTTTGGCCGTCTACGGCTAGCTGCGCTGTATTGGGAAAGAACTCGACCACTTGGCAGATGTCCACAAAGCGTTTGGGCAATTGTTTATACAATACCCTCGACTGCTGCCAGGTATTGCGCACATCATAATCGGCACCTGCACCACATAGCTCCTCTTTTACTACATTTGGCATGCCCACAATTTCCAAAATTTTAATACCCTCACGTTCGGCTTTTGGCAAAGTTTCCTCCACTTCCTTGATACACTGGCCAGTGCAGGGGTCCTTGTAACCCTGCAGCATGCCCAGCTGTTTGGCTGACAAGCTCTCCGGACGCAGGCGTTCGGCATAGTCCAGCACACGCTTCAATGTTTGGCCATCGGTTGTGTCCACGGTGGCACGTCTATTGAAAAGCACTTCTTCGGGATATTTGCCCGTGTTCAGCTGAATCTTTTGCTGCAATTGTCTACGCTCGGCCAATATATCCTGCCAGTACTTTAAACGCTTATCAATTGTTGTCTCCGTTTCGCTCGTTTCCGTCAGCACACAATCGGACGAGGTTACGGCAATTTTCCCACAGCGCTCGTCCATAACATCTTGAACAATTTGCAAAATAAGTTCTTTATAGCATTTGGGCTCCATGTCAGGAACATTGTTAAACTCCACTACGCGTTGGTGCTTATGAAGCACTACCTTCGATGCCGATGAGCTTTGTGGTGTTAAATGTAGAACCGGTAACAAGCTTGATGATAGATTATTCTTCAAGGCTTGGTTGTGCTTTCGTGTACCAAACATTTTTGAAAAAATATAATTCGAATAGAATTGTCTGTATGTATTATTTTATTATAATTTACTAGAAGTGATTGAGTGAATTGGCATAGCCTATAAGTATTTTAAAAAGTTTCGAATAAAGTTTTTCATACCCAGTAAGTACACTAATATGTAACATAAGGAAACAGACGCTGAAGAACTTAGAAAGTTAATAGCGATAGGGTTAGCCGAAGAGATGACGCTAAAAGTTTGTCTGAACGCCTAGACTTTGGAAGCCACAAGAGCTAGGGAGATAAGGTTTCTTAGAAGTCTTCTTTGGATATTGCCGCAGGTTTTAGGATAGGGTTAAGAAAAAAAGGAAAACTAAAATGAAGCATTTGTCTGTACGCGTAGACTTTAGGATAGGGTTGATAAAGTTCTCACTGATATTTTAGAAGTTTTCTTAACTAATTATAACCGTTTTAAAAAAATTATTCCTATAAAGCAGGAGACGCCGAAGATCTTCCCAAGTAGACTGCTGTGCTCAGGAGGAAAAATTAAATAAAATGTTTGCGTGTTGCGATTTCTTTAAACACGGATGGGGATAAGGTGTAAGGTTTAAGCCTAGGATCAGGTAAATTTTCACTGATACTTTCAAAGTTTGCTAAAAATACCCAGATCTCTAACGTAACCTAGAGCAGGAGTTGCTGAAGAACTCTCCAAGTTTCAATATGGTCAAGGGAACAAATTAAATTAAACGTTTGTCTGAACGCCTTGACTTTAGGGAGTATAAGAGCTAGTGTATAGGGTTTTTTTCTACGTAGGCTTCAGATAAAACAGCGGGCTTATATGTAGGGTTTTTTGATATTTTAAAGTTTTTATGCAATTATAGCAGTTTTAAAAACTTGTTATACCCATGTTATGTATAATCTCTATGTTACATAGAGACGTCGTAGAACTCTTAAAATTCAAAAATGGTCAGTATGAGAAATTAAACTAAAAGTTTGTCTGAACACCTAGACTTTGGAGATTATAAGAGTTTGGGTGTAGGAATTTTTTTTGTGCGTATATCTATATATATGAAATAAATCACATAAATTTCGTATGTCCTCTATACACTCCCAAACCACCATACCTATTTTAATAAAATATTACGTGTGTGCTTACGGGCACCGTGTGGAAGGTTCGTAGCATAGTTTGAACATTGTCCGATAGGTGGCGCTCTTAAAAATTTACCAAAATGTAGAAATACATGAATTTCAATATAAAACAAAGAAAGGAGAATATTCGTTTGTACATAATTGTTTATCGATCCATCCATGGCTATTTTAAGCGCTTACTACTTTAAACGGTAAGGTCATACTACGTTTACTTAATTTTTTAGATTAACTAAAGTTAATATCTTGCGTGTTACGGGTGTTCTCATGAACGCGTTGAAGAATTTCAAATATTATTTTGGCGTGTGTTAGAAGTTGTCAATACGGAGGCTTTAAACCTATTGCGATGTGTTTGTGTTTATTGGTTCGTGAGATATACGCATTTTAGTAAATATCGTGAATATAAGCATAGTAGAAAAATGTTCAACACCGTGTATCGGACATTACGTGCAGAAAGAAGCGTAGTCGCAAAGGGGTTGAAATGTAGTTTCTGTGGGGCATGAATTTATTACAGATGCGAGCTCTCTTAAGAATACTTAAGTTCGTCCATACGGCTTTTTAGAGAGTCTTCATGACTAATCAACTAATCCAAAAGTCTTATGATTGTCTAGATAAGCTAACTAGAGAGTCTTACGATGTTTATACACTTTAAGAGTATTCAAAAAGAGTGGGCAGGACGACGTCTGCCGGGTCCACTAGTGTAGTTATATAAATTTTGAAAATAATTTCATACCCACAACATTAATATTTAATAACTAGAGTGGCAAACATCAAAAAACTCTTAAAAGTTCCAAAATAATCAGTCAACAAAATGTCCTAGACTTTGGAGATTTTTTTTTTGTACATAGGGTTCAGATATTGCAGTAGGCTTAAGACCAGGGATGACTAAATTTTCACTGATATTTATAAAAAAGTTTTTATACGTTTATAGCCGTTTTCAAAAACCTTTTCATACGGAGCAAGATACGCCGAAAACCATCCTAGGCTGTTGGAATTTTGTATAAATAGTCTTTAAATATTGCAGCAGGCTTTAGACCAGGGTTGACTAATTTTTCACCTATACTTACCAAGTTTTCATGCTATACCAATAATTTGCATGTTATTTTAAGTTACATTTTTATAGCATTGGTTTAAGCTCTCGAAATATGCTATATAAGACTTCGATTGTTCTATAAGTTTCTCGAAATGCTGCAATTGCATTTCTTTTGCTACGCAAAAGACGACAAATGAAATGCTCTAAGTGTTGCAACAAAATGATGCATTTGCTTTTGTTGCATTTATTTTTCTCGTTGATATTTTCATTTAATGGAAATGCGCATTTTCCACATTTTCTGCAAAAGTTTTTGCCTTTTTTTTGTGCTTTTTTTTTTATTTGTTCTGCATCATCCTCGTTGACATTCGTGCAGTTATTCTTTTAGCATTGTCTGGGCCCAAGATATATATATGTATGTATATATATAAAAAAAAAAAAAAACATACAAACAAAAAATTCGCATTTTCTGCCCTGTTGCTGAACTCAATTTTACTTGGCTGCAACTGCCACACCCTCAAGGCCCCTAGCCTCTTTTGAGCCCCCCTTTGCAGAGCACTTTACTTAGCTCAATGCATGCCATTTGCCATATTTCAATTGCATTTTAATTCATGCATGTGTGTGAGTGAGTATCTGTGTGTGTGTGTGTGCGAGTTTCTTTCTCTGTGTGTGTAAGTGTGCGCTATTTTAAGTTTCTCTGCCATTTAACCCTTTAAGGCAACAACAGCAGCAACAACAACAATAAACAAAAAATGGAGACGCAGCTGAGGAGAATATTGGAATGAGAAATTGACACCGAATACTTTTTAAGCATTTTATTATTTAATTATGCTTAAATGAAATGATATAAATTCATTTTCGCTTTTGTGAGGCATTCATGCAAAAATTATAACCAGACGCTTGACCGCCCCACAATTCAAGCAGTGTTCCATAACCAAGAAACCCAATGATGCCATAGAACAGGCGCGTAGACAAGGGGTGCATCTGGGGGGCATAAGCTGTCACCTAGGTCTAACTAGCGTTACCAAATTAAAATATTTTAAGCTAAGCAGCGTAAGAGAGACGTCTTAGAATTGGCGAACCTATTATGAGACATTCTTTTACAAATCGTACACCTTTTTCGATCTTAGATAAATGGGCAAAACAGTCCCTCCCAAACATTTCTCTAAAAAATGTTGACAATGATGAGTATTAAAATGCATCAAAAAAATTGGAAAAAAGATTTCAAAAGACTGTAACCGTGAAGTCGACACTCACCACCTGTTCGTCGACTACAAAGCAGCTTTCGATAGCCCAATAAGGGATCGCGTATATGCCGCAATGTCTGAGCTCGGTATCCCTGCGAAGCTGATAAGGCTTTGCAGAATGACGTTGAGTAATTTCTGCAGCTCCGTCAAGGTAGGAAGGGACCTCTCCGAGCTTTTTGATACCGTGCGAGGTTTCAGACAAGGCGACCCCTTATCATGCGACCTCTTCAACTTCGTCATGGAGAGCGTTCTGCGGAAGGCCGACGTACATCGCAATGGCACTATCTTCTACAAGAGTGTCCAGCTCCTTGTGTACGCCGACGACATCATTGGGCGTAGCAAGCGAGATGTCACCGCGGCCTTCAGTGCTATCGCACGGGAGTCTGCGAAATTGGGTCTGGCGGTAAATGAGGGCAAAACAAAGTATATGCTGTCGACAAGTAGGACGTGCGGCGGCTTGGGTCCCAGATTACGGCCGACAGCTATACTTTCGATGTTGTCAAGGAATTCATCTACCTTGGCACCGCCATTACCACCGACAACGATGTCAGCCTGGAGATCAAGCGCAGAATCACTCCTGCCAACAGGTGCTACTTCGGTCTCAATAGGCAATTGAGTAGTAGAGACCTCTCTCGCGCGACAAAACTATCACTCTACAAGGCACTCATCCTTCCAGTGCTTCTTTACGGCGCGGAAGCCTGGACCGTGTCGCTAACTGATGCAGCTGCCTTGGGAGTTTTCGAGAGGAAAGTACTACGCAAGATCTTTGGTCCTATTCGAGTTGGCCATGACTACCGCATCCGCACCAATCAGGAGCTGTATGAGCTCTTCAACAACATGGACGTTGCTCAGCGTATCAACATCCAGCGGCTTCGCTGGCTCGGACATGTCGTTACGATGGACGAGGATGCTCCAGCTAGACGTGTGTTCGACGCTATAGTCAGCGGCCGTCGGCGGAGAGGACGACCGTGTTTGCTTTGGAAAGACCAAGTGGAAGGGGCCCTGTCTTCGCTCGGTGTGACCAACTGGAGAAGGCGCGCGCAATGCAGAGGCGCCTGGAGAGATGTTTTAAGGCAGGCCGTAATCCGGTAATTGGGTTGTTATGGCCACATAAGAAGAAGAAGTAACCGTGAAGGGAACTTTGGGTTATTGCATGATTCCAATTAACCAAAAGAAGTTGAAAGCAAAGCATTTTTCTTTGGAAGATGACTTCACTGAAGTAAAAATTATAAAATGAGATTTTATGCGTTAGATTTTTATAAATTAATATGAAGTGAAGTATATATTATTGCAGACTATTATTATAGGCGTTATATTGATGTAATAAACGAATTAAAAACAAGGTTTTGAATTTGACTTCTAATGTTCCTAAGTTCTCAGGACGCTCCCGAATTCAATTCATCTTATTAGTTTACACAACATTGTGGCAACACTTAATGTTTTTTTTCTAACAATTAAATTTTTCTAATAATAACCCGTGCACGACTTGCGCGCGAAAATATTTAATATCTCGTGAACTAAGAAAGGTACCGTAAAATATGCGTTTTTTACGTTATAAAATTGCGAATATAATGATATTTTTAATTGAAATTTTCATTATCGGCAACGGCACTAAAAAGTTAAGTAAACAATTGAATGCTTAATATTGTACAATTGTTAACAATGGAAAACAATGTTACTTCATACCTTTTAAAGTCAATATATTAACCAACAAAATAAAAAAATTTGACTGATCGGATAAATAGAGCCGGAGATAATCTATTCTACATGTAGTGCTAACGCGCAAACTAGCAAAATTTTGAATATTCATAAAATAGGTGAAATGCAGATACACGTGTTCACTTATTTCATAAAATGATCCTTAAAAAAAATGTTGGTGTGATTTAAAAATCTGAAATTATATTTTTCCCGAAATCCGTACGGTTTGTAAAAGAATGTCCCTTATACTAGTGTTGGGAAATATGCGGAAAAAAGAAAGAAACATTTCGAGATCAAAGTTTGGCTATTATTATAAGAGGGTCACGCAATGCGCAGTCTTGTTATTGGTCTGCCTCAAAAAAAGAAAGGATTTTGGTCGAAATTGGCACTCTATTTCATAAATATAGCTACTACTTTGGACCAGCGTTCTTCTTATTTCGAACTGGTTCAGTTTTTGTATGGTAATTATATAAAAATGAGTGTTAAATTTGACCAACATTCTGTCAGTTGTATTTTGTTCTAAAGTATTAGGTCTACAACTTTGCTCCCGCCGGTATCTTATTTATGTTTCAAAGTATTGTCCGTCACTTTCCACTACTTTGGCCCATCTTTCAGGCAACAAACGAATCCCGCGTCGGAAAAATTCTTCATCCTTTGATAAGATCCAAGAATCGATCCATTCTTTCACTTTTTCAAAAGAATCGAAGCACTGGCCCGCCAGGCCGTGTGCCATCGACCTAAATAAATGGTAATCAGATGGAGCAACATCTGGAGAGTATGGCGGGTGAGGTAGAATTTCCCATTTCAGTGTTTCGAGGTACGTCTTGACTACTTTCGCCACGTGAGGTCGAGCATTGTCGTGTTGCAAAATTACTTTTTCGTGTCTATCAGCGTATTGCGGCCGTTTTGCTTTTAACGCCCGACTCAAACGCATTAATTGCGTTCGATAAAATGCACCAGGAATTTTTTCAGAAGGTTTTAGCAGCTCCAAAATACACAACATGACCTTGGATCCGTGAATATTCTGTCGAGGTGTCGCCGTAGGAGTGTGGCCGGGCAATCCCCATGATGTGCGTCGCAAAGGGTTGTCGTAGTGCACCCATTTTTCGTCCCCAGTAACAATACGATGAAGAAATCCTTTTCGTTTTTGTCTTTCAAGCAGCTGTTCACAAGCAAATAAACGTCGCTCAACATCTCTTGGTTTCAACTGATACGGTACCCAGTACCCTTGTTTTTGGATCATTCCCAGCTGTTCCAGGCGTTTTGATACTGCTTGCTGAGTTACTCCCAATGATTTTGCTAGCTGTTCTTGAGTTTGGCACGAGTCTTCATTAAGTAAAGTCTCCAGTTCATCATCTTCAAAAGTTTTTTCTCTGCCACCGCTATGCCGATCTTCAACAACAAAATCACCGCTTTTAAAGCGCTGGAACTACTCGCGACACGTTCTTTCACTAATAGTATCATCACCATAAGTACTTGAAATAACCCGATGAGCCTCAGCCGCCGATTTTTTCATGTTGAAATAAAAAAGTAAAATCTCCCGCAAATGACGTGAATTCGGTTTATAAGTTGACATATTTAATTAAGTGTAACTATATGACGCAAAGAAAAATTTACTAATATCGATGTAAGGTTATATTTATCGATGTTCATGCTGAGTTTTTAAAGTGTGATCTTGTACAACAGCGAACACTTGGTTACCTATTTTAAAAGAGATGTTGAGAACCGAAATACTTCCGGGAAGCTGAAACGAAGGAATTCTTGTTAAGATTCTGAAAGGTGACGCCTCAGATTGCAACAATTATAGAGGGACAACACTTCTTTCGGTTCCGAGCAACATTTTAACGTCGCTGATTGTGAACCGCATCTCTCTTGCTGTGGAAACCGTTCCTGTATGGATTTAATAAATACAGTTCGCACCATCTTTGAGCAATGCAACGAGTTCCAATGCTCAATGCTTGATTTTAAGAAAGCGTTTGATAGCCTGAAAAGCCCTTTTCTGTGGAGCACTTTACTCAAACGAGGCATACCAGCAAAGATTATCAACATGATCAAAACCACATACAATACAAATGTATGGTAAGACATTCTGGTCTATTTTCTGATCCATTTTCAATTAAAACTGGAGTTAGGCAAGGATGCATACTATCGCCTTTACTCTTCGTGTTGGCTTTAGACGAGATACTTAGATCTTATCTCACGGGGCGCAAAGGCATACAATGGAGTCCGTTTAATCAGTTGAAAGATCTTGAATACGCAGACGATCTATGTTTTGTATGCCATAAGTGCTCCGATCTCCAAGTAAATCTTTAAAAAAATATACAACTACTCGCCTAAAGTTGGATTGGAAACTACTACGGATCCCAGTATTACATTACAGAATGAAAGGTTGGATAGCGTTCGATCCTTTGTGTATCTGGACAGCGTAGTTACCAACAGAAGCGGTGCGGACGAAGACGTCAATTGGGTCCGAAATGGAAATCTAGTCCACTTACCATCAAAACGAAACTTCGCATATTCAAGTCTAACGTGAAGTCTGTGCTCTTTTACGGGTGCGAATCCTGAAAGAAACATCCAGCATAAATTCTCTGATTAAGGTGTTTGTTCACCGGTGTCTAAAGAGAATTCTGCGAATTTGGTGGCCCAAAGAAGTTCAAACAATGATTTATGGTCACGTACCAAGCAAATACAAGTAGCGTATGAGATCAAACGCCGCCTATGGAACTGGATCGCCCACACAGTAAAACGACCAAATAACAACATCGCCCGATAAGCTCTCCGCTGGAACTCACAAGGCTCTAGACGTCCCAGGGTGCCAGCTAGGACATGTAGGCGTACAATCGAAGCAAAAATGCGAAAAGCCAATTCAGCCTGCTTCCAGACACTAAGCCAAAAAGATTTAAACAAAAAGAGCCCCCAACTTTTATAAATAACTATTAATCTACATTTATTCACAAGTGCAAGCAGCCTCATTCTGTAGTTGGGGGGTGTGCCAAAAAGGAAAGGGAGTAGACTATAATGCCTGTATACCGAAGTGCCTATATATTCTCGTATAAAGATTTCGGAGATCACAAAAGCTAGTAAGCCAAAAATTAAGGAGCAGATGCGTCTAATTCCTCTTAAGTTGAAGTTTGTTGAATTAAGTGCAAATTTTTTCCCATCTCCCCGTATCACATTATTTTCTGTAACAAAAGTAAGCTATGACTTTTCAACAAAAACTCAGGCAGTAAGATTTGCCTTCACAATTATTTAAACCAACAAACACAAACGAACAAATAGGAAATTCAGTAAATAAACTAAACTAAAAATTTTTTAATAAAACATGGCTGAGCTACCGGATAAAGCTGCCATCCTGGAAAACTATCAGAAGACTCATCGTGAGCTCGGCAAGCGTCAGCGTGAGTACAAAAAGGCACTCACTGGCAAACTAAAGTCGCGCAAAGAAACCATACTCGAAACAAGCCGTGAGATTACCATCAAAAAGCTAGAGGATGAAAAGGATGAGCTGCGCGCTCAAATCTGGGTAGCCAGCGGTAAGACTCATGTTAAGCAAAACGAACGTTATTTAAACCAGATCAAATGCCATGTGGACTGTTACGAGAAACTGGCCGAGGAAATAAAAGCACTCAAGGCTGACATAGTTAATATGGATCGTGAAATAAGTCGTGTGGGCAAGAACACATATGCTTTAAATCGCCTTATCATACCGGATCAACAGCATCAGGCGCATGTGGCCAAGTTAGACAAGAAGCTGATGCTATTGGAAAACGCTTTGGAAGTGAGTGTGCATCAGGAGTGCACCTTTACAGTGAAAAATGGTGAGCTACGGGACACAATCGTAGGTTTACTTAAACATCGCAATTATTTCAATGAATCTTACACGAAAATGGTGCACCGTCTGAATGATGATAAAAAGTATTTAATCGATACGATAGAGTTCGCCATAAGTACTTTCGAGGGCTGTATCGAAATATATGAGAAGACCGGCAATATGAACGAACATGGCGCAAAGGATCGTGAGATGCGCAAGATCGAAATGCAGGGTATTACTCGTAAAGTGGCTGCTGATGCCGATAGCAAAGCCTTTCTGAGCTGTAAGATTAAGACGCGCGAATTGGCGGATCTACCACCAAAGGAGTATAAGCGGCGCGAAAAATTACGTCGTTATCTTACCCAGAAGATAGATCTGTACAATGCTGTGCTGCTGAAGATTCTGCACTACACACACTCTAGCAGCTTGGGTGAGGTGATTCCTAAGTTACAGCGTCAAGAGAGCCTTTACTATTCGTTTTTTAATTATGCTAATGAAATGAGCTATCATATAACAATACTCAACAACTCTGTGGATCGGCTATTCGAGGATATAGCTGCGCTTAAGGAAGGAAATGCTAAAAAGTATGAGGAGCAACTAAAAACTATAGAAACACTTGAAGAGGAGTTACGCGAAAAACAAGAATCTAATGCGTTGTTAAAAAAGGTGCGCGATAAGAATGATCAAAAGCTACAAAATTTGTTAAATGGTATCCAATCTCTATGCGAGATGGCCACAGTAAATACACAACCTTTGTCCGAATTTTTGGGCGACCATACTCATGTTAATCTTGTAAATATACGTCGTTTCCTCAAATCGCTTGAGCAACGCATGCATGAAATTCTTTCAAGCGTTTATATTACGGAGCGCCGATCTGACGACCTTACTGAATATTATATAGTTAGAAGAATCGAGAAGATTTGTGAACCGTTGACCGATATTAATGATATTGTTTTGACCCAACAGTGTCCGGAGTGTGCCGAGGGTGAAGCCTTCAATGCGGATGATCGAGGCGATGTTATTGATTTATACACAGCTCAGCAGACAAAGAAGAAGCTCTACAAAAAGATTTTACAGCCGGAAATGCAGTATCGTTTGCATACTCTCAGTCAGTGTCGTCTATCAAGATCTCGCATGCTTGCGGCCAAACGGCATTTGTAATAAAAATATATTTTTATGAGTTGTATCTAAATAAACGTTTAATAAACATATGTCGGGTTTTGCAATAGGGACGCTACAAAAGTAGACAGCAAACGACGCCATATTTTTTTCCGCTCTCTTGACATTTCTCTTCAGTAAGATTTGCCATTTCATCATGGAAAGATATACGATCCAACAAAGATTCGAAATTATTAAAATTTACTATCGAAATTCGGAGTCAGTGGCCACAACTTTAAGAGCGCTACGTCAAATTTATGGTCGTCATAATTGTCCTGCCAGATCAACCATTGAGCGTCTAGTGGAAAAATTTGAATCCACAGGCACAGTACAAAATGTTTCCGTGCCAGTGAGACAAAAGAGTTCCCATAGTGTCGAGAATATTGCGGCCGCTAGCGCAACAATTGAGGAAGACCCAAAACAGTCACTCACACGTCGTTCTCAAGCGTTGGGCTTCTCTGTGACGTCGCTGTGGCGAATTTTGCGAAAAGATCTTGGCCTACATCCTTACAAGATCACATTGACGCAAGAACTGAAGCCGCTTGACCACCAGAAGCGTCATATGTTCGTGAATTGGGCTGAGCAACAACTTGAAAATGATCCGGCTTTCATCGAAAAATCATCTTCAGCGATGAGGCTCATTTCTGGCTGTATTGCTACGTCAATAAGCAAAATATGCGTTATTGGTCAGGCAGCAATCTACACGTACTCCGTGAGTCACCATTGCATCCCGAAAAAATTACGGTTTGGTGCGGTTTATGGGCCGGCGGCGTCATTGGGCCGTACTTCTTCCGTGATGATCAAGACCGGAACGTTACTGTGAATGGGAATCGCTACCGCTTAATGATAACCGATTATTTTTGGCCCGAGTTGGATAATTTGGACTTGGACAATATGTGGTTTCAACAGGACGGCGCCACAAACCACACTACGAATGTCACAATCGATTTATTGAAAATCAAGTTTCGTGAGCGTGTTATCTCACGAAATGGCCCAGCTAATTGGCCGCCTCGGTCGTGCGATTTGACGCCGTTAGACTATTTCATGTGGGGCTACGTCAAGTCTGTGGTCTATGCCAACAAGCCAGCGATGATTGATGAGCTTCGTACGAATATTGAACGTGAAATTGCAGCAGTATCGGCCGATTTATGCTTGAAAACCGTCGAAAATTGGGTTCAGCGTCTGGACTTCTGCAAGCGTGCTCGTGGTGGCCATGCAAAAGAAATCAAGTTCCATGCATAATGGCATCGAATGTACTTTCACAGGAATAAAGAATTTCATTGATATCCAAAACCGTTTTTGTTTTATTTAAAAAAACTTTTGTAGCGCTCTTATTGAAAAACCCTTTCTTTTGCTTTAAAGCATCAAAATTGGTGCACTAATTCATATAGCTGTCATACAAAAATTCAACTAGTTCGAAAAAAAGAGAGCAGGTTCGACGTTTGCATTGTAGCTATTTGAAATAGTGTACCAAATTTACTCCAAAGTTCTGTCAGTTGAATTTCGTTTCAAAGCAAACATTTACGTGCAGTTTAATCAAAATTTGACCACTATTTCATATTGCTGGCATACAAAAATTTAACATTTTTTCCTCTATCAGTGAATTTGCCAAGTTGACAAAAATTGTTTAACGTTATAACTTTCATTCGATTGACAGAATGCGGAAACTCCGCCATTTTCAATCTGAAGCAGTTTCATTTTTAAACCCCTCTTACCAAACTTTCTGCATGCGCTCCTGTCCCTGACTCCATTTATTGACTGATATATTTTTCCAATATGTTTTAACAAATTTATTTTCAAGATTTGCCCAGGCATTGAAAGATGTTTGTGGTGCTACTGTTGTTGTTGTTGGCTGGTTTTCTCTCAATTTCCTGATGCCTTGCCCTCTGCTGCTGTGGGCAGCCCCACCTTCTATTGTTGCTGTAAGTTATTGTTTTTTTACTTAAATGAGTTTTTCATGGTATTTTAATTTATTTTTTTTTTTGATTTGATTTTATTTCTTTTGCTTGGGGTTTTATTCCCAGCTTCACTCCTGTTGCACGCTGAAAAAGTTGTCCGTGCAATGCATAAAGATTTACATTGTCCTGCAGCTAGCTGGCCCCCAAACTCTCCGACATTTTAATAGCATCATAAAATTTCTGTGTATTTTTTTTCTTTCATTGGATTTTATGTCAATTTTTGCACTGTGACTTGGAAAAATGATCAAAAATGAAATTATAAAATGCAACCGAATGAAATGAAATGCAAATACAAATTTGAAATTTTATTAACCTTAGGCCGGAATCGGTTCGTCCCCCTGTAATATTTTGTTGTTGTTTATGTTTGTTTTATGTTGTGTTCAACATTCACAAGAGAAATGAAACAAAACACAAGTCCAAAGCGGCCAATAAACCTAACCACAAATACGATACAATAATACAATCCAATTTTAATATGATAAACGTCGAATGTATGGCAAATAAAATTTGAAGGGAGGGTGATTTTACGCAGATAAGTTTGTTAAAGCGTTTGCCGGTTGATTTTGCAGTAAATTGTATCTATAAGATACGTATGGATGCTGCTATCTTTGAATATGATTGGATTGTTTAAAGTTGACGGGAAATAAGCTGTAAGCTTAGGGAAGCCTTTTACCAGCACCAAGTAAACCTTTAGTAAGTAGCTTTGTAAGCTGTTTGAAATTCTGCTTTTGTATATAAATTTAAGAATTATCGAAAAGAAAACGATTTACGCTTTGTTGGGGTCGCTACAGCCAAATCCAAGGTCTACAAAGCTTTGATGGTGATTTCAAACAAACTTTGTAAAGATGGGCTGACCTCCGAAACTGAGATTTATGTCTGCAGCGGAGATACCCATACTTCTTAAATTTGAATACCATTACTTGGGCTCCCCACCTTCTACTATTTTTACTAAAAACAATTTGGCAAGTTTGATTGTTTGTAGTCTTATGATAGTATGGACCGTAGAAATTCGATCCTGGACCACCAATTCGAATTCCACACTGTTCATAGTACCATTGAACGACTTTAACGTATCACGGATCATATACTCAAAGCGTTTGAAAAGACAGATTTCTGCAAAGAAGTTTTTCTGGGAATTCAGCAGGCAGTTGACAGCGTCTAGCATCTGGATTTCTGGCAAAGATGAAGGACGCTGCCTGTCAACATCTACACTTTTTTGACCACTTTCATGGAGGACGTCAGCATTAGTGGCAATAAGAACTGCCATAGGTAGAGTACTCCGATAATATACTTACTTTCTTCGAGAACTTCTCTACATTCAAGCGGAAGCATTCAAGCTGACGATGTCTGAGCTCTACACTCAGCCTCTTAGTAGTACGAATCTACGAAAGCAATTAAGGAGCATCTCCACAAATTTCAAAATCAAGGCAGACGTTGGAAAGTTCACATCAATAGAAACCAATCCGTCAACCTATGTTTCACATTATAACCTCAAAATTCCTTCGGTTTTTATTTTGGATCAGCGACTTATTTTCCACTTCATTAAAACACTTTTGGTATGCTACTGATAAAGGCATAAACTACATTGACTCCTTAATATAAGGAGCAAGCACTCCCTTTATTGCAAACGGAAGGTCTATCAGCTGAACAAAGCGCCCACCTAAAGTGCTATCCTTCACCAGGAGATTTCTCTCCTGTAGTAGTAGTAGAATAGCGCCTACTTGAGGTAGAGTTATGGCATTTAGATCTGGGATACCTTTGGTATTGGCTCAAACAAGATGCTATTACTAGAAATTTAACTTAACATCGTGACCTCAATCTGAGCGCTGTAGAAGACCAGATCTCCCTCTTCTAGAGTAGATACAATGATAGGAAGATTGCCTATAGCAAAAGCTTCACAGAGTGACTTATAGAAACGGTCTCAGTAACTAGACCAAAAAGGAGATGCTTCTAACGTCTCCCGCGTGACCATGATAGCCGCAAATTTTCTTAATGATGATGACTTATTTCTTTTCCACTAAGTGCAGCATAGACAGCTCTCGGGGATTGGCACCTTGAAGTGGTGTGGCGGCTCAGTACGGCTAAAGAATCTAATAGTGAAAGGCTGGCGGTAGCAAAGCTACTAGCAGGGCTATCCATGCCGGTAAGATCGAAGAGGAGTCTATCAGCTAAGATCAATCCACAACAAATCAAATCCTGGGCCCTTTATGGGAGTTTAATTTGCCAATGTTTAGACACCTTTTCGGCAGGTTAGGAGCGACCTGCACTTAAATAAATCCTTCGACGATCGATCAGACTTCGATCCCTTTAAAGATATCAGATTATAATGGAATCAAGCCAGAACGGAAATTTTTCTCCAAGGGGTACCTAGCAACAGCCGGCAAATCCCACTGCTTCGACTGCGAGCAGAAGAAATTTGGAGTTGCTAACTTCAAGTTATAATGACAAACCGATAAATGTAATCACATTTTCTTGGAGAAGCTTTTACAATGACAAAACAGAAACTATTTCAAGTAAGATACTTAGTAGATTAGACTCACTTCTTGGGATGAACAAAGTTAGCTGGGAAAGTTTTTTCAAAGCTATTATATAGGGTTCGTTCGGTTGTGGAATGTGCTCTTTTTCACTCAGATCTGGGAGACCAAGTATTAACATATACCAATCAAATGTTAATATAAAGCAACAAATTATGCAGAACATGTTAAAGCTAAGGAAAATATATGAATGCAACACTGCTTGTTAGACTGCATAGAAGGTTACACTGCTTGTTATACTGCTTGTTAGACTGCATCTTAGCAACGCTATCTCAATCACAGTAAACGAAGTTATAATTTATTTGGTGTAAGGCGCCTCCATCATTTGCAAGAACCATCAACAAAATCTCTTTGAATTCATTGTCACCTCAGCCACAGGAACTTTTACACTACGATCGCGCACTATTTTTCCAAGTCCTCGTATTTTTACCTTGTCACCTCAGAAATTATGTTGAGTACAGGATATCTACTGTATTATTGTCGCCTGTAAGCCGCGCTCATTCCCTTTTTTGCTCAACTCAATTTGCAGAAGTTTCTTAAGTTCTTGACTGGCTTTAACTGCTTTGTTTCAGGAGTTCCTTTCTTTGTACTACTATATGTGTGAACTTTGGTCTCGTAAATTTAATGATGTTTTTCTTTTGGCCTAAGTAGCAACAAAGCCAACAACAACAACAACAACTCCAACCAAAAAGGAACAGCAACTAAGCCACTTGGAGTCTAATGAAGGCGTTGATATGGCGAAACTTGCTGCACCTAAAAACGTACAAGAGCAGAGCGGTGGGGTGAAGCTGGGCGAGTGAAGTTCTTTGGGGGGTCTAACGCTCTAGAAATAACATTTGTTGGTAATAAATTCTAAAGATAATACACCCGCCGCAAAAGCAGCCATAACTTGGCTCTGCTATTTATTGCAGCGGCTGCCGCAGTGCCTACAAGTTGCCTACAAGTTTTTGTGCTAGACACATACATATATATGTATGTATGTATGTATGTATGTATGTATATAAATATATATGTACTACTTTATATATAAATTTTGCAACTCACACGTACAGCACTGTGACGAGGGCAGGCTAAGTAGTAGAAGCCTAAAAGGAGTCAGCGATTTCTTAGCATCTTCCGCTCACTATTACGCAGCTGGACAGGACATAAAGACCCAATAGATGATGAAAAATTTAACAAACAAAATTATCAAAGAATGAGCAGGTTTAAAGGTTTTTACAATGTTTCAACGTAAAGAAAGGTGTTTCTGAAGAATGTTGGGAGGTTTTCCCAAAGTTGATAAAGGATTAGCTCCATTTTGTCATTATTTCAGATCAATATGAACCATTTTTGTCGGGTAAATTGATATCCGACCAAAAAATGCCGAACTCGTTATTTTCTTTTTTGATGAATTCAATCAGATAGTGTCCAAAAATAATAAAAACCGCTAAAAATTGCATTACGAAAAATGTTGAATGCCTTCAGCATTTCAAACAAATCTGGCATTTTGACACAAATATTCTTGAAACCCGTGCTGAAGTTATTATATCATGTACCTTAAGGTACAAAGCGTATACTAGATTGGTGCAACGTATGAAACCGACAGAAGAAGGCGTGACAGACCCCAAGTCCTTTATACCAAAATGCTTTTCATAACGTCGGGTAGCGACTGATCCATGTCCATCTATCCGTATCTGTATGAATACCTAGATCTCGCAGACTGTAAGAGCTGGAGATACGATACTTTACCACATGACGCATATTTCCTAAAATGATGAATTTTGTTGATTCATCTAAAAATCAAATAATTATTAGGCTCATATCGACACTTTCGGATTCACCTCAAATCGAGCTTTCGCATTCACCCCACTTGCCTGTATACATATATTATTATTTATTATTCCAACTTGGAAATTAGTTCCAGGAAAAAAAGGTTTTAAAGCCAGAGTAACCTATGCCCTCAGGCTGTATCCATATATTACACAAAATTAAAGGCAATCTAGTATCAGTTGAAGAGCACACCTGAACTTCTGTTCCAGCCGGTACTAGTTCCCCTAAGAACGCACTTAAGCAGTGCCAAATAAAAATAATCGAATTGTTGTTATTGTGGAGCTCAAAAGTATAAAATAATGTTGAGAATTCGCCAATTCGTCTTTGTTTGGCATATTCTTCTATAAGTTTGCACCGCTTGACAATAGATGGCGCCACTAGGCTGCTTAATGAAAATTGTCAAATAAGTTTGGTCATAGGAAAGCCAATTTAATCTTGAAAATATTAGTGACTGTATGAACCGCATATACTCTTCTTGTGTTCAAATGTTAAGATTCTTATATGGAAACTTTGGATGCACTTCTTTAATTTGAAGAAATATATAACTAAGGCACATGGATTGTTCGGAGAAGCTTATGATGAGGCTGCTTTGCAGCGGTCTTAAATAGTTTCGAAATTTAAAAAAAATTAAGTTCATTGTGAAAGACAAAAGTATGAAAGCAGAATGACGAAACTGAACAAATGGAAATATTACCGGACAAATAAATATTCATCCCAAATGTAAATGATTTAAATTGGAAATGACTCAATAAGCATATTTTATATAATTTAGAATCTTTTATAATGAAACAAACATACAAAAATAGATTTCTTTATGAATGTAAGACAGAAATTTAAGTCGACGATATTACGTGTTCGAAATGCTGCTTTTCTGGCATAGAAAAACGTGATTTTGACATTACATGATTGCTTCCACTACGATAACCTAAAGAAGAAAAAATCATGGCATCCTTTTGCTCATGCTTCAATACCGACAGACAGACCAAATACTTATATTTTATAGGATCCACAAGGTTTTAATGTATTACGTGTTGCTCCAACCGTGAGAAACCATTAATGGAGCCGCCTACCAAAAACTTCTTGTGAGAGTAAGCTAAGAAAAGACGCAGCCCCTCTGCGACTCTTACTTTATTCGGTGTTACTTAATTGGAGAGTGTTGACCAGACATATCCGTCTTCGATTACACCAGCTTACACGAAAGTTAATTACCTTGGAAAAAAGTGTTTTTTGGTGTAATATTGGGTGGAGAAATACGAAAAGATAACCTTTTTTTTCTTTAGCACCATTTTCGAGACTTTTTCAAAAAGTATGTATATTTTTCGACATGAAAGATGATTGAAAGGTATTGATTTGCTCTTTATGGTGATATATGATATGTACAGATTGAGTAAAAATTATTAAAGCTTCAAGCAACCAAAGTCGTATTATATCTTATAGACATGAAGTCTTGGATAGTATCAAAAGATAAAGAAATCTTTCGATGGGGTGTACGACATCGGAAGAATGTCGCTTACTGATGCAGCTGCCTTGGGATTTTTCGAGAGGAAAGTACTGCGCAAGATCTTTGGTCCTATTCGAGTTGGCGATGACTACCGCATCCGCACCAACCAGGAGCTGTATGAGCTCTTCAACGACATGGACGTTGCTCAGCGTATCAACATCCAGCGGCTTCGCTGGCGCGGGCATGTCGTATGGATGGAAGAGGATGCTCCAGCTAGAGGTGTGTTCGATGCGGTAGTCAGCGGCCGTAGGCGGAGAGGACGACCGTGTTTGCGTTGGAAAGACCAAGTGGAAGGGGCCCTGGTGTGACCAACTGTAGAGGCCGCGCGCAATGCAGAGGCGCCTGAAGAGATGTTTTAAGGCAGGCCGTAATCCGGTAATCGGGTTGTTATGGCCACATAAGAAGAAGAAGAAGAATGCTTTAAAGCGATTTCCAACTTCCTTCTTCTAAATGCTGCATAAACTAAACGCTTACTTTTCAGTCAACCCTCGGCACACTATGCGTATGTGTATTAAAATATTACACCTGCAGTTGCCGCAGCTTTGAGCTGGGTTTTGGTGGCTTTGACGTTGGCGTCTGCGTCGGCATCTCTGTCTTCTACGAGAGTTGCCGCATTAGCTTAAATATACACTCCAACCCTGGTACGCTCCATATACTCATTAACATTGTGCGTGTGTATAATGATGCGTTTATTAATGCCAGTCATAGTCTTTATTAACAAGATGTGCAGGCGGCAAACCTCGACTCTCTACTCGAACTAACCAACTCTACCCAGAAGAGAGCTGCAACCCCTTCCAATCCGACAAAAGGTTACGGCTTTGACAACCTTTTTGCCACTAATTTTTTTTAATTACCAACTCTCGACTTAGAGCAGTACCCAAACAAAGGGCTACACACAAACACACACACACACTCACACATACTCCATTTGCAATTCTTTTTAATACAACATTTTTCACTTACATACACAACGTGTTGCTTGTTAGTCTTTTGGGGGCGTAACATCAGCTGTAGTTGGGCGTGGTTCTTGGCGTTTCTGCGTACATGTCATTAGGTTACATGCTTGTAATTACAGTTCACACACACACATGAATAAAAATAAAAAAAAATGTAATAAAAAATATATAAAATAAGTAAATCCGTCGTCTAGAGTAGGAGGAGGAGAAGGAGCCGGAGACGAAGTCAGAGTTGTAACCAAAGTCAAGATTTTGACGGTATGCTGGCATTGTTTCCGCTTCCGTTGCGTGGCAACTTCCCTCCGCCCCTGCAGCTTGCATCATAAAGATTTGCAGCAGCTTTAACCAAAAAAAATATAAGAAAATGTTGGGCGGGTGGTCGAACGTGGAATACACTGCAATACAGGAGAATAGGAGAAGAATTTCAAGCATTCCATGGAATTTACAATTTTTTTTCTTTTATCTCTATTTTAGATCAACTTTTCCCAAATAAATCATTATCTTCGCAACTTTTTTGTTAAGAAGAATAGCCTTGCTCATTAAGCCGATGAAAATTCTTCTGATTCTAATCCTAGAGCTAAAGCAGTATATTTCAGCTTTGATCAATCAATCATTATTTTGCGGAATACTTCATATTGATGCTTCAAGAAATTTGGCGTTTGCATAGAATCCACAGGAAAGACGTCGGCCAGGTCATTCGAGAATGACATGAACATGGTCGTGCCTCCTGGAACGTAATGAGGTACTTAGCTCTAGATAGAAACTGTTGGAGTTCGATTGTTCGAATTTGTATTTTGTAATCAGGAATCATTACATTTCCTATTACAAAAAAAATCATTCCCGCAAAGTTCTCCGAAATTAAAGCATTTTAAGCTATACCCTACTGTAAAATTTAACCCTTTCAACTGACTAGTGTTGTAAAATATGCTTTTATGAAAATCAGTGCCACGCCTACTGGCGCCTGTTACATACTTTACACAAATCTTGCATACCCTTGACCCTTTGGCTAGACTGCATAGAAAACTGACTAGGTCAGCGGGAACAGCTCGTTTGGATGCTGGCGTCAAAATCCAAACCCCAAACCTAACCAGCACAAACTCAAATTCAAATCCAAACCGAAAAACACATTTTTGTGGTTTTCAAAATGGCGGAGGCAGCAGCAGCAGCAGCAGCAATTCTGCTGTGAATGAACAAAAGACAGTTACGGGCTACAGAGCACAGAGATTAGTTGCCTTGCCATTCTGTTGAGGCGGCGCCCTTTGGCCACGAGCTTCCCGCAACTGCTACGCCATCCCACCCAGACTTCCCAGCTTCCCCAACATATGCACATCGTCTACATGATGCTCATGTGTCGTCTGCCTGTGTCTCGTCCCTGGTTCCTCGTATGAGTGTGCGTGGGTCTAACCTTCAACCGCAGCAGTTCACTTCATGTAAATGCGCAACGTCGCCAAGCGTTGAATTTCGCGGCACGCGTGCAGAACTCACCTTTTGCTCCTTCCTAACCAACACTGGCTGCACAAAAACCAAAAAAAAAATAAAAGCAGCTGAAAGTAACTGCCAAGTGTATGAAGCAGGGGAGCAGGCTCCCCCCGAACCGTGTGAGTTTGCCGAGCTGTGCCAAAAACTGAAACAACAACAACAAAATTATGTCATAAAATGTTTTGGCATTTGCTGCTAATGTTCCGCGGAGCCCGGTGAAGCCGTTGAGCAGCAGCTCGCACACAAAATGCCGCATTAAAATCACAAAATACAAATACAATATGCCTCCCCCCAACGACAGCCCTACCCCTGCCCTAAAATAACGCCTCCAACCCGCAACTCTCCAAACAAACACGCAGTTAGCTACACACATGGGCGGGGTTGGGGGGTCTGCCACACAACAAAAAAAAGAGCAACTTTTATGTTTATGAAAAATTACGTGAGAGTCAAAACGTTGAGGCTGCTGCGGGCCTGGAGGGGGCTGCCTTAACGGTAACTGAGGTAACAGTAAATGGATGCCACCCAATTTTTATGATGAGTACAAGTCAGGCCAGGCGACCAGCTCAAAGAGCAGCCAGGGAGTGCCCCCCAAAAAAAAAACCAACAACAAACAGTTGCAAAACTTTAAAAGTTTCGCGATAAAAGGCGCTACAAATTTTTTGATATGGAATATTACCGTTATTAGCGTGCGCATGGCCCCTGCCCTCCCCCCCTAGAAAGTTGCGGTACACGCAGCTGGTCCAATGGAAAAGTGAATCCAATCGAACTTCTATCTGGCTTTGACAGTTTATGCTCAGAGCATACTTTCCTTACAGCAAGTTAATATTATGCTTCTGGAAGTCCATAAATTTAAGTTTTTTAAAGGGTAGCGAAACATGCCAAAAAGCCATAAAATACAGTGTATATAGTGGATAAGTTGACGGAAAAAAACAAAATAGTAGTGGATAGGGTATTCGTTAAATTTAAGCCTCTTTTATGCATGTTTTCTTTGAATTTTTAAAAAGAATAGTGACAGTTTTTCTAAGGAAAACAAAGATTTCCAAAAACGTAAATTTTTGTAGTCTTTTTTTATATCTAAAAATTTTAGAATATGTCTTCGTGAAGATTTAAAAAAAAAAGATCTTTCAAGCTTTGAAAGTTGAAACGAATATAATATAATTTACAAAAAAAATAGTGAGAGTTTTTATAAGAACCAAAGATTTGTATAAAAGTATTTTAAAGTTTTTTCGATATTTGAAAAATTTCAGAAAGTGTTTTTTAATGAAATGATTTTTATACCTGTACCGTATGGTTCAAAGGGTATATTTAGTTTAAATAATAAAATAAAATATGAGCAGAGTGAATAGAGAAGTCGATATACCCATGTCCGTCCGTCCGTCCGCCTAGATCTCAGAGATGGTAAGAGCTAGTATCCAAATTTTCACATTAGATCCCATATTATTCCATAGGAGACAAGTTTATTTTATTTTTTTTGATATCGGGGATAAATTATATAGCTCCCATAGGGGTGTTTTAGACTGACATCGAAAAAAAAAAAAAGGTTTAAGATGGATAATTCGTTTGTTCATGAAGATATCGTAACCAAATTTGGTATTCAAAAGTTTATGGTTCCCAAGCACTGTACTAAATTTAATCCAAATCGGTTGACTATATCATATAGCTCCCATAGGACCAATCAGGACCAAAAAAACGTTTTTTATACAAAATTCGATGTGTTTCGTTTGTTTGTAAAGATATTTGAAATAAATTCGGCATTCAGATCTTTTTTAAGGTATTTAAGCACTGTGTCAAATTTTATTGAAATCTGTTGACTATATCATATAGCTCCCATAGGAACGATGGGTCAAAAAAAAATGTTGGCTTAAAAATTCTTTTGTATTTGGGTTTATTGTGAAGTTACCGGACTTTATTGCAAGCTAGTGGTACAGGGTATCCCAAAGTCGTCCGCATCTGACGCCATTTTTCAATTTTTTATTTGTTCAAATATTGAAATAAAAAAAAAAACAGGATGTCTCTCTGGCATATTGATAATTACCCTAAATCGGTAGTAAAGTTTTCTTCTTCAAGCATACTTCTCATAGCGTGAAATTTTAATTTATGCTCAGAAAAAAAAATTTCATCTGATACATGGTTTTTTTTTTAATTTTTCAAAGCTTCAAAACCATAAACTCATGACGTGATACATCTTAAAGAATGGCGACTTCCGATGACTTCAATAAGTTATACTTTGCTGAAAAATGGTCTTCCGTAAATTTGGTACTAAATTAGTTTAAATTCGTTGAAATATGACGGTTTGCTACTATGCTCACTAGGAATGATAGAATAGGAATATTATTGTGATGAAATTAAAATGAAAAATCTTTAAAAAATTTTGAAAATTGGAAAAATATACTTTTCAGTTCGTCATTATAAGTTTTAAGAAAATAGTTCCAAACCCTATAACAATACATCTATTCAACATACATCTTATAGGAATCCAGCTGCTGCATTTTCCAGCATGAACATATTGTGGGTGATTGTGATGGTGTGTGGAGCTGTAGATCTCAAGATCTCGTTATCCACAGGGACAGCGTTATACAACAGAGTCGCCAGAAACACTAAAACTAGTGTGTCTTAAATCTGGAAAAATTGCCTAAAACGTAAAGCCGTACCTTAGATATGCAAAGCCTGTGGATCTCTGAGTCTCTCGCTTTTTTCAGCAAGGAGTGGCTCAAATAAAATTGCTCTCATCCAAGTTGGGTGAAGATTGTTGGTAATAAAACGCCGAGAATCTATGACAACCTTATTATTTGAAGGACTAAGTAGTAAAAAGGATTTGTGTAACTTTATGGAAAAAAAAATAAGAACTAAATGGAAGCAAAAATTGTTTTGAAAAATCTGTACCGTAGGCATAAAATTTTGACTTTAAGATCTCTTATGCTCTAGCAATATTATTTTTGTAATTTAAAATTAATTAAAAATTAATTAAATTAAAATTAAAAAAATTAAATTAAAAATTTAAAAAAACCCCTGAACTTAAGTAATTTTCATTTAAAAAGTGAAAAAATAATAAAAGAAACTTAATGTTAAAGTACCTAAGAATCTATTAATAATTCTAAAAAAAATACGTCGCGTTGGGGGACACGCGAGGGCAGACGTCGTTGACGGTCGTATCTTACATGCAAATTTTTTGAAGTAATTCTATGAAAGTTTTTGAAGTATTTTCTAATTTTGTTTTTAAGTTAATCTTTGTTGCTTAATTAGACTATTTGTATTTAAATTGTTAGTTTAGGAGCGGTCCCCCAACGCGACGTATTTTTTTTAGAATTATTAATAGATTCTTAGGTACTTTAACATTAAGTTTCTTTTATTATTTTTCACTTTTTAAATGAAAATTACTTAAGTTCGGGGGTTTTTTAAATTTTTAATTTAATTTTTTATTTCATACTTTTTATAGGTAGGTTAGGTTAAGTTAGACTTTAGTATATTAAAATATACTTACTATAATTTAGATTCTTGTTAAGGTATAGATTACATTTAAAGGTCAAGCTCGTTTGCTTTTTTTTACGCATTCTCCCCACTTTCACTCCCCACAACTTTTAAACGGCTCGACCGATTTTCATCATGTCTAGGAACACTCGCACATAAGTCACCTTTAATACAAAAAAAAAATAAATTGAAATCACTGCATGCGTTCGGGAGTTACGATGCCACAGACAGACAGACAGTCAGACAGACAAATTTTAAGCCACTCGGACAAAGTTGATGTTTTTAACTTCAAATGGCCATAACTTCTAAACGAGAAGAGATAGAGCAAAAATAGCCTCAGATTCGAATCAGTGGCGTCGTCAGCTTCAATAGGTCCAAATTTTAGGCCAATCGGACAAAGTTGATGCTTTTAACTTCAAATGGCCATAACTTCTAAACGAGAAGAGATAGAGCAAAAATAACCACATTTTCGAATCAGTGGCGTCGTCAGCTTCAATAGGACCAAATTTTAGGCCAATCGGACAAAGTTGATGCTTTTAACTTCAAATGGCCATAACTTCTAAACGAGAAGAGATAGAGCAAAAATAACCTCAGATTCGAATCAGTATCAGTGGCGTCGTCAGCAAAAATAGGACCAAATTTTAAGCCAATCGGACAAAGTTTATGTTTTTAACTTCAAATGGCCATTACTTCTAAGAGCAAAAATAACCTCAGATTCGAATCAGTGGCGTCGTCAGCAAAAATAGGACCAAATTTTAAGCCAATCGGACAAAGTTTATGTTTTTAACTTCAAATGGCCATTACTTCTAAGAGCAAAAATAACCTCAGATTCGAATCAGTGGCGTCGTCAGCTTCAATAGGATGAAATTTTAAGCCAATCGGACAAAGTTTATGTTTTTAACTTCAAATGGCCATAACTTCTAAACGCGAAGAGATAGAGCAAAAACGCGAAGAGATAGAGCAAAAATAACCTCAGATTCGAATAAGTGGCGTCGTCAGCTTTAATAGGACCAAATTTTAAGCCACTCGGACAAAGTTGATGCTTTTAACTTCAAATGGCCATAACTTCTCAAACGAGAAGAGATAGAGCAAAAATAACCACATTTTCGAATCAGTGGCGTCGTCAGCTTCAATAGGACCAAATTTTAGGCCAATCGGAAATCGACAAAGTTGATGCTTTAACTTCAAATGGCCATAACTTCTAAACGAGAAGAGATAGAGCAAAAATAACCTCAGATTCGAATCAGTGGCGCCGTCAGCAAAAATAGGACCAAATTTTAAGCCAATCGGACAAAGTTTATGTTTTTAACTTCAAATGGCCATTACTTCTAAGAGCAAAAATAACCTCAGATTCGAATCAGTGGCGTCGTCAGCTTCAATAGGATGAAATTTTAAGCCAATCGGACAAAGTTTATGTTTTTAACTTCAAATGGCCATAACTTCTAAACGCGAAGAGATAGAGCAAAAACGCAAAGAGATAGAGAAAAAATAACCACAGATTCGAATCAGTGGCGTCGTCAGCTTTAATAGGACCAAATTTTAAGCCACTCGGACAAAGTTTATGTTTTTAACTTCAAATGGCCATTACTTCTAAACGAGAAGAGATAGAGCAAAAATAACCTCAGATTCGAATCAGTGACGTCGTCAGCTACAATAGGACCAAATTTTAAGCCAATCGGACAAAGTTGATGTTTTTCTCCCCACTTTTACTCCCCACAACTTTTAAACGGCTCAACCGATTTTCACCAAACATGTCTAACAACACTCGCACATAAGTCACCTTTAATACAAAAAAAAAACTAAATTGAAATCACTGCATGCGTTCGGGAGCTACGATGCCATAGACAGACAGACAAACAGACAAACAGACACGTCAAACTTATAACACCCTCTTTTTGCGTCGGGGGTTAAAAAACAAGTAAAAAGTGTTAAAGCTGTTTGCATGGAAACAGTCCTAAACATATCATTGTTTATTTTTTAACGTCTTTTTTACTATTTCCCTTGAGCGCCATCTATTGGCATTTTGTGTCTACTACTTTTTATGCCTTTGGTATACTTCATCGCCCTCTATGGCCATTTTATGTGTACTTTGTTTTGTATCTTTTGTTTTTCGCTGCGCTACCATGGGTAAGGATTTAATAAACTAGCCAGCTTAAAAAAAAATATGCGAGTAGATAAAGTGGAAATTTCAGAGTTCGAGAATTTTTAGACGGTTTTGCTTTGAAGCTTAAAGTGAATTTCCATGGAAAAATAATTGTTGCACAACAATGTAATATTGGATACAAATAAATGCAGCCTGAGGCGGCTGTTGTTCTGGCTATAAGATGAAAAAAATGATGCATGCAACTTGGCCTCGTGTTAGTCTCCTTATTGATACATCCCACCAAGCAATAATAGTATGTTGGTTTGGGGATTTGTAAAAACATGTGTAAATTAATTGCTTATTTTATTTCATTATTTCTATTCTAAAATTAAACAATATAATTATTTTTCTAAATAATGTAATATGAAACCGCACGATTGGATTTCCTCTGCGTGATACATCAGGCTTTCGAATGGTCTTTTCGCTTCCTCTACCGACGACTGTTCCTTATTGACTTTAGTTCCCATTCGATCTTGAAACGCTTTTTAACCCAGGTCCGAACAAATTTATTTATTTAAAAGATTGTGGGCTTAACCATTTGAAAAACTTTTAGTGCGAGCTAGTTAGCTCCAAAAATTCAAGATATTTTATACCTATGTACAGAAGAACCTATAAAACTCGATTGGACGGCTATCAGGGCATTACAATCATTCTGAATTGGCAATCAACGCAAATATGAGTACATTTTAAGGAGCTAAACCCTTCATTGGTATTGGCAGAAATACCATCAAGCAGCTGCTACGAGAAGCGGAAAGATCCAGAGATGAATCAAGCCAACCCCTTTCTTAGTTCCTATGATTTACATACTATAGATCAAGAAAATATACCAAATATTCCCTAGGCTGCTAACTGGAGTACTGCAGATTTATAAAGCACCTGAGCAAATAAATCAGAAGAACAAAGATTCAGACGAGAATCCAGCCGAGCCCCTTCTTCCTTGGTTCCTATAATTTGCATAGATTCAAGAAAATATACCAATTGGTCTGATATTTCTTTAGGTTGCTAACTGGGGCACTACAGATTAAGAAAACGAATGAGCAATGAATGAGAAGAACAAAGATCTAGATGACAATCCATTCAAGCAAGTTCTCGGTTCCTATAATTTGCATTCATCAAGAAAATATACCAATTGGTCTGGAATTTCCTTAGTATACCGACAGTGGCACTGTTCATTTAGGAAAAAACCTGACCAAATTAAGCTTTTGCGAAATTGAGGAAACGCCTTTTTAGCTGTCTAAGAATCACGTTTATGACATCACCCGGCTATAATTAATGTCAATAATTAAGTTTATTTCGGGAATGCGCAGCTATCCCAACCTATATACAAAATATTATTATATCGACAAATCTTATGACTTTAGGCTATCAAAAATTCATATCCGCGAGGGAGATTAAATGACACAGCAACACGTGGCAATCGAAGAACTTTCTAGCAAGTTGAAGGGCCGACCTAAGACTACTTGGAGAAGAAATCGAAGAATTAATGAAATAAGAATGCTAGCAACAATCAGACCAGTTGGAAATGCTTTATTGAGGCACTATACTCCATTGGGTGATAAAGGAAATGAAGATGAAGTTAAGGATTCACGTCCAAGCTCGTCTGCTTTTTTGATCTCCGTGGTTTGGATTACATGGAGTTGGAGACATCGTCGATTGTTGAAAGCTTTACCGAAGCTTTGGCGAATCGCATTGTTGATGAGCAAATCTTTGCCCAAGCACAGAGTTGCCAAGTTGCACCACCCTCTACTAAAACCCAAATCTAACACCAACACACTTCTTCTTCCTCTTTCCTCAGCTCGAAAGGAATCTCAAAGAAACAGATACAACTGCGTAGAAAACGTCCAAGGGGCGGTGATGCCATCTCTGAAGCCGATCCCTAAAGCGAGTTCCTGAATGCATTGTCTCAGAGCTCAAGACTAGCATTTCGGAAACAGTCTTAGCATTTTATGATCCTTACCTGTATAAAAAGTTTTTCTTTCCCAAAGTCCAAAGCTAAAATTATTTATTTAGACAACTTTTCGCCAAAAATATTAAAGTATTCGTATACTTTCTGCTCTGACTGTATGTATCTATCTGTTCGTATCTGTAGGTTATTCAAATGTCGCTGCAATTTCAGATAAGTATTCACTTTTTGTATCTCATTACTTGCCCTTGTTGCCAGCGCCTACCTGTCTATCCAAAAACCTACCACCCCTCCGTTCTCTCCTACTCCAACCCTCCCACACTCTTTCAGCTCGTGTAGAGTTTTTCATTTTCGGTTGTGTTTTTTATACGCTCTGTCGCGTTGAGGATGCCGCTTCGCTTGCCTTTAATGTGTCACCGTAGACATCCATTAAAACTTCATTCATATTGCGGTTGTTGTTGTTTTTGTTGGGAGGCGAGCAGAGCCCCAAAATTTCCCAGCGCCCACACACTCAAATCAGATTTGAAAACCTAAAAAAGATAGCCGGGACCTGAGCCGAGGCGCAGCGCTCTGTGCTCTGGACTGCCATAATAGAAATAACATTGGGCGGGGTTGCAACCATGGAGCGGGCGTTCCGACCGGGCTGGGTAGGAGGGGTTTGTCAGTGAAAACAAATACCAGAAATTAGATGAGCTGAGCTCAGCCACCAAGTCCATCTGTCAAACATCGTCGCGGTGACAGTTTTTGTGGCTTTTTATTGTTGTTGTTGTTTTTGCTTGCTACTGTTGATGATGTTGTAAGGCAGAGGTAATGCCAAAAGGCATGACCAGCAGGAGGGTTTAGGTTTTGGTGCGGGCATGGCGGGCATTGTAAAATATGAGCACATTTCCCTGATACATTTGTGTGCGTGAGTGCCGCGCGCTCCTTTTACATCAGTCAGTGTGTGAGTGTGTGTGTGTTTGCTTGCCACATGTGGCAGCCAACCACTGTGGCGCGGCATACCTGCGTGGTGGCCATATGTGGCCTTTTACCACGATTATGATTACATGTAAGTGCGCATGAAGATTGAAAGGCAAAAAAATAAAAAACAAGAAAAATTCTAATAAAATAAAATCCAACAATCTTCTGCTCAAAGAAGAACAAATATTAAGTATTAAAAAAAAATAGAAGAAAAAAAAACAAGTTAGCGGCAAGTGGCAAGAACAGCGGCTACCTAGCGACCTGGTTCTTTCTCCAATCAACCAAGTCACACTCGTTTCGTTTCTTTTGATTTCATTATGCTAATCATGATCATTAGAGGTTCCAGAGCAAAGCAGACCAGAGTTGCAACAATTTGTCACGCGGACGTGCGTCGCCAACATGCCGCCTTTTATCGATCTACAAGATCAATCTAAATAAAACAAAAAAAAAACCATCGAAATTTGAAGTTTGTCGCAACGAAGATCTCATGCTCTTGTCAGCAGTTAGATGATTTTGTGTTTTCGATTCTAGACGTATCCAGAAACGTAAGACTTTAATGGATTTCACGTTTTTGTCTCAAAAATAGGTACGAGCTGGAGCTGAAGAGTCATACATTTTCTTATGAGTTTTGAATCCGAATCTGCTGACAGAATTGCTCCATGGTTTTTTGGTTCTACCTTAATCCCAAAAGTGGATCAGCATATTATGATGTTTTTTTGAGCTCACTGAATCTGAAACTGAAACACAAAATGCGTTACAGATAACCTCAAATATAACTCGTTTTGTGGGGTTTATAGAAGCTATGTCAGAAACCTTATGAGCTGGAGCTCTTTTAAACCTCGGATTAGAATTCAGCGAACCCAAATACGTATAGAAAACATGGTTTGAAAATGAAAATGCGTGACTTTTTGTTGGTATTTATTTTCTATAACTTCGTCATTCATATCCCAAAACTATACGCATAGTCAGGAGCGATGAGAGGAGTTGAGGGTGATAAGGGGGATTCCACAGGGGCTTGGAGTTTTCTCAGAAGCTCGGTACAATTACTGTAGTACTGTCGTGATTCAAGCTAAAGGTGTAATAGAGGGGTGGGCATATTATCCCCCCGACTTTTGTCTGCACAATTCAGAGGCCGCCCCTGGCGGACCTTAAAAAATTAGAAATACATTTTTCGGGACCGGTTATGTGACAATGATTTTTGTATGTTTTTGTTTTCGTTGAATCCGAATCGAGTGTCAAAAAATACCCCATCCTATCAGATATTTAAAATAGACTCCACAGTAACTCGGCTTTTAGGGACTCTGGAGGTTAGAGCCTAACCGGTAAATTCCGGTAGAGGAGTCTAATCTGGCGCATTGAAATGCCTAGAAGCTTACGCCTCGATCCAAGATAGCGACATTTTTTTTTTAAGTTATCTATAACTCATCGGGGTCTAACGATTTATAATCCATACTGAATATTTGATAGTTAATTATTGAGTATCGATATATATTCAAAGCGATTCCTATTTGTTACGCGATAGATTAAAATAAAAATTTCGGTTTTAAATAAAAGAAAAGTTTGTACTTTAATTGATTTCTTTGGCTGTGATATTCATCGCCCATTGGATTGATTTTAATAAACTTACATTTTGCGAACAATGCTAAATATTTAACTGTGGTACATTGATATATCATCTCGATATATCATCAATGCGATCCCAACTTGTAGTGAAAGACTAAAATAAAGTAGTCGGGCATGTTCTAAGGTAGGCGGAGCACGAATTTTTAAAAAGTTGCCATGTTTAGTTTGTAAACTTTTAGGTTCCTACAGTCACACTTTCTAGACAATTTATTTCAACTCTCTGGACAGAGTCCAAAATTCCTTTTAGGTTTATTCAGGTAGCCGGATTGCTTCTTTACCTTTTATAGGGGACCTCTCAAGTGGGGAAGAGTGGTGAACTAGCTCACTTTAGCGGTATCGCAACAGGCATATCCTTGGCCTAACATCTCGGACGTCAGTCCCAACTGTCGCCCTAATCTAACCTAGTTCGTAAACTTAAATATATAGCATAAAGTGGGGCTAATCCGACAGTGTGCGGCAAAGCGTTAGCTTTAATTAAGTATATCGAAAAAGTTGATGCGATTTCAAAAAAACTATTATATAAACAAAAACAATTATTGGGACGGATTTACCCCATTGAGTCTCCATAGATTTTCTAAGCGATGCCAGCTTGTATCTTAAAAAATTAAAATAAAGTAGTCGAGCACGTTCCAACTGTAGCCGGTACACGTATTATAAAAAAGTTGCCATCTTTAGTATAAAAGTTTTAATATATAGCGTAAAATGGGGCAAAACCGACAGTGCGCGGCAAAGAGTTAGCTTTAATTTGGTATATCTTATGAATTGATCCGATATCAAATAAGTAAATTATAGCCAAAAACCAATTACTAGGTCGCATTTGCCCCATCCTACTCAATCTCAGCTCAATCTGTACTTCTAACTTATGCAGCCTACAAAAGGGTATAAAGAAATTGAAACGCCAAAAGCAATCAAATCGATTTTGGACAGTTGTTGGCCATTTAACTGGCCAGAACCAAAAGACAAAAGGCAGCATAGTTTGAGACCGAAATGGAGTTGGAGACCAAGACCAAGACCAAGTCCAAGACAAAAAAACAAAGACAAGTTCTGTTATTTAATGTGAGCAGCACACTGAGATGTGCTCATTGATAATCATAATCAAGCTAATGATGGGTACGTTGTTGTTGTCGTTGTTGTTGTTGTTGGGTCAGAGATAAGCCGCCGGCATTTAATGATGATATAGCGCGCTGTCTGACCAAGTTGCTTTGGCCATGTTGATCAAGCCAAAGTGACGATATCTACAATTGGTAGTACCATCCACTCTGGAACAAAAACATTACACATTGGCCCCGAGCCTGTCACAACAATAAACTGCAAGTGGAGCGTTCCACTTGCTACTTATCCAAGGCAATTATCAAACAACGTGGAGGCGCCTCCAAAGCGTAAAAGAGTAAAGGCAACGGGCAACGGCATCTCGGCATCGGCATCTTCGAATTAAGATGGCCCAATGGAAGTTAACTACTAATGAGTGCAATTTGCTTCTTGTCTTGGCTGCTAAATGCTCGCATTAGTTTAGATAAATAGCTTAATTAATACATACTACAAGAGTATCTGTGTGTATCTGTGTGTATCTATGTGTTTGTGTGTGCATCTATGTGCATCTAGCCAACACTACAACACTTACACATTAAGCGTTCAAAGGTCAAGCATACCTCACTTGTAATGATTAAACATTGCATTTCCTGACCCCACATCCATTTTATATGGTATCAACGCCCCCAACGACAAACTCGGAGCAGAGTCTGCTCAATGGAATATGAGCATGACTAATGCAAAATGTTGGCCATGCTCATAAACACCTCATCAGAGCTAATTCGTCGGCAATGGCGACGAAACGGCGGTAAAAATATAAAATTATGGCTATAGCCAATGTCTATATGGAGTTATATGGTTATATGGTTATAACTAAGGCAATGTCTATGGGACAAAGCCTTCTACGGTTGAAATTAGAAATAAATAAAGCGCACATAGACGCAAATCCATAGAAAAATGTCTCAATAAATCTGGCACAAAGCGTGCCGACGCCAACGTATCTACAACGATTCGGAACGGAACGGACCGGACCGCATTGTATCGACGTCGCACAGTGGCACAAAATGCATAAAAACGGGCAACAATTTATTATGGACTGTTAAGGTTGCAATTTAGATTGGAGTAGTTTTGTGTAGGCAGTCTCAAGGCTTTTCTATAAAAGTAAACTTGCTATTAAAATAAATTAAATTTCCAGAAAAATAGTTAATAGTTTGGTCTAAAATATTAAAATTTTTCTAAATGCGAAAAATAGTTATCATCTCGTCATATGCTCGGAGTTATTGAATTATGTTGAAAAATTAAACTGATGTATCTATAAATCAGGTTTTCCAAGTAGGAACATAGAACATCGAATCAAACCAGAAAATAAATAAAATTATATATATATAAATTTAACTTTAGATTTTAGAGAAATTAAGCTTAAGAAACTCAAAATAATAATATTTAAAAAGAATACATATGCAGAGATATTATAACAATTGTGAGGAGATTATAAAACTATAAAAGTAAACTTGGTATTAAAATACATTTTTATTTTCTGAAATATTTTGGAAGTTTCTGAAGCGATCAGCATAACAGTCGCTAATTTTATTTAATACATCTTCTTCTTTATTTGCAATTCGTTTTCGAATGTTAGCGATTATACAAGAAAAAGTATAAACATAAAAATAAAAATATAAAAATATAAATAATATTAAGTATTTTCAGGACAAAATTTTAACAATATTTGAAAATAATTCGCGGTCTCTAGCTGCTTCCAAGAGTTGACCCACATGATGCATACCGGCCCATTGCCTTATGTTCCTCAACCAAGAGAACTGCTTACGACCGATGCCTCTTCTTCCTTCAATCTTGCCTTGCAGAATGAGTTGTAAGAGCTCATATTTGGGATTTCGCAGAATATGACCCAGATATGAAGTTTTTCTTCGTTTGATAGCTTTGAGCAGTTGTCTATCAACGTGAACTCTTCGCAGGACTTCTTCATTAGAAACGTGATGGGTCCAAGGTATTCTGAGCAACCTCCGAAAAAGCCACATATCAAATGCTTCCAGTCTGTTCATGTCTGATATTTTTATGGTCCAAATTTTCATGCCATATAGAAGAACTGACCTTACATAACATTTTATGAAGCGCATTTTTAGATGCAGATTGAAATCGTGACATTTTACCCATTTAAAATTTAAAAAAATGTTTCTTAAATAATAAAACGAATATATTTTCATAAAATTATAAAAAAATTGGCTGCCCCGGGTGAGGCTCGAACTCACGACCTTAAGATTATGAGACTTACGCGCTGCCTACTGCGCCACCGAGGCCATGTTATTCCTCATATCAAAACAAGCTGTTTGGACTGTAATTTTCTAACAGTAAGAATAAAATAAAGTTATTTAGAAAAAAAAAAGTAAAAAATTATCTTAAAAAAAATGAGGCTAATCGTTAAAATAAAATTTTCAGAAAAATAGTTGACTTCTGGAAGTACTTTGGAGAGAGTTTGCTCGTTTAGCTTTCATTTGAACAAACTGCAAAATTTTTTAAAATGCAAAAAAAATTATCATCTTGAAGTAATAAAAATGCATTGCCATCTCATTGGGCCTCTTTTTAAAATTCTATGCTCTATAAACGAAAAAACCTATTATTAGATGTTGACACCACAAAATTATGATTATGCCACAAAAAAAATAATCCTGATTTTGGGTCGCTGCAAATGTTTTCCGAATTCGTATCCGCTATCAGATTTGACGGAACTAGTCATGGCTTAGTCCTAACCTAAAAGTTTCCATAAAAAGAGCTATTTTGGGGACTGGTGTATCGGATTCGAATTCAGCGACCCTAAAAAATATGTTGCGCAGTTTTTTGAGCTTAGGTTAGAACTAAGATCCGTTTTATCAAGGTCAAATGAGCTAAAGGAGCTACTAGAACTTCGGAGTTGATGAATTTTTCGGCTTATCTAGAAAACGAAAAGATTATTATATGCTACCAGATCGATTTTTACGATTAATATAAGAAAGCCTTTTACATAGATCTCGAATATAATGGAGTACATAGAAGGTATGAACAAAGAAGCGAATACGAAAAAACTCCTGCTCTACATAAAATGGACTCGATTAAAAACCAGTTTGGTAATGGAACTTGTTCAGTTGCGGAGCCCAGGTAATTGTTCCAAGAGTTAAAGGCTTCCAAACTACTTTCAGTTAGGTTCTTTACGGTTTGGTAAACGGCAATAATTCATTTAAAACATGTATGAAGCCAAGGAAGGTTTCAATACTAGTCCAAGGCAAGGGATTATTCTTTGAGTCAGAGATTTTAGACGTTTGATAAGCGGTTCAACTGACTTAATCCCTGTAAGAATGTATGAAATGTTTTAATATTTGAAGTCCGCAATTTGGCGTATGTCCTAAGCCTAACAATTTGGCATCCTGTCTGTCATTTATACCTATGTCCCATCTCATGTAGTCTCCCAGATCTAAGCGTTCACACAAGCGCAGAGACAAACTTTACTAGGTCAATTTCTTTTGATTTCCGGAACTTGTAGTATGAGATCTCCGTTGACTTCTTCTCTGCACACATTTGAAAAATATTAATATGCTTCTTATTTGTGGAATAGCTTTAATATATTAATTACTAACTATATTTATAGATATTATACCATATCCCACAGCCAATATTCTTGCTGTTCTTAAATTTTAATATCTCGACCACTGTGCATTGTTGTTGTTGCCACCAACGCCATCAACAATAAGATGAACATCAACAGTTGGCATAAATCGTTGGCCCGATTTCTTTCTGGGTCTCTCTTGACGATCGTCACTCGTTAAAAAAAAAAATAAATAAATTAATAAAACTTAATTTTCAGCAGCAGCAGAAAGAAGCGATGCTATTAAAAAATACACTTAATGCTGTAAAAATAAAAAAAAATTAGAAAATCAAAAGAAAAAACCCCAAAACAAAACAATGGGCTATGCCAAATGACCAAATCAGCGCTCCAAATTAGCTGCCCACAAAAAATAAAAACAAAAAAAAGTAAATAAATAAAATTAGAAACAATCAGCTAAAAAAATGTTAACATTGCGGGCGTTGTACGACGGTGGAATACACTGCATAAATTTTGTTTAAAAAAATTAAGTTTTTGCGTGGTTTTGATGTAGTTTTGGTAAATAGGGGATATCTTTTTGAAAAATGTCAACGTTTTTTCGTTGATAGGGCTCACAAAAGCTTACATGGCAGTGTTGATGAATAGCTTATTATAATATACAATATATAAATCTGAAATAAAACATAGACATGAAAACGAAAATTCGAAAAAATTTAGAGCATATAATTTAATTTTTTAATTTAATTGAAAAAACTTGTATAATAAAACTGGGTTTTAGTTAATTATTCGTATATTGGTTACTTATAAAGCATACAACTGGATTAACAATAAATATACTATTATTTTTTCCGAACTCAATATTATAAAATATTATAATTTTTATATAAAATAATAGACAATAAATAATAATAATTATTAAATACCAATTTTACATATAAATTAAAAATTGTTTTGTAATTTAAGTTTAAAACAAGACCAAGAAATCATAGCATGACCAAAAATTTGCCATTTAAGGTTTAATTCTTAAAAATGTATTAAAAAAATTCTTAAATTTAGATTTTAATTTGCACTCTGAAATCTTCGGAAATTTTCGCAATTCTTAGCAAAAGATTTTAAGTTTAAAAAAAAATTTAAGTATTTTTAAATATCAAAATTTGAAAATTCAGCCGAAAGCGATGCTATCTAAACTTCGAAATAAGTCTTTATTATTTATATAAAAAATTATATTGTTATTGTAGTCTTAATAAAAGACTTTCAAAATATTGTTTCTAAATGCAAATCCGAAGATTTTGCACACGATTTTATTTGGTACAAAAAAAAAAACAAATTATGCAAATCTTACTTCAAGACTTTTAAAATCTTTTTCAGAATCCATAATTCGAAGATTTTGCACATGATGTTATTTGGTCTCAAATATTCCGAAATATCAATATTTTTTTTAAATAAGACCGCCAAAATACAGCCAAAAACAATAGTATTTTGAACTTCGAAAAAGGATCTTTATTATTTTAATAGATATTTAAAAAAAAAAACAACTAAGAAAATTTTATATCAAGACTTTCAAAATCTTGTTTCAAAATCCGAAATTAAGATTTTGCGTACGATTTTATTTGGTCTAAAAATCTGTTTTATGCTGGAAATTAAAATAAAATATATAATTAAAATGAGCCCCAATAATCTTACTTGAAGATTATTTAAAAACCGAAATAATGAATTTGTTCAGGGCGTTACATTTTTTATCAGCTTTATTTTTGCTAAAAATTCTCGTTTTAAAATTTTTATTAAAAATTATTAAAACAATTTTTTCTTAAAATGAGTCCCAAAAATGTTATTTTATCCGAAAATATCATTTTAAATAGGATTTTGAATTGTGAAAGACTCTCGATTGGATTTGTATTTTTTTAAGTGAAACTTTAACAAATCTTAGCAAAAGATTTAACGATTTTATTTAAGAAAAAACTCACAATTTTAAACATTCCCAAATATCAAAATTTTTAAAATAAGATAGAAAATTTGAAAATGCACTCAAAAGCGATAGTAGTCTTAACCTTGAAAAAAGTCTTTATTATTGTAATAGGTATTTATAAAAAATAGCAAGTTAAGAAAATCTTATTCCAAGAGTTTCAAAATCTTGTTTCGAAATCCAATTCCAAAGATATTGTAAATTTTTTATTTGAAAATGGCTCTCTCATTAAAAAATTCCTCTCTGACTATAAAGCTTGGAATACTTTCCTAAAGATTTAGGCATAATTTTTGAACAAAAATCGATATAGAAAAACGGTTTAGTTTTTATCTTAATGGTATCTTGGTATTTATAGATCTCTGCTTGATCTTTGTATGTACCTAAACGTTGCGCAGATCTACAATAGCCTTAATTTTTAAAGGGTATTAAAATTTTTGAGACAAAAGAAGCGACAGAGCTTGTGATCACCATCAAACGTTGTGGTTGTTGCTGTTGGATGATTTTTTGAGGGCGTTTCTTGTGGCGACTTGGACATGACGCCAGCATCTGACTGACTAAATGACCGACTGATGAACTGACGTACTGATAATGATCGATTTGGCGCTCTTTAATGTGTCAGAAACAACGCCAAAAGCCAATTGAATGAGATGGCAAATTTTTTGTTTAATGTTGTTTGTTGTTGTTGTTGTTTGATAAATTGTCGAAAGAGCCAAGTTGACATTAAGGCATGACGGGACCAAAAACCAAAAATAGCATTAAGTCGATCTCAATCTCAGCGCCTTGATGCAACAACAGCAATTAGTTTAATGCTGCACAAATCAATTACATGCCCTGCCCCCCCGCCTCAGACTCGCGTGCATCTTAGATTAATGAAAGCGCAAATGAAAATGAAAACTCAAGGCGAACCTTGGCCACATGCAGCGTGGCAACCAAAGACCCGGTAGTTCCAGCTCAATTTGGGTAAAACAAATTCATTACAAGAACTTGGAGCGAGCAGCAACGGACGCAGCCATGACAAATGAGTTGCCGCCCAGCGGGTGATGCATACTAAAACATACACAGCGACACACAGATACTCACACACACAGATACACGTTTAGCCACACAGATACATTGATATGACGACGATCGAGCAAGGTTTCGCCGGGGCTTACCGTGAAAAATGTGTGAGAAAAGCCACACAAGTCGCCAGTAACTCAGTTGGCACTTGGCATTTCTTAAGCGTCTTTGATTGAGTTGCATTTCCTACCAAAATATAAATTCGAAACTTTCAATGGAAAAACTGCGTAACTGTAGACAACTTCAAAAAAACAAAATACGAAAAAAAAAATTTGAAAAGAAAAAAAAAAGAGCAGAAGACAACATGAGAAAAACGGTTATGATTTGTTGGGTAGAGCTAGGATGACGGAATGACGACCAAATGTTGACAAAACAAACAAACAAAATCAAAACCAGAGCATGCCAGAACTTACAATAGGCTAAGGTCAGTGACGTAGCTAAGAATAATTTTCAGGGGTCTGAACCATTTTATGCATATTTTTAGTACGGACTCAGCAATGTTGGAAGGCGAATTGTCTAAAATTTCGTAACTTTCCAATATCGGTTCGGAGTTTTTTAATTGATTTTTTTAATTTATCTTGTTAGTCACTTAATTCGAGCTTCTGCATTCACTGAGCTATACAGATGCATTTCAGCATTTAATTTTCTAAAACGTCTTGAAAGAAGGACGTGGTTTCTTAAATTATTGCCAAGTATGCTGATCCCAAAATAAAAATGCTGCGGAGTCGCCTTCCGTCCCGTAGTTTCTTCAATTTATGTTAACGATCTTAATCCGTCCAGAAAGATTTCGCGGCAATTTCGTGATTATTCAAAATTCTCTACCATATCGTGCTCCCTTGCGCAGTTTCTTGAGATTTTCATTTCTTACGAGAGTTTTCAATACTAGGTATATTTCTACTAAAAATTCGAACGGGTTCCACAACAGGCAAGATTTCTGTTTTAGAGCTTTATTATTTTTTTCCCTCAATTTTGAAAATTATTTTGCTATCCCACTGAAACTTATAATCCCTATAATACAACAAAAAAGGGTATTTGATCGCGTCCCGAAATAGACATCACTTCCGTTTTTGGAGATTTCCAAATTTTCTCGCACTTTTCAAAAATTTTTTGTTATCCCACTTAAACTTATAATCTCTACAAACAACAAAAAATCGTCCCACAAGAGGCATTAGCTATACCATTCCGCTTCGTAATGCACTTTTCAAAAATTTGTTGCATTCCACTTAAACTTATAATCTCTACAATACAACAAAAAAGGGAATTTAATCTCGTCCCACAAGAGGCATTAGCCATAGCTATTCCGTTTCGGAGTTCTATAAATCCATTCTATTCCCTGATTTTTAAAATGTATATCGACGGTCCCAATCTAATCAGAAAGTAGCTTTATATATAAAAAAAACCAGACATACCGCTTTCTTCCAAAACCCTTGTTACCATGTAGCTGTTGGTGGAACTAGGAGCTCACAACAAGCATAAGAATTTCCATTTCATATGCCATTCAGTTTCGGAGTTCTATAAATCCATTCTATTCCCTGATTTTTAAAATGTATATCGCCGGTCCCAATCTAATCAGAAAGTAGCTTTATATATAAAACAAACCAGACATACCGCTTTCTTCCAAAACTCTTGTTACCATGTATCTGTTGGTGGAACTAGGAGCTCACAATAGGCATAAGAATTTCCATTTCGTTTCGAAATATCCGTAGTATGTTACTATCTGATCTGATCACATTATTTTTTCCAATTTAACTCTTGGCTTATTTCTCGGGAAACGCGAAAATTAGGTGATCATATAAGATCCTAAAACTTTCGTACTCCTTAAAACCTTTGTTTTCTCGTGGAGTTGAGGGATGTTCAATCTTACTAATGAATAGCTATGAGCACTATAGTTTATATATTGTGGTTAAAAAAAAAAAAATTATAGTGATTAAGTGGTTTTAAGCGCTCGTGATATTTGAGAAAATCGAAACCCTTTTTTGTTTTGTATTTTCCTAAAACGCATAATCTTGAGATTATTTTTTTTTTGTTTTAATTTCAGAGCGCTAGAACTCATATTTCGTGCTCATGGTATTAAAGAGAGTTAGTTCCAACTATATACATATCGTTCGCTTTATTCTTCTCAATACAAATCGCTCGAAAAAAAACAGAACTCAAGCATAATAGCATTTGCCGAAAAACTTTTTTTGTGCAACTTTAAAATCTTTGCGAACAAACAAATTTTCCTTGGAATGAAATATTATGTTAGGTAAGGCGGAAAAAACCGACAACTTCAAAAATAGATTTTGTTCAGAAAAAAACTCGTATTTCTGTTAAATAAAAATTTGGCTTTGGGCTTAAGTTGAAAAGTTCTCAATAAATCATGCTTACCTTAAGAAATGTGTGGAAAAAGCTATATAATTTTTCTACTACTATAACCGATCACGTATTATCCAATTTAAGAAATTTGTTTTTATAATATTCAAGAAAATGTTTTTCTGCATTTAATATAAGATCAATCTTTAAAAAAACAATTTTTTCTTTGCAAAAAAAATGCATTTAACTCCTTAATTCTACCACTCACCGAAGTTTCTAAATTTATCCCGCGCTTTTCTATCATTTTTTGATTTGCAGATTTCTTTTAAAATAGCAAATCTAGCGTGCAGAGTTAAAGTTGTCTCAGTCGGGTTCTCATTAGAAGACCAAGACTTAGACGTGATCTTCAACGGACTTGATGTAGCAGGTTTGTGAGACTTTTTTTCTAGACCTTTTAATACGACTGACATTAGAAATTCCTTAAGATCTCGCTAGAAAATATTTGTCCATATTTGTTTTTTTTTTTGTTGTGATAAACCTGTTTATCAACTCTTATGATAAATAATAAATAAAATAAAATAACTCTTCTAAATATCAGGGTATCTGAAATTCTTGCCCATTGCAGCGACTTATGATTAGTAAAAAATATTTTGCACAGGTCGCCAACCCCCCGAACACTATTCCTGTGCACGCCACTGACATGGGCCCTGGGCAACAACAGCAAGCCCAAGATACGCAGAGCGGCGTCAATTCAAAGGAAAAACAAAAAAAAAATAAATAAAAAGGAGAGCAAGTAACGCTAACAAGATGAAAAAAAACTTGCGCCTCAAATTACACAAACAACAAAAAATTGAAAACGAAACGACGGCAACGCATTGAAATCGATGCGAAGCCGACGGCTTGACAAACTGTCATATTGCCATATTGACGGACTGGCGGACTGACTGACGCACCGACGCCGAAATGTAACGAAATGCATTTGGCCGTCGTCGAACAGACGAGCGCCTGTTATTATCCTTTTGTGCGTTTCCTGTCCGCACGCCCAGTGCCCTGTGAAATACGAAACCCGAAAAACTGCCAACACATAAAAACAAAGAAAACTTCAAGTTGATGAAAAACCATACGAAATTCGAAATTCGGCATTGCATAGTGTGGCAACACTGGGCACTGAGGGCACTTAATCTTACAAGGATAAGTGCAGCAGGCCACTTGAGCCTCAGCCTCTCTGGCTGAGCAGCTGAAAGAGGCGTGTCGGATCGTTACTTGCCGCATTTACATAAAACTCGCATTTGATGGCCATGCGAGAGAGAGACTGTCTCTAATTTTTGGCGCCCATTAAATTAAGTTCACTCAAGTGGACAGCACAGGACAGTCACTCACCGTCGCACTCACTCTCGCTCTCTATCCCGGCACGTCTCTTGTTGAAACATTCCTTGGAGGGCAGTCAAGTGGACAGCCCTTCAAGTGCATCCATCAACAACAGCACTGCAGCAAGTGCAGCAGGCTCAAGTAATTGCCAAAAAAAAAAAAAATGGGAAAATGGGATTCAGAGTGATGGAAAATGGAAAAGTGTCGCCGGGTTTTGGAAATTTGATTTTCATGTTTTGGATGTTTGGGTTGCGCCCATAAAATTGTCTAATTTATAGCAACTGTATGTACTTAAGAGTTTCTAGGTGGGCGTTACAACGTTGTCCAAATTTTAAGCATTAATCTCACTTGCTAAGGATTGGATTACAAAGAGATGCTGTAGATTATAGAAGTAATTAGCAGCAAATGGCTTTGGTGGCGACAGTTGAAATTTTTCCAAAAGGTACATAAATATTTGCGAAATATTGGTATATAAAAATGATGGAATAGGGCAAATAATAAGATCTCTCGGATAAAGGTGCTCATACAGACATACGGAGATCCCTAAGCATGCTAAGCGTCTACCATCCTCTCAAAGCAGCAAATCAAAGGCTTCCATAATAACGTAAAATTTTCAAGCCCCAGAGCATACTTGGAAATTTAATAATTTTTGACTTAAAGTTACACTTAAAGATGATGTGCACCCAAACTCTGCTGAATTTCCTTAAAGCTACTTTGGTAGCTTTCCTTAAGAGTATTTTTACGGAAGAGCTGACATGCCTTGGGTATCCTCCTCTCCTTTTAAATCTACAAGACCTTTTGTCTACCTTGATCCTTTTTCGAAATACCCATCAATGTGTATCAATTTTTTTAAGACCTCCAGATCCCTGTCTAAAAAATGGCGGACGTAAAGTCGGCGCGGACGACTTTAGGATACCCTGTACCACTAGCTTGTAATAAAGTCCGATTTCTTCACAAAAAACCAAAAACAGAAGAATTTTTAAACAAAAATTTTTTTTTGGCCGATCGTTCCTATGGGAGCTATATGATATAGTCAACCGATTTCGATCAAATTTGGTACAGTGCTTGGGAACTATTAAAAACAAATTTGGTCCCAATATCTTAACAAACAAACGAAACACAACAAATTTTGAACAAAAATAGATTTTTTGGAAGATGGGCCCTATGGGAACTATATGATATAGTCAACCGATTTCGATCAAATTTGGCACATTGCTTAAGTGCTCTAAAAAATTTCCAAACGCCAAATCTGGTTACGATATCTTTATTAAAAAACGAAATATAGCGAATTTTTCTTTAAAAAAGTTATTTTGGCCGATCGGTCCTATGGGAGCTATATGATATACTCCACCGATTTTAATAAAATTTGACACAGTTCTTAAATACCTTAAAAAAGATCTGAATGCCGAATTTAGTTCAAATATCTTTACAAAAAAACGAAACACATCGAATTTTGTATAAAAACGTGTTTTTGGACCGATTGGTCCTATGGGAGCTATATGAACTAGTCAACCGATTTGAATTAAATTTAGTATAGTGCTTAGGAACTATAAAAAACTTAAGAATGTCAAATTTGGTCTCAATATCTTAACAAACAAACGAAACACAACAAATTTTGTTAAAAAATCGATTTTTTGGAAGATCGGACCTATGGGAGCTATATGATATAGTCAACCGATTTTGTTCAAATTTGGCACATTGCTTAAGTGGTCTAAAAAATTTCCAAACGCCAAATCTGGTTACGATATCTTAATTAAAAAACGAAATATAGCGAACTTTTCTTTAAAATAGTTATTTTGGCCGATCGGTTCTATGGGAGCTATATGATATAGTCAACCGATTTTGATCAAATTTGGTACAGTGATTGGGAACTATAAAAAACTTTCGAATACCAAATTTGGTTACGATATCGTTATAAACAAACGAATTATTCATCTAAAACGCTTTTTTTTTGTCGAGGTCGTCTCAAACACCCCTATGGGAGCTATATAATTTAACCCCGATATCAAAAAAATAAAATAAACTTGCCTCCTATGGAATAATATGGGATCTAATGTGAAAGTTTGGTAACTCTAGCTCTTACCATCTCTGAGATCTAGGCGTTCACACGGACGGACGGACGGACAGACGGACGGACAGACGGACAGACGGACATGGGTATATCGACTTCTCTATTCACCCTGATCATATTTTAGGTAACTTTGGGATGTCTCCGACGTCTCCTTCTATATGTTACATACATTTTCGGCTTGCACAAACTTAATATACCCTTAGTACCATACGGTACAGGGTATAAAAATGTGGCTGATGCGCCGCGGTCTTCGGCAAAAACCTTATTTTTCTTATTATCGAACTTTGACTAATTTTTTTTGTATTTTGTAAAAAATAAAAATAAAAAAGAATGATCACTAACCGAGTCGTTCGTGCTCTACTTATATTCTAATTAAAAGAAATAAGAGTATTTTTGCTGCTTTGATATTACTAGGAATACTTTTGGTACAACAATTAGAGGAATGTTGGCAACCATTGCAAGCAACGAGCAACTCGCGACCATTCGCGATAGACCCCACTCCAAAGAAACCTTTATATTTTGGGTCTTGGCGGAAACAGCACTTGTGAATTACAAGCCAACACCAGCATAAACTTTAAGCTTCTTTAAGGTTCATATCGAGACTTGGGTACTCCAAGGGATTTGTTTATAAAGTTTCAGCTGCAACGTAGCACTTTTGCAAAAGGCATAGCCAACTTTTAGGTTTAGAATTTAAATCTGGCTTCTGGCTTATTCTTTGTCATTTAATTTTTGTATTTGAAATGTAATTATCTTGGAATATTAGGAAGAGCTATTATACGATTTAATTAAAATCGAGTGCTATGGCCTAGTTTATAATCTTACGAGTACAATCAATCTTTACTCATTAATTTTCCAATATAGTTTTCCTTAAGTTTGTGCTCCAGTAAAGACCTCTTTGATTCGCTCGGGGTCAGATCTAGGCAGCTCGGCACAAGGCTGAGTTCACCCGGTGATCGGCGTAGGGCTGGATGTGGGTGCCCAATTCCGCCTAATCATCGTGCTTACTGAACCATTTTGAGGATTAAATTAAAAAAGCCAAGTTGGCAAGTGATATTATATTATATACTAGTGAGCCCGGTAGACGTAGTCTTGCCCAAACTTTTAACTTAACTCTTAAGTGTATAAACATCGTAAGATTCTCTAGTTAGCTTATCTAGACAATCATAATATTTTTGGATTAGTTGACTTTCATGACTCTGTAAAAAAACGTAAGGACGAACTTAAGTATTCAGAAACTACATTTCAACCCATTTGCAACTACGCTTCTGTCTGCACGTAATGTCCAATACCCGGTGTTTAAAAATTTTCTACTATGCTATATTCACGATATTTACTAAAATGCGTATATCTCACGAACCAATACACACAAACACATCGCCATAGGCTTAAAACCTCCTTATTGACAACTTCCAACACACGCAAATATCATATTCGAAATTCTTCAACGCGTTCATGAGAACACCCGTAACACGTAAAACATTAATATTAGCTAATCTGACAATGTACACAATGATACACAAAAAAAAAATTTGTCGAAAAATTAAAAAAAAAATGTTAGGGGTGCCCCCTTCTTACAAATTACTCAAAAATTTTTTGCTATAAACTTCTACGCACTATAACAAAGGAAATAATAAAAATTTGGGTAATTCGTCCAGCCGTTTCAGAGTTATGCGATCATAAACGTACAGCATTTCATTTATATATATATAGATTATCTCAGGTCATGCACTTTTGTGCTCCGATCAGTTCCTTTTTATGGTTTTTAGTGACAATTTTTGTCGTGTTGATCCCTTTGGGTTGACCCACACGTTCGCATGTTCAATCTCAAATGAGATGCCTAGGGCCTCAGTCAATCTCCGATTACCTAGTATCATTGATATTATCTTTTGAATAATCTGAACAATCGGTGTTACTTGCGATAATTTCTAACCACAATAGAATTCAATAAACCACTTTTTAGCCATTAAAATTGTTTTAGAGTTCTAATAGTCTTTATCAAGGTTTTCTTAGGTCTGCGAATCTGGTGGGCAAGGATTATCGGTGATCTGAAGCGTTCAAAATAAAAAAAGCCGACGAAATTTTAAATGTTATAGCAGGAAGATTCGTTCCAACGTAAAATGAATTGGATCTTATGTAGCAAGTGACTTAACAATCTATCTCACATCGTTAAAAATTACTGAAAATAATTTAAAAACATGGAGATTCTGTTCTCTATTAACTGAAGTCTACATACTAGATAAAATACAACTTGCCATTCAGTTAAAAAGGCGTTCGAATAGTCACTATCAGTAATGATGATTATAGGAAAATAAAATCAAAAGAAGCAACTGGCTATACTTGAACATCGACGTCCAAACCCAATATTTCTGAAAAAAAGTATCTCAATCCTATTACAGCCCTCTACCATACACTGTAAATGAAGTTAAGTCGAGTATTTAAGGAAAAAAGCACCCATTACTATTTTACACGCAACAGAATTTAAATTCTATTCGTCTATTCGATCGTCTGCAAATCAAAACCTATTTGAAAACACTAAGTTGGAGAAGACTTGCCCTTAGGAGAGATCTCCAACCATTTTTATCTAAAGCTAGCCGCCTGATCTTATTCCAGCTAGCCCTAGAGCAGCTTTTGGAAACAACTGTCCTCATTTATCTGCGCAGTGGTCTTGCTCTCTGTTTATTTTCCCTTTATTACTTAGTGATGTCGTCGGGAGCTATATATCATATATAGATAGGTTAGATCAATTCGACCACAGCTCTCGAAGATAAAGAGTTTTCTAGGCGTAGTGAGGGAAAACATATATAACATAGCTATACGTAAAATCCTTATTTTTTGGAGCATAATATGTCGTATTGTGAAATTAATACAACAGATTCCGCAAATTGTTTCATTCTAGGGGGCTTCAGCCCCCAAAAACCCCAAGTGCGCACGTTACTGCCTCTTACCTACAAGATATCCCGAATTTTCTACTTGTTCCATGAAGTAGATCTTATTTTTCTTAATATCAATCACTGATCATCTATCTATCTTTCTATCTATCTAGTATACGTTGATATACAGATATATTGTATCTGCATATTCTTACCTAAAGGATAAATCTGATGCGCTACTCGGTTCTCTACATGGATCTCATTTTTCTTAACATCAATCACTGAGTACCTATCTATATAGTATACGTCGTTATACAGATACATTGTATATGCATATTCTTATCTTAAAGATATCCGTGATACGCTACTCAGTCCTCGTGGTAGATCTTATTTTTCTTATTTTCCAACATTAAGTACCTTTATTTTCCAGTCACTTGATGACACGTCCATTGTATCTACAGATTCCTATCTACAAGGCCCACGACATATACCTTATATTTCTCTTTATCGATCATTGAGAGATTTTTTTTGAAATCGTAGGTCGATACGTCCTTTGTATCTGCAGTCTCCAAAAGATATCTCGGATTCTCTACTCGTTCTATTACGTGCAGCTTATTGTTCTTCACATTAATCACTATCTATGTTTCTTAAATTAACTGACGATAGATCAGGATATACTATAGATACATTGTATCTTCATATTTTTATCTAAAAGATATCGTTGATCCTCAACATAGATCTTACTTTTTTTCATACCCTTCACTGAGTATCTTTGTCTTCCATTCGACTAAAGATACGTCTAATGTATCTGCGGATTCTTATCTACCATCTTCTAATGGTCTACTCGGTTCTGGACATATGTACATCTAATTTTTCATATTATTCATCACTGAGTATCTTCTTTTTTAAATTGTTTGAGTACTAGGGCAGGAGAATAAAATATAGATGCTGGATTTTTATTGAAAATAGCCATAAAACCAATATCTATCAAAAATCACATTTAGATATCTTGTGGTGGTATTTAGGATCTCTAAGATACCCATCGATAAATGTAATATACCCTTACCTTGTGTTAATCTAGAATTCTATGATACCTATAGAAACTTTGTTTAATTAATGATGCCAACAAGTAAATCCATGAAACCTGCTACTCTGTCACCTTTTAACCTCAGAAGTCGCTACCTTGCTCATATTTTCAGAGTATCTCATAATTATAGCTAAGCCTAATGTCACTAGAGAGCATAAAATTATGTTTTATAGCTAAAAGTAGCTGTGAAATGGCACTTAAAAAATCATAAAAAATAAGATATTTATGTTTTGAATATGTCAGTTCTGTGCACGATAAACCATAAATTATAAAAAGTGCTTCATTTGTTTGCATTAATTTTAACATTAAAAAAAAAATATGTGTACTCATTGTGCCCCTAAAGTTATGCCAAAGTATTATTTTTAAAAATAAAAATATAAATAAAGACTTTTTTATGCCCTACTTGCCTCAATTAGTGGAAATATGCTATTCAGAGCTCAGTTTTTGGAATCGTTAGGGATTTCTGTTTATTTTTTATGCCACGTTTCGTTTGACGTTATCAATTTAAATGGAATCCACATACAGATTTATATAAAAAAATACACTTTATAAAAGTAATAACTACTTTAAGCCATAATTTTATTTTGCTGCATAAATAATCCAAAGGACGCACATTTAAATATTTATAGATTTTTTTTTTAATATTTTGTGAACGAATATATAAAATCAAATGTAAGTCAAAGTCGAGTTCAGCCGACTTTGAGATACACTGTAAAGCAACTTATAATTAAATAAACAAAAAGGTGGTTTATTATTTTATATAAATGGGGTGTTGACTTTGTGGGGCATAAATGCCTAAGGGCAAAAATGCCCCCAAATCGAGTAAGGTACTTTCAAGATGCTCTATTTCTATAAATATTGATCGCATCGAAAAATGCTGTCGTACATATATTCTTCAAATATGTAGCTTTAATTTTTTGTTAAAAATAATCGATTTCCTCAGCCAAATTTGAAAGAACCTGTCCTTGAATAGAAAATGTTCAACAAATTGTTATCTATCAGATGCACTTAAGCTCATTCCAAAAATGATATCCTTTCAAGCATACTTTAAATGAAGGGAATTGAGACAAAAGATCAACATCTGTGCTTGAAATTCGGATGAAAAACATGACTCCGAGAAAAATGCGTTTTAAGTCGCGTTTAAATCGCGTGCGCGATTTAGGTGCGTTCAAGAGCAATCTAAAGAACGAGGCATAAAGGCAGAAATGCATCTGCTTAAATAAATGAATTATGCCTTAAATAAAATTGCGAAACTCTCTTTGCGAAAGTCGCTCCAGGGCAAGCTGAAATGAGATCAGGTTGTTAACTTTTGATAGAAATCGTTGGAGGTCTTTTGCTTTAGCCCTATACCCAAATATTTTTTTTTTTTACGAAATCGTGGTATTGAGTATATACGGCATGTCAAGGAATAAATAAATAATAAATACTAAATTATTGCAAGGAGTTAAAGGAATAAAAGGAATATTATTTCTAGTAGAGGTACGAGGGTGGATGGATAAGTTTCCAGCCTGACCAAGAGATGGCGCCACTAGGCCTACCTTGAGGTGGCGTTCTATAGTACCATCCTTAGATAGCTTGTAGCTATAGTTTCAGCCCGATCGCCATGTTAGTTTAGATTTGAGAGCACACTGAACAAGACGACTCTGTGTTTTTCTTGAAAATTTCCTTAAAAATTGATTCGAAAAACATTTCTACCGCCAATTTGACGTTGTATAAGCGTAATCCAAGCAAATTTTTGCGTCGTTTCATAACCGTTGACGAAACTTGGGTCCACTACTACACTCCTGAAACCAAAGAACAGTCTAAACAGTGGATTGGACCAGGGGAACCAACTCCAAAGAAGGCAAAAACAATTTTTTCAGCGAACAAGGTTACTACTGTTTTTTGGGATGCAAGAGGTATTATATACATTGATTACCTTGAAAAGGGTAAAACTATCACTGGTCAATACTACGCAGAACTATTGCAACGTTTGGATCACGAGGTGAAAATTAAACGACCTCATCTGGCGAAGAAAGAATCTTGTTTCATCACGATAACGCACCAGCGCACAAGTCAATCGTTGCGATGGCTAAAATCAACGATCTGAAGTTTGAATTGATGCCGCACCCTCCTACTCTCCAGACCTAGCCCCGAGTGACTATTATCTGTTTCCTAACCTCAAAAAATGGCTTGGCGGTAAGAGATTTGCGGACAATGAAGAAGTAATCGAAGCTGTAAATGGGTATTTTGAGGAGCTTGACGAATCAGTCAATAGAGATGGCATTACTAGACTAGAACACCGCTATGAGAAATGTATCAGCCTTGGAGGAGATCATGTTGGGAAATAAAAAAAAAAAATTCTTAAAAACGTTGTTTTTCTTGGTCAGGCCGGAAACTTATCAATCCACCCTCGTAACATTTCAATGGTATCATAAAAAAAAAAAATATTTCTAATTTTCTAAAAAAGTTTGAAGCCCGAAGTTCTTACTATCTCCAAAATCAAGACGTTTTCTGACTGAAGGATGCCATGTAACGACATATTATTATACTAAAGGTATCTTTGGGGCTATTTTCAACGTTCCTTCTCTATCTTACATAATATTTCGACTTAAAGTACATAAAATTAATATTCCCCATGGTATCTTAGGATACAGAGGTAATCAAAATTTTATTTTATTAGATTCTTTCGGTCCCAAAAGCGACAAGATCTTTCTGTTCCAAAAGCTGACTAGTTTTTTTTTTATAGAAAGTAAAGTTGTTTAGAAAGCTACGTAACGAACCTTAATCTATTGTTTAACGGGTCTAAAGATCTGCAGCCAGTCCAATTCTAGTCGAGTAAAATAGTTCTTTAAGCGTTTCTTTCAGCAAAAGAGATATATTCTTCTTTACACTTAGAAAGAATATTTTGGAAAGATTCCTAAGCTATTACGATGGCCTTGAGATATTTGTTGCAGTTGAGATATTTTCTTGAACCTATCCAAGTCAATAAACCGAGAAGTTTCTGCGGCTTGCCAAATCTAAATTCATAATAACGAGCTAATTTTTTAACAAAGTTTTTATCTACAACTTAAAACATTATAAAATTGTTTTGATTTAGAAAATATATGGTATTAAAATATTAAAGATTGTATATGGATTTCTTAAGTCCTTATTTTCTTATGCTCTTCCTGGCGATTTTTGGAATTGATTAATAATAATGGAAAAATATAAAAATCAAAGTACTGACTTGCAATATATGCAAGTTAACGTACTTTCAATAAGGGTAATATATAAAAAGATAAGCTTATTCTCAAACTGCACTCAATGTGTTTTGAGTTAGCTTTTGAGATATTTGAGCTATGCGTGAAAGCTTGGAGAAACTTTGATCTATTTTTAGCGTCGAAAAGCTTAAATTAGAGTTAAAAAAGTATGTGAAGCTATACTTACATTTAGTCTTAATCTAGAAGTTACAATTAGGGAAACAAAAAATGCATAAAGATAAAACTCCAAACTAAAAGCACTCAAAGACTTATATATTAAATAAAGATAAAAACCAAATTAAAAATATAAGAAACATTAATTATTTGCATAGTAAACAAATTTATCTGGAAATAAAAAAAAATGTTAAGATATTCAGCATTATTCATCAATATACTTTGCTACTCATGTCAATTTTAAAACAGAATTTGTTTAAGTTTCGCAAATAATCTCATAAATAATCAGGCTACTCAAACAAAGCTGGTCAAGATCAAGCGGGTAAAGTTAAAAATATATAATATTTTTATTTAAATAATATAAATCTTCCACTTAGCTCAAAAACGAACTACTTCCTCCCAAGATAATGCATTTAATCCCCGCCATAATGATGGTGTTGCTATGTAACGCCAGTGGTTACCATATCCACCGAAGACACAGGCATTATCCTTATAGACTTGAGAACATTTTACAGCTCGGTAGCTTGATTCAAACGGATCCTGCGCCAGCTCCTCCAAAATGTGACATAACAACCATCTTTAAGCCCGGAGATCCTAATAAAAAAGCCACAGACATAGCAGCCAATGCGGCCATGGAAGCAAAAGCTGCCAATGATGCACAATGTATGGCGGGACAGGCGGCTGCCCAACATATCAAAATCGCTCTGGCCGAGAAGGCCTTCCAATCGGCACAAGCAGCTGAAGCAGCGCTAATAGGAAAACAAATCTTGCTCGAGCAATTGGAAACGGAGCTAGTCGAGACGCAGGCTGTGGTGCAAGAGGAGACCGACTCAATGCAAAATTTGGACAAAAATATGAATGCAGCCGCGGATGCAGCACGTCTGGCAGTACAAGAATTTGTTTCCCTGGGCGAACTACAAAAGACGTCCCAGCAAAATTTGGTTAACTTGCATACCGTTGCCGTGGGCAACCAACAGGAGTTGCAGTCCAAGCTGCAGTTGCTGGAGGCAGCCAAGAGGCGGATGATGGCTTTGCAGCAGCAGCTACAGTTGGCTCAGCAGGATTTCTTTGGCACCAAGGAGGCGGCATATAATGCAGCCTGTGCAGCTGTGGAGGCCAAACGTAAGGCCGCCCATTAAGGAGAGCTATATTATATATTTTTTAAAAATATTTTTTGTTTTATTTTTTTGTTTATGGTTTTGACAAAAAATGAAAAAAATATTTAAAACTTTTTTTCGCCACACTCGTAGTCGTTGTTGGGTACCAAAAAAGTTTTCCAAGATTCCATGGTTTTTCGGGTAGCTCGTACGAAAATTTCGCTAAAATAGGGAGATTCCCTTAAGGTCATGCCGACGACATTGTTCTCATTGCAGTAGAAAGAAGATACTTTCGATTATTTCTAGTAAATAGACCTCAGGCACAACCGGCTACATATAGATGTATAGTAGTACCCAAAAATTAGCAAATATACGATAAGTTCATCTCAGAGCTATGCCAAAACTTTGGAAATTTGACTTTAAAGAAAAGTTTAGCTTTTCATGAAAATCATGAAAGAAGATTTAATGTTTTAGTAAAACTGCTTAATCGAAAAGACCAAAGCCCATGTCGTCATCTTTCTCCTCCTCAGACTCTTCTTTCTTAGCCTCCTCCTTCTTTTTGTCGCCAGCACCAGCGGCAGCAGCAGCTGGAGCAACAGCTGCAGCAGCAGCAGCAAACTTGCTAGGATCCTTGATGTACTCCTTGATGGTGGTGGCCTCCTTGAACACAACCTCGATGGTAGCAGCGATGGCCAACAGATTCTTGATAACCAACGGACAAACAAACGGCAGCCAAGTTGGCCACACCTTGTTGGAACTTGGCGCGCAAGTCCTCGGGTTTGATGTCCAAAATTTCAGGCGAGAAGATGGAGCCAGAGTCATAGACTTGAGAGACAAGCAGACCATATGAGAAGGGCGAGATGTTCAACATGTTGAGCAAAGTGGCCTCAGAAGCGCCGACCTTGTCACCAGGCTTCAAGATGGGCACATCGTTGATGATTTCAATAGTACCCTTGGAAATCTTGGTTGGGATGGACAAAGCCTGGAAGAAAGAGGTCTTCTCGGGGCCCAAACCGGTGTTCTGAGCCGGAATGATGACAGGCAAGGGTGCAATAGCGCCTGGACGTGTGGGAGCACGCACCTTTGATTCAAGCAGCTTGTCGCGCACTTCAGCCAAATCGCCCTTGGTGAAGACGAAGCCTACGTTGCCCTTAATGTGTGGCAAGAGTTTCTCCAGCTGAGGATTGTTCTCCAAATGACCACGAATGGCCTTGCGCATCATGGTGTGACGTCATGGGGAACAGCTACAAGATTATACCTAATAGTCATGAGATCGATGCTACCCTAAGGTGTTCATTATATAAGCGCTACGTGCTTGAAAAACAAAAAAAATTATACATAATGGTCATAATGCCCATGCCCATGGCAGATAGCAGTGCTAGAAAAACATCGATGTATCGATAAATCGAAGTTTATATTGCCTTCATTTAATGCATCGAACTTCAAAAATGAAGATAATATAAGCTTCACTTAATCGAAACATCGATATAAGTTAAGATATAAGCGACGATATATCGCTGCATCGATACCTCAGTCCAAAATTACGGAAAAGAAGGTACACGGAAGCCATGAGATCCGGTCCTACAAAGCTTCAAACACCTATAAGGCTTCGAAAAGCAGCGCTGCTGAGAGTGTCAGCTGGAAAAATGGGCTGAAAGAAATATAAAATGTGCTAGATACCGCCTACGAACTAGAAATAATAGGAGACCATTATAGTTCTGTAATCCAAAGATAAGATGGCCATAGAGTCAAGTCGTATATAATGAACCAAACTTAATCCGATAGATACATTTTTATCTTCTGAATTTTGCAATAAATTTAATTGAATTGAAATTATGATAATAGAGTAAATCATTAAATTCAGCTTTATTGAAATTATTTGTTGATAAAGAGATCGTAAAAAATTCATTCAATTAATATACACTCTATATATCCTCCAATAGTTTATATAATTTTCAACACCAGTTTTTTACGGTGCAGATCATTTGTTAAAAATGCTTTGTCGCATCTCAAAATCCCAATCCTTTGTCTTCTGCCATGCGAAGAGTGCAACCACCCAGACATTCAGAAAAGTTTGCAACTCGGCATACTACATACCTCATTCCATAGACTAAGACTTTGCCCTCAGCTGTCTGGTGTCTGCTGTCGTCTGCTGCTGTCTGTTACCAAGCGGCGGAAATAGATGCAGTGCTAAAGAATTTTCACAATTTTCCAGCCTATGTCAACGTCCAACAAGCCACGAGGCATTTCTTCTATACATGTAGCCCCAAAAATAGACTTCACATATCGCGCCCCCAGTTGCTGGCGCAATTTCGCATTAAACATGTCAAATGCTCGTCTTCCATACACTCGCTTAGTCTCCCAGAGATCTAGCAGCCTTCAAGATTCCATTTTCCGACTCTTCCCCGAACTAACTTCCCTCGAATTTGAGTCGCCAGCAATTAATAAAGGTGCGACATGGCGCGAGCGTAATGAGGCTGACAGCGCAAGATTCGGAGAGCGGCAGAGAGTGAGTGAGAGCGCTGTGTGACTGCGGTTGGGGGAGTTCTGAGAGAAGATCGCGCCCCCTAAATGTCTGGATCTACTAAAAATAGAATACGACGCATTGTCGCCCGGCATTAAATGTAAGTCGGCCCCCCCTGATGCGGCTGCTGCTGATCGAGGTACATAGATACACACACACACAGGCGCATAAATATTGTATATAACAAGCGCTTAGCATTTGATATGGAAGCATTTTAGTCGTGTTCCGTGAAAATTCGTTCTTTGTTCTTAACTTCCTGTTGCACTGGACGTAGGGGTCGTCTCTGTTTCTATGTCGCCCGGACAGCAGCGACTTAAGTGGTAAGCTAGGCGATGAGCAATCTTGTGCTAGAGCTACGAGGGTTGCGTGAAAAGTTATTGGACTAATGATATTTTTATCAGGGGACGCAAATAAGAGTTAGCGAATTTAAAGCGAAAAAAGCGGTTTATATGAAAATGCAATATATAGTTTTTTTAAGGACCTTACGAAAAAAGATTAAATTTCTATCTTTAATTTCTATCAAAAAATCAAATTTTCACAACCATTAACCATATTATTTGAAGAAAATCCTTTTCAGTTCGCCATTTATTCAAGTTGTGCAGTTTGCATAGCCTCATATAAAAAATCGATTTCGGGATCGATGATCAAACCATGTTTACCAAATAAAATGAGGAAATCCTCAACTCGTCTGAATTTTGTCTGACTAGGCTTTAAAGCAATATAAGTTTTCTCATTTGAGGTTGGTAGATCACTTCGGATCGCCAAAGCTCCAAAAACACCTGTAGCTCAGGATTCCGACAAAACCTTTAAAGTTTCGCTGTTCAGGGGTTTTTAGGTCTAAAATCAGCATCCTGACAAGGCGTGGCATTTAAGCCCTGCATTTGAATTAACCGATCCCTAAAAACTTATAGTAAAAAAAATGGCGTACGTAAAGTCGGGCGCGGGCGACTTTGGGATACGCTGTACCACTAGCTTGCAATAAAATTCGGTTCCTTCACAAAAAACCAAAAACAGAAGAATTTATAAGCAACAAATTTTTTTTTGTCGATCGGTCCTATGGGAGCTATATGATATAGTCAACCGATTTCTATCAAATTTGACACTGTGCTTAAATACCTTAAAAAAAATCTGAATGCCGAATTTAGTTCAAATATCTTTAAAAAAGACGAAACATCGAATTTTGTATAAAAAACGTGTTTTTGGACCGATTGGTCCTATGGGAGCTATATGAGATTGTCAACCGATATTGACCAAATTTAATACACTGCTAAGGAACTATAAAAAACTTAAGAATACCAAATTTAGTTCGAATATCTTAACAAACAAACGAAACACAACAAATTTTGTTCAAAAATCGATTTTTCGGAAGATTGGCCCTATGGGAACTATATGATATAATCAACCGATTTTGTTCAAATTTGGCACATTGCTTAATTGGTCTAAAAAATTTCCAAACGCCAAATCTAGTTACGATATCTTTATTAAAAAACGAACTCTAGCGAATTTTGGTTTAAAAACATAATTTTGGAAGATCGGCCCTATAGGAGCTATATGATATAGTCAACCGATTTTGTTCAAATTCGGTACAGTATTTGGGAACTATAAAAAACTTTTGAATACCAAATTTGGTTACGATATCTTCGTGAATAAACGAAAAATCCATCTACAACTTTTTTTTTGTCGAGGTCGCCTCAAACACCCATATGGGAGCTATATAATTTATCCCCGATATCAAAAAAATAAAATAAACTTGTCTCCTAAGGAATAATACGGGATCTAATGTGAAAGTTTGGTTACTCTAGCTCTTACCATCGCTGAGATCAAGGCGTTCATACGGACAGCCAGACAGACGGACGGGCAGACGGACGGACAGACGGACATGGGTATATCGACTTCTCTATTCACCCTGATCATATTTTAGGTAACTTTGGGGTGTCTCCAAAGACTCCTTCTATTTGTTACATACATTTTCGGCTTGCACAAACTTAATATACTCTTTGTAATATACGGTACAGGGTATAATAATCAGACCTGTGAAATATTATCCTTGAAAAAACCTCGAAAAATCGCTTCGTGGAACTCGTTACAGCACCCGAGATGAGGTCATAGAAAAATTGTAGATGGCTCTGAAGGCCATGATGCAAATAGATTATTAAAAAATATTTCGTGGATTGGATCAAGCGCTGACATAAGTGCGTGGCAGTCGATGGGGAATACTTTGACGGAGACAATATCAATTTTAATGAATAATCCTATATTTTCGAATTTCTCAATAAATTCTGAGAACTTTTTTATCAAGTAGTATTCATAAATGATCCTAAGGTCTATTCAAGCTCCTCTAGTAACATTTCCCCCAATAGTTATAAGCTATGGGCATTCCCAGAAACTATTTTCATCAGCTTGTTCGCTCTCACTTCCACCTTGGCTCTTATCGCTCTTCCTACTCATGATGCAACAATAAGAAGGTAACGCAATAAGCAGATACTTTTTGCACGTCTCTCTCTGAAATAGAGAGCGTAGCTCTATATGCAATAGTGTACCAATTTGATTCTATGAATTTTCAAACTGCCCTCGAGAGCACTGCCCCAAACCACCACATAAAGTACTTCCTCTTACCGAAACCAAACATTGATTCTGGTTATTTATTTGTCGCGTCTGTTTGTCATTTGAAGCGCCCCTTTGCCTCGTCTATTGCTGCGTGTCCCCTCTGCTACCCCCACCCACCCCTGAACTAATGCTGATTTTTTATGACTTTAGCTTGAAACATTTTTCAAAGTTGTTTTATGGGGCTTACCTACATAGTTGCTTCGTGATTATTGATCTTTAGATGTGATGTTGATGCTGATGCTGATGGTGATGGTGTGTGTACATTCTCCAGTTTACCCCACTGAAATGTAGAACATTGGTTGCTATTTTGGTACTGTCCAAAAACACTTCCGTTGTAAGGGGAGGGAGGTCTTCGTTGTTAATTCATTGATATCACGTGTGGCTTTGACAATTAGCTCTTGTGACAAAATCTTAGCCAAAAAAGGGAGAGATACAAATAAATGAAAATGGAAATCAAAATGAAAATGAAAATGAAAAGAAAACACAACAAAAAACAAAGACAAAAAGACAGTTGATGAAATTGCCATCTCTTGCATGTAAGTGTAGTACCAACAACAATAAGAGCAACAACAATTTGCAGACACTGTTATGTGACGACTGTGCCTGAGTTACCCCATTAAAATGTCATGGAATTTCACTTAAAATTCCCTGCAATTTTCCTTTTTGGCCAAGTGCTTTTTGTTTTGTCAACAGCCAACACTGCAACACACACACACACACACACACACATTTGTACGCATTGGGCGTAAGGTTTATGGGCGTGGCAAGACGCATACTAGGTAGCTACTACCTATAGCTACAGACAGGGACGTTTCCGTATGGGGGCTGCCAAAAAAAAGGTGAATGCCTAGAAATTTTGAAGGTGATTTTTTGATGAGTGATTTTTATTAAACATGATAGTTTTAGATAAAAATTAAAGAAAAGCTTAAAGCACTTTGAACTCTGCGTCAACTTTATATAATGAGGTTTTTTAAGTATCTTTGGATAGTATATTGGATAGTTCTAGATTCGATTTTAAGAAGCTGAGCTGTGCGGTAGCTCTTGATAATATTTGTTTCCCACCTTAAATCCAAGCTAAAAATAAAACATTTGCACTGCTTGCACTGCTTTCTTTCGAAAGTAATATTAGTATGAACAAGACCAAATTGCTAAAAACTTTACATATGACGGAGCTATCCACATGAGCCGCTGCATCCCAACGCGAGATTCAAGAAATAACAACACACACGGGAGCTGATATAACCTACAAAAATTCCATTCGTTAAATCTGAATCTTAGATCCAAAAACCAATGACCTTTGAAAGCTACGAGGAACAAGACATATATTTTTCAGCATAAAACAAAATTGAAGCCAAATGCATCCAAGGAGGCTGCCTGACCCACATCCACAAGACAACGCGTTAATGACGTCACTCGACACTAATTTTGAGTGGCACACTGACTAGCTATTCCTTTGGGAAAGAATCCATTTGAGCAACTCGTAGTGTAGTTCCCATTATAGATAGACGATGGGTCTACTCCACGTTAATAAAATAAGACCCTAAAACAGAGTTTCTTTAGATTTGTCTAACTCAAATGTTACTTTCAAAACAATAAATAATTGGGGTGTTCAATTTTTTGGGCAAAAATGCATAAAGGCAGAAATTCAAAGGCAACAAATACGAAAAAAATTAGCTTGACTACAAAATAAAAGATGTGCAGCAATATACTATCTCTACATCTGCATAGACAAGCTAACAAAAAGGTATTACCTCAAAATTTATAACAATCAAACATATATATTACGCTTTCATTTAAGCATCTCTGATAAGAATTTGTACCCAAAATTTTCAAAATTATGTCACTTTTCTCTAACGATGTTACGCGTTGGTCTTTATGATTATTCCAAGTTTCTAGTACTAGGGCTAAATTAAATGAATTAAAATATGGTATGGTCTAATTTTATTTATTATATATATTTATACCCTGTACCGTATGGTACAAAGGGTATACACCTGTACTTTGCTATTCGGCCGCTCTTTATACGGCATTTCGCTATAACGGCCCTCTACAATTAAGGCACGGTTTCGATTTACGGCCTAAAATGTTTTGTTATAACGGCCACAAAAACTTTTTTATTTTTTTTTCAACTGTCTCGAGATTAACACGTCAAAGAATCTCTATTATTGAAAAAATTTAAGAACTATTGATTATATGGATTGAGGACAATAACAAACGGAGAATGTCAATGAGGCAAATGTCTATCCAGGAAAATGCTTTAAGTAATTTCGAAAATTTAAAGAATGAGAATATCGATGAATCTGCTGAAGACATCACATTTCAAGCAAGCCAAGGATGTCTTAAAAAATTAATAAATGTAATTTGCAAAATTTCAAAATTAAAGTAAAGAAACTAGCGCCGATGAGGCCGCATCTAAGGTATATCCCAATATTTTGAAAGAAATTATTGAAAGAGGTGGTTATTAACCTGAACAAGTGTTTAACGTAGACGAAATAGGGCTTTATTGGAAGCGAATACCTGGGCGCACGTACATATCAAAAACCGAAAAATCTGCGCCTGGCTATAAGGTGTCTAAGCGATTAACTTGATACAAATGCCGCGGATGATTTTAAGCTAAAACCACTTTTAATTTATTTGACCGAAAATCCAAGGACTAATTAAAAATCAATTACCCGCCATATGGAGATCCAACAAGATGACTGACTTGGATGACTAAAGCTACTTTTGAGAATTGGTTCAAAAATTTCTTTTGTACAGAAGGGAAAAAATGTTTGCGAGACAATAACTTAAGTAACAAGGCTTTGCTAATTTTAGATAATGCACCAGGGCATCCTACTAATTTATCCGAACTATCTGAAGATGTCATGATTGAGTACTTTCCAAAAAAAACAACAGCTCTGATTCAACCAATGGATCAGGGTGAATAGCCACTTTTAAGGCATAGTACCTACTCCGAACCCTCTGACAACTTAAAAGGGAAATCGATGATAAATCTTCAATTAAACATTTAGGGAAAAACTATAACATCAAGAATGCTGTTGACAGCACCAGTGAATCATGGAAAGAATTAACGTTTACGACAATGAACCATGTTTGAAAAAAAAAAAAATGGCCAGAATGTTCAAAAAGTTCTGATGCCGAAGTTAATTTCCTTCCTGAAGTTAGGCAAAACATTTTGGATCTAGCACATGATCTCGGCTTTGAAAGTTTGAATAAACGTGATATGATTGATCTACTTGCAGCTGAGAAGGAACTCCTTTCATATGAGGAATTCATTCAGTTGCAAGCAGAACCGGTATTTGATGAAGAGAAAGAGCCTGTTGTATCCGAACAACTCACATCAAAAAATTTGTCGAAAGCTCTTTCCTATTGGGAAGAAGGAATAAACATCCTCATAGAAAACGATCCTGACGTGGAACTCAGCGCTTAAGTTTTTCGAGCAATTAACTCAACCATAAGCTGTTACAAATCTATGAAGAACGAAACGGACAAAACCAAACAACGTTGGACAATTTTTTAAGCCAGACCCGTCGTTACCTGCGAAAAATTATGACATTGATCTGCATGTTACCAGATTATATTTTATATAACATGAAGTTGTTTCTTTTTTGTTTATTATTTTTTATTATTATTGTATTATACTATTATTATTGTTGTAATCTGTTATTATTATACCTATGTATAAATTAATATAATTATGTTTGTGATTTAAATGAAATGAAAAGGTATGTTACATATTTAACAAATTTGGAACCGATCTCATTGAGTTTGTATGAATTTGTATTAGAAAAATGGATTCGTTGAACGGATTTCGCTTTACGGCCAAGTTTCGTGGAACGTATCTTGGCCGCAAAGCGAGGAATTGGTATATTTTTCTTTTTTTTTACATATTCGTCGTTTGCTGTCAGTAGGGCAGTTTTGCCTTTCCGCCAAACTGTTGCTCAGGCACTTTGTCCTTTACACACCCCAAGTTTAGTACGAGGACTAAATTAAAACAAAAAAATATATATTTTTTATATATATTATATATATTTTTATTTTTTTTCTGGCTAGATATTTATAAACAGCTGTTTGTTGTCAGTCTGGCAGTTTTGCCTTTCTGCCACATTGTTACTCATGCGCTTTGACCTTTATGGAATCTTAGTTTTTAGTGCTAGAACTACATTAAATAAATAAAAATATGGTATATTTTTATATACCATACAATATATATATATATTTTTTTTTTTTAGATTTTCATAAACAATTAATCTGGCATTTTTGCCCTTTTGCCACTTTGTTACTCATGCGCTTTGGCGCCAAGTTTCAATTATTAAGACTAATCAAATTAAGAAAAATATTTTAGAGTTTGTAAAATTTGGAACCCCCAATAAAAAATTATATATCCTGCATGCGTCCCTGACTGTAGCTAACGGCTTTTGCTGCCAAGTTACAGTTACTGGCTGATGTCTGACAGTTTTCCTACGTCCTTCGAGTACTCGACATTTTGTTGTCGTCATGTTTGTCTGTCTGTCTGTCCAGTGAGCATGTGTGTGTGTATGTGTGCATGTGTGAGTGTGTGGAACGCGTTTGCTTGCATTCTAATGGCAACGATTTTCACTTAAATTGCACGTGAAAATGTTGCGTGTGGTTTTTCACACAAAAAACAAAAAATAAAAAGGGTGCTGGTACGAGGGGGAAGTGAAGTGAAGTGAAGGGACGACAAAAACCGCTCACTTGGCTGCATTCTGAAAAATTCAAGCCTGTTAATATGCGTTAAAATTCTGCACACAAACACAGCACAACACACACACACAGAGGCACACTCACTCACTTACATATACACAAACTCTCTCCCGCTCTCTTGAGTGTGGCGCCTGCTGCTCAGGTTGTCATTGATATTTTGCTTGGTTGCTTGTTGTTAACTCCTATACGACGTCATCGTTGTTGTTGTTGCTGTTGTTGTTTTTGCTGGTTGTTGTTGCTGTTTTGTCGCCTGTTGTTAATTGTCATTGCCTCGCTTTAAGCCGCTTTCCCGTTGTTGTTTTTATTGTTGTTATTGTTGTTTTCGGTGTTTGTTGCTGTTGCTCTTTCCTCAGCTGCTGCTGCTGCTGTTTCATGCGCGGTTAGCGCCTGTAATTGCATTGCCAAGTAAAAGACGCACCACATATGGGAGTGTGTGTGTGTATGAGAGTGTGTGTGTGGGGTGTCAGTCCATGTGTGTGTGAGTGTATTCCTCTCCAGCCGCGTGGCGTTGGCGTAAGTGAAATTTATTTCAACGGCCTGCCGCCAGCAGTCAGCAACTGTCTTTCTTGGCCAAACTTAAGCAAGTACCTAAGCACAGTGTGGCAAAATCAATGAGCAACTATTACCGGAAATTTTCAAAAATTTCATACACCCCCTTTTCGTAACTACAATACAATAATGTCTTAGTATTAAAACGAACATTATTTTAGGAGTTACCTCCAATTAGAATTTATTATGTCCAAAAAAAATGTTGCTGAAGGCTATTTCACGAATCCGACAACAGCAACACCGAAAATATAATTCGGCGATCTCGAAAAAATATGTTGTGGGCTTTATTTTTTAAGCCAAAAAGGAAAAAAATAAAATAGGGTTTCAAGCTTAGAGGTCAAATAATAATGCGACGTTTGCCAGAATCCTGCCGTGTTTAAGATTCGAGAGCCTTGGATTTACTTTCAGCATTTTCAAAAACAAATAAAAACATCGTTTACAACCATAAACCTTCTAACAAAAAAATAAATAATTCCCTGTTAGACCCCTTGGAGGAGGGGCATAGGGGATCTCTATTAATAACTGTTCGAACAGAACAGGGACCTACAGCTTATAGCCGAATCCGAACGGCGGTGTCTTTAATTAATAGAGACTTTCATGGCAAATAGGGTCTTTGAGCTAGCGATGCCAGTGCTAGGCAAATACACCAGTGCTACTGCGGGGAATCGAAACACTGACCTTCGGTTTTAGAGGCAGGTACGCTACCACTTACGCCACCAACGGCCACCATAAACCTTCTAACTTTATCAAAATTGTTCGTTTTTCAAACTTTATCACGCTTGTATCAGAAATTTCTTTGAAAGTTTCGACATCCGAATAGAGCCAAGGATTATATTCCTTTTTCATAGTATAAAGTCAACTGAGCTTTTGGAATAAATAAATAAATATTCATCAAAAAATGGTTACATTCATCGTGTTGTCGTTATAACGTGAAATTGGCAGCTCCAAATCCTCTGTGCTGGCTGCCGTTGCAGAGGGATTGACCAATAATTGTTGGGTACCTCTTGAAAACATGTTTTCATTTTTGTTTTGTTCCATGTTATTATGACATCTTTTTTGAGAAACAATGAATGATGGATTCAAAGATTCTTTAGTTAGAAGCCACCTCTGATATAGGAAAACAGACGCTTACCTGATGGCAATTTGGCTGCCAAAAAGGCATCAGGGTTTGTTGTGGACTGCTCTTAGTTTCAGGACTCTACCTGGACCTTACCGGCATGGCTGGCCCTACCGATAGCTATGCTACCGCCGGCATCGCTCTTGGACTCATCGCCCCTAATGAGCCTACTAAACACGACAAGGTGGCAATCCCCGAGAGGGAGGAGGCTCTATGCTTCACTTAGGAGTCCAGAATTCATAATAGTAGTTTTGCCATCATATAGGAACGTTAGTTTGGGTTCAGGAGAGATCATGGAACTATTGAACGTGTTCAAAATTGTTGCCAATAAAATTATATTTAAAACAAGACCTAAATCAAGGTCGACCTTTAAATCTTAACTCTAAGTTAGATAGAAAAAAGATATTAAGCAAAAACCGTACAAAACATATATTGTCAGCGGATGGCTAATCACCAAAACGAAAACTCGATTTAAGAATTAGAAAAAGATCCTTTACGATGCCTGAAAGGTTCATCCATGAAGGTTTGTTTTGGCAACAAAGCTTTCGTTTACTGTACTATTTTTCTAGATGTTCCACAAAATAAAAACCGTGTCTTTCTGCTTCATTCTACTCGACAGTCAAATTCTACCTAAAGAATCGTAGTTTTAACGTTCAGGAAAAGAAAGCAGCAAGAAACTACCTACAACTAATTTTAAAACTTTAATTAAAAACAAAAATAGTTGGTTCCCAATTTTATTTAATTCTGTCTTTACTAAATATTTTATATTCAACACATTTAAGGAAAGTACTTTAAAAAATACGTCTTATTTTTATAAATAAGAAAATTAAACTTTTGTTAATCATTATTAACATTATTATTATTATTAATATTCACTACTCTTTTTAAAACACAACCTTGAACAAAAATATTTTTTTTTGTGAAATTTTTTAATTATTTCTATTAATGGATTTTTTGTAATTTTTTATTCGCATCTTATGACTCTAATGGTAATATATATTTTCATTATAATTTAATATCACAGCAGGAAAGGTAAAAAATTAAGCCTGAACTCTGTAAGGAAATTAAACGTCACATGAATTCGTAATGCCCAAGGATTAGTGAATAAAATTGATTTCCTATTAAGCAATATAGGAACATATTTGAGATTTTTAACTTAAAATTAAACAATAATTGACTATTTGCTATAAAAAAAATTCTAAACTTAATTTTAATCAATTTATTATTAATTATGTCTTAAAAAATTACATTTTTTTTAACAAAACGTTTTAGGAGAATACTTAAAAAAAACTAAATTTTTTTTAATAAATAGGAAAAAAAATAATTTAAAAAATAATAAATGAAATAATTTTTAATTAAAAATACAAGCAATTTTATATATTTATACATATATTTTTACAAACAAAATGTTAAATTTTTTAAATAATTATGTCACATACCTTTTTTTAACACTTCTTTTTAAACCATTTATTTATTTTTTGTCTAAAAAAAAAGATGATAATTTTTTAATTATTTAAATAAAGTGATTTCAATTTAAGAATAACAAAATTAAACAAATTAATCATTAGCTATGTAGGACATTTTCAATTATTGTTTTGTTTAATGTTCGTTAAAAAAAAATGAAATTTTTAAATTACCAATTTATATTTTGGCTGGAATTGGCTCAAAACTTGTCAGTGCTTTGGTAACAATTTATAAAAAAAATTCTATTCACAATTTATGAAAAAAATAATATTTTTAAATGAAATTGTTAAAAACTTTTTTTTAGTAAATCGTTGAGGGCAGCTTATTGGTTTTTATTCAGCTACACTCTGCATTTGATTTTAATTAATTGGAACTGTTAAAAAATAAATAATTCCCTGTTAGACCCCTTGGAGGAGGGGATCTCTATTAATAACTGTTCGAACAGAACAGGGACCTACAGTTTATAGCCGAATCCGAACGGCGGTGTCTTTAATTAATAGAGATTGGAACTATTAAGGAATGTATATTTTTACACATTTAAGTGAAAATAAGAACCGATAAAAGCATGTCGATAAATAAGTTTAACCGACTTAAAACCATATGTAAATATTCCTATAAATATTGTATTTTATATATGTAGAACCCTTATATTATAATTTGTTTATATTTTCTAGGTTATGCTGCCAAGATTGGTAGTAGGGAACTAGTTTAATTACATAATATACAAACTTTTTCATAATAAAAAAAAAGATAAAAGCATGACACTTGAGGTCTATATCTAATCAGCTCGATTATATTAATTATTGCATATTTCAGGATATTCTCATTCGCCAAAAAATGACCAAAAATTCTATGAGTATTTTAGTGTATTGTTTGGTACTAAATTTGGCATTAAATATTGTATGGGAGCTTAATAAAATATGAACTAGCTCTGTTCATTCCCTACTTTTTACGACCTCCTGGTTTTTGATGGATGTTCTGGACAATAATCGATACTAACCACCATGCTATTGGCTAGCTATATTATTTTTATACCCTGTACCGTATGGTACAAAGCGTATATAATGTTTGTGCAAGCCGAAAATGTATGTTACATATAGAAGGAGTCGTCGGAGACACCCCAAAGTTACCAAAAATATGATCATGGGGACTAGAGAAGTCGACATACCCATGTCCGTCCGTCTGTCCGTTTGAACGCCTAGATCTCAGATGGTAAGAGCTAGAGTAACCAAACTTTCACATTAGAACCCATATTATTCTATAGGAGACAATTATATTTTATTTTTTTTATATCGGGGTTAAATTATATAGCTCCCATGGGGGTGTTTCAGACGACCTCAAAAACAAAAAAAAAAATTAGATGATTAATTCGTTTCTTTATGAAGATTTCGTAACCAAATTTGGCATTCAAAAGCACCAAATTTATAGTTCCCAAGCACTGTACCAAATTTGAACAAAATTCGTTTACTATATCATATAGCTGCCATAGGGCCGTTCTTCCAAAAATCGGTTTTTGAACAAAATTTGTTGTTTTTCGTTTTTTTGTGAATATATTGGGACTAAATTTGGTATTCGTAAGTTTTTTATAGTTCCTAAGCACTGTACTAAATTTGATCCAAGCCGGTTGACTGTATCATATAGCTCCCATAGGACCGATCGGCCAATATAACTTTTTTTTATACAAAATTCGCTATATTTCATTTTTAAATAAAGATATCGTTGCCAGATTTTACATTCAGAAGTTTTTTAGAGTACCCAAGCGTTGTACCAAGTTCAAATAAAATCAGTTGACTATATAATATAGCTCCCATAGGGCCGATTTTCCAAAAATCGATTTTTAAACAAAATTTGTTGTGTTTCGTTTGTTTGTGAAGATTTTGAGACCAGCTTTGGTATTCGTAAGTTTTTTATAGTTCCTAAGCACTGTACTAATTTTAATTAAAATCGGTTGACTATACCAAATAGCTCCCATAAAAGGAATCGGTCCAAAAAACGTTTATTATACAAAATTCGTTGTATTTCGTTTGTTTGTAAAGATTTTTGAACTCAATTCGGCATTCAGATCTTTTTTAAGGTATTAAAGAACTGTGTTAAAATTGATCGAAATCGGCTGACTATATCATATTGCTCCCATAGGAAAGATCGGTAAAAAAAGTTTGCTTAAAAAGTCTTCTGTTTTTGGTTTTTTCTGAAGGAACCGGATTTTATTGCAAGCTAGTGGTATAGGTATCCCAAAGTCGTCCGCGCCCGACTTTATGTGCGTCATTTTTTCATTTAAGTTATTTTTTTTGTATAAACGGGTCAAAGGAGACCCAAATGTTTTTTGTTTATCTATAGCTTCATACAATATTTGATTTAATTTAAATGTTCGAAAAGCCGAAATGATTGAAATAACTTTCCAAAAATTTCCACAAAATCGATTTCGTCGTCAAGTAGAAGCTCTTTAGCATTTAGTAGAAGCTAAACATATGTCTCAACGAATTTTAAATTCCATTCGATTTTGAAATTTCGATCAAAAATACTTTCGAAATTTTTCTAATGAGCAGATTTGAATTGAACCTAAAAAAATTACAAGACAATTGCATTTACTTTCGATTGTTTTAATGGAACTGGTTCTGGGCGGAATCCCGTTTAAGAGCAGCACCAACCATGTGGCATTGTTAGACTTCTCAAGTGCCCAAAGCAGCTAAATTGTGGCACAGTGTGCTCCTTCATATATGTGGCACACGTTGCTGCTTGGTGCCACTTTAGCCCAATAATGCGCAACATTCGCGTTGCATTCATTTTAAATTTTAATTAAAGTGCGCCCCGCATGCGAAAGATGCCAAGATGCGAAGATGCCAAGATTGGGTTGCCAACTTGAGAGCAGTCGAAAAAATAAGCAAAAAAATAAATATAGTAAGCAAACAAAAAAAAATAAGAAGTACCCGAGCTCCACTCATGCAGAGCCTCAGCTTATGGGTTGGCACTTGAGTCGTGGTTCTTGGGTGTTGTGTCTTGGCCAAACAAAAGATTAAACCACTTGACATCGAAAGAAAGCAGCGGCAAGAGGCACCACAGATATCGCTTATAATGCTCATTATTCTTATTACGCTGGAGGCGCACTGCATGCGGATCAGCGCTTTCTAAGCCAGAAGCCCTTAGATGATCTTGGCAAAAATTTTGAATAGAAGAATTGTTTGGAAGAAAGCGTGGCGGCGGCTACCAAAAGGTGCTCATGAAATTTGCATATCATGCACCTTGGGCCAAGTTTTTGGTAGGCTATTCCCAGTATAAAAGCCAGCCGCTGGGCTGTCCAAGCCAAACAGTAGTAACCAACATGGCCTTCAAGCAACTATGTCTGCTAGCTTTAGTGCTGGCTGTGCTCATGGGCAGCAGTGGACGCGTGGAGGCAGCCAGCAAGAAGCTGCTGCGGGCACGTGCAGCGTTGGAGGAGCAACAGCTGGATGCAGACGATGAGGCTGTGGTGGAACTGGAACAGGCACAGAAACAGGCACCAAAGTCGCAGCTGGCGGGCTTGTATGTTAAGGACAGCAATGAAAATGGCCAGCTACGTTTTCTGGGCTCTGGACTGACGGGCACCGGCTCTAGCTCCAGCTCCACCTCATTGAACTCTGCTTTAAATCAGTATATAACACAAAAACAAGATTTGTTGGAGCAGCTGCGTCCTAGCAGCAGTACGGGCACAACTACCACCGGCACTGGCACAGTCACCGGCACTGGCACTGGCTCCGGCACTACTACTACCTCTAATGGCGCTATTATAGTAAATTTGGGCAGCTCCTCCAGCTCTAGCACTAGCTCTAACTCGGCTCTTAACTCGGCCATCTATGGTGCCTCACCCATAACCGACTTGTTGCCTCAAATTATAGCCTCGGGTGTAACACGCGGTGGCGGCAATCGCGGCAATCGCCGGCGTAACCAAAATCGTCGTCGTGTGGTCAATAGACGTGGCAACACGCAGCAGCGCCGGCGTCGTCCCAGCAGGAACCGACCCCAGGTGATGGTTGTGCGTCCCCAGCGCGGCTAAGCGCAACCAACGAAGACTGCAAACACTAATTGCATAATAATTTTTTTTTTTTTTTTTTACCTGCTCTTCTATCTAAGCGTAATTTATTTATTTATTTAATTAATTTGTGTGCCTTGTCATAAACTATTGCAAAACGAGCTACAATGTGCGCTACTTAATGGCAATTTATGCGGTTCTGCGTGGGCAACTCGCCCAAGTCCGAGTAGCTGCTGGCCAAGTGCATTTGACTGGCGCCAACTGGCCGGCCGATTTGCTCTGGTCATAACCATAAAGCAGCGGCGCTAACCGGGACCTGAGCAGCAGGGGCTGCCGTCTCACCTAGACAGTACCCCTCTGAACTTTTTCTAGCTAGCTACACCTCTGTTTGGCAAGACTTGACTAGGGCACGGCTCGGCATGTCATCGGCCAATGTCTTGATAAATGTCTGTGGCTGGCTGCCTGCAGCTTGGTTCAGTGGGTTCGTCGGCTCTGCTGCCTCTGGTGGTTCACTTGGCCAACTGAGCCAACTGGGCCAACTGGTGTGCATTATGTGCTCATAACTATAATGAGCCTGTAAGTGGCTCTAATCAGTGTCATAATAATAGAAATTAATCACTATAAGGTAACGTGGCCTAAATGGTCTACTTCAGCTGCATAAGACCAGGTTCCTGGGATGCGAATGTCGATTGTTCCTATGCAACTTAAAGCAGATACTTTTGGATTTCAGATTTGAAGTTTGCAAACCCAAAAAGCATGGTACGCCCGAACTCGAGAAGGTTTTGCTGCGAGTTTTTGAGGTTATTAGTCAGTTTGTTCAAGTGATAAGGTTATTTTGGAGCTGGGACTCGAATTCAGCAATCTCAGATAGTATCAGTAATAAGTTGTAACGAAGACGAAAAATAATAAAAATGTTTATTGCAGAACTTTACAGGGTTGCATTATCTGGGTTGAGTCCCTAGGCTCCAGTGGAAGATAAAGGAAATGATGATGACGATCACCTTGGTTTCAGTTATCACTTTTTTTTAAAATAAAATTGAGCTCAGTTTGTTGGAAATTAGCACAAGAATAAGATTTATTAGCGCTCTGTTTGGAATTTTGATTTTCAAAAAATATTATAGTCAGAGCAGATCGAAAGCAAAAAATATGATTTTGGCGAAACCAGTTTCTAGGACGATTTAATTCAGTTGACCTATGATCTAAATGCCTAGAATCTCATAGAGCTTTCTGTTTTAAGAACAGAAAACAAGATAACTAATTTTGCGGGTCTTCATTAATCCACTAAGCATTAATCCAAAACTAAGCTGGCCAGCTCAGATGGTGGAAGCTTTGGCAAATAATAGCTGATAAACAAAAAATAGTATGACCAGATAAGATAAGAATTTTATAAACATAGTACCGTGAATAAGTTTGAGGGTAAGTTCACATACTTTGGGAACTTAAATAACAAACAAAGAGCTGTAGAATAAGATTTATAGATATCGTTGTAGCTTCGATGATGTGAGCCAGAAAATCCGCATGGCTTTTGTTGCGATGGATTGGGGTCCAAACAGAAATAAACTCAGGCTAACGCAAGTATCGAAGCCGCAGGATCAGAGACTATGACGTGAGTTCATTAATTGGGTGCTGGAAGCGTTTTATTGGAATCTAGAATTTTTGGTCAAGAATATTACCAGAGAGGCGGCATGACGCAATAATGTTAATAATTTAGAATTATTTTGAAATCGCATACCATCAACGTTATTTTTAAAATATCTATTTATATTGTTCTAATCTGATAATCCTGTATTAACAATTTGTTGGGGAAGTTGCGGAAGCACCGTTCTAAATACTAGCCGCACATTCAGGTGCGGGTCTAGGATTAGGTCTTTAGGGGGTATTTCACTTTAAAGTGTATGTATATTAGAACTCGCAAAAGACTCTCAACTAATTTTTCCAATTTTTGGGAAGGATCCGAATCAGAAAACCCCTCGTCGATAGGCTGAGCTCATAAACTAGTTGACTTACCCAGACAAAAGAGGTGGTAGTCGACTGATATCGTACATCGAGACCTAATCAACGCCAAAGATTGCAATGGATTCTACAAGAACACTACGAGATAGGAGTTCGTAACTGGAGAACAGTAGCCAAAGACCGTGATCATTGGAGACAAAAACTTAATGCGGTTCTGACCCGAGCTGGGATGTTAAAACCATTGATGATGATGATGGATGCAGGATTTGGTCTTGGATGGGTTTTTCACTTCGTATTGTATATATAGGGTTTTCCAACAAGAGATGTTATTTTGAATTACCCGGTATTTCGGTAGATCACTTTTGAAGCTTTTATTCTTTGACATTTGACAAGTAGAAACTTCGCCATTACTAAAAATGGAACGATACACGCTTCAACAACGCATTGAAATTATAAAAATTCACTACAAAAATGGCGACAGTCACAGTTCTCAAAACTAAAGCATTTTTGGGTTGTCGTGAAGCACCTTGTCGGACCGCAATACAGAAATTGGTGGAAAAATTCGAGCTGTTGCGACAAGTTAGTGATGTAAAGAATAAAACCTGTGCAGGTTTGTCCATTCCTTGTCGTTCTTTGGAATTGGGCATTCCACAAACGTCATTTCACCGCATTTTGCATAAAGCCTTGGGTCTTAAGACTTATAAAGTTCAGTTAACACAAGAACTCATGCCGACCGATCATCAACAAAGTCGTGTCTTTACTGATTGGGACCTTGAAATGCATGAAAATTATCCGAAATTCCATCGAAAAATTATCTTGACTGATGAAGCCCATTACACCTCGGTTGCTACGTCAACAAGCAAAATTGTCGCATCTGGGGCTCGGAAATTGGACCTTACTTTTTCGAAAATGAGGTTGGATCAACAGTTACGGTGAATGGATTGCGCTATCTAGAGATGATCAGTGATTTTTTATGGTCGGAGTTGGATGGTATTGATCTGAACAACGTTAACTTTCAACAAGACGGCGCTACGTGCCACACAAGCAACGAAACCATTGCTCTTTTTAAATTTTTACGAAAAGTTTCCGAACCGTGTTATCTCTTGAAGAGGCGATCCCAATTGGCCACCGAGATCTTGTGATTTAACACCTTGCGACTTCTTTCTTTGGGGTCACGTGAAAGATAAGGTCTAAGCCACTTTGCAATTTGGTTATGGAAAATTTCATGAAAAGGATATGGTCCTGTAAGCGTGGTTGTGGTGGCCATTTGGCTGATGTTGTTTTTCAATATTAACGGCATACCTTCTTTTTTATTATGAAATAAACATCCGATCATTTATCTCAAAAAATTGAATTATTCTTTGAATACCAAAATAACACCTCTTATTGGAAACCCCTTTATATTTTTGGTAAAATCGGAATTCTCAAAAGCAAGTTTCAGAGCAGTTTAAAAAAATGTTTATGAAAACATCGTAACCAAATTTGGCACTCGCAAGTTTTTTAGAGTTCTCAAGCAATATATCATATTTACAATCTAGTGGTGCAGGGTATACCAAAGTCGTATGCCCGCGACTTTAAAGTAAGCCATCTTTTTTCCAACTTTGTTCTGCACTGTCTATAAAATTAAAATTTCAAGAGTACGTGTGGAAAAATGCTTAAAAAATATATATGTTAAATATAAAAAAATATACTCTCCGCCCTTCGAGTGCTTCAATCAATTTCATATAAGATAAGTTTTTATTTCAAAAGTTTTTCATTAAGAACATTTTTATTAAGCCCTTTCATGCATGTTTTTGCACAATGCGGGTAGTTTGTTTTGGACAATTGTTTTTCATTGTATAAAGGTCAAATAACAAAAGTAAATAATATTTTAAATATTTGGTCATTCCAACTAGTTTTAATAATATATCTTAAATATACAAAAAATATCGTTACTAGACTAGACTAAAAAACTGTAGCAAAAAATTAGTACAATTTTTATTTTTTATTCAATTCAAAACTAACTATTGTATTTTAATCCTTCATAAGAAATAATTGGTCAGTATTTCGATTATTTTTATATAAAATTAGCTTATAAAATAAAAATTGCGAATTTAAGTTTCTCCAAAAATAAGTCCTATTAAAAAATGCTACGCGAACGCTCAAAGTTCAAGCTAAATAACAACGCAATTAAAGTTGATTTATGGTTATTTTTGGATTTAAATCGCCAAAAAATTTGTCGAGTTTCAAAAGATTTGCGCTGTCAAAGTGGAATGTTGTACAGAAACAACAAGTGAAAGTGAAGATTTAAAATACAAACAGTTCAAATATCTTTACAAACAAACGAAACACAACGTATTTTGTATAAAAAACGGTTTTTTTTTTGGACCGATTCCTCCTATGGGCGCTATATGATATAGTCAAACGATTTTGATTTAATTTGGTACAGCTCTGAAGAAGCATAAAAACTTACGAGTACCAAATTTTGATGTTAATATCTTCACAAACAAGCGAAACACAACAAATTATTTTCAAAAATCGATTTTTTGTTAGATCGGTGCTTGGGAACTATTAAAAACTTTCGAATGCCAAATTGGTTACGATATCTTTATTAAAAATGAAATATAGCGAATTTTGCATAAAAGAAGTTATTTTTGCCGATCGATCCTATGGGAGCTATATGATATAGTCAACTGATTTTATTCAGATTTAGCACAATGCTTAGGTACTCTAAAAAGCTTCTAAATGCCAAATCTGGTTATGATATCTTAATTAAAAAATGAAATATAGCGTATTTGGTTCAATGCTTGGGAGCTATAAAGAACTTTCGAGTGCCAAATTTGGTTACGATATCTTCAAAAGCAAACGAATTATCCATCTAAAACTTTTGTTTTTTTCCGATGTCGTCTGAAACAGCTACATAATTTGACCGCGATATCAAAAAAATAAAATAAATTTGTCTCCCATGGGATCTAATGTGAAAGTTTGGTTACTATATATATACTATATATACTATATATACTATATATACTATATATACTATATATACTATATACTTAGCTATTCCCATCTTTGAGATCTAAGCTTTCAAACGGACAGACAGACGGACGGACGGATAGATCGGACAGACAGATCAGTCACCTGATCATATTTTAGTTAACTTTGGTGTGTCTCCGATGACTCCTTTTATATGTAACATACATATTCGGTTTGCACAAATTTAATTATTAATATTGCGAAAAATTTTTGTTTTGCATTATGTATCGAATTTGTGATGAACAGGTTATACTCTTATAGTTATAATTAGGATTAATAGAAATAAATAAACTTAGTAAATTTGAATGTAAAATTATATTAATGAAATATATAGCAAATTGGTGTTGCAAAACTTTATTAGGCGTATTTGGCAGTTTTGGTACTTGCATGGTAGTTTTTTGCAAACAAAACTCTGGCAGCCCCATTTATTAGTATTAAATACTAAAGCCTCCAATGTCAATTTAACATTAGCGCAAGAAGAAGCGAACTATTTCCGGCTTGCATACGCATATATAATCCAACATGAAGCTGAGAGCCACCTTTTATTACCTTTTTTGAGTCCAGTCATTATCATTGTTTGAAAAATAAGACCAAGATACTTATATATATACGTTGGTATATCCGTTCCAAAACGCGTGTGCGTAGTGAATTTGATTTGCCATTTGGGCCTATGTTTGGATTACTTTACCACCGGTGCCAGCCGAAATATCAAAAATTACCACAATCCTAATTGTGATCTCGATTATATCTTTTATTGGCATAGGCCCACCCAATGTAAGTAAAGTCCCCAAATCCTTCCCAAAAGAAACCCAGATTACTGTCATAATCACTTAAAATCACACAGTGCGTTTAGCTGATGCTAAACATAGTAATCCGAATTGGACAACTCAAGGAGCAGCCTTCGACGTCAACGTAGCTTCGACATAGCAGCGCAGTAGTTAGCACTCCATCACTAGGGACAAGGCGGCGTACAACAGGGAATCACAACACTTGACATCTAGGGCTCAGACATTTATTTTCTAGCCTCTTTATAAAAAAACACCTACTAACACAATACAAATAAAACCCAAAAAAAACTAATACAAGAGATCATAGTAAATAATAGCTCTGCCCCAACTAGCAACCAACATCGACGTGAGGAAGGCCTTCGCCAAGTATCAATGATACGATATGCATATGTAGGTGATATTATATGTGTAGGTATGTTATGCTTACACAGGTATAATATGCATGTACATATATGAAATATATATGTATAGATTTTGGGAAATTATAAATTGAAAAAATGGGTAACTTGTAAATTGCAAATTTTAAATTGTAAAATTGCAAATTGAACTTTGTACATTAAAGATCGAAAATTGTAAATTGAAAACTGTAAAATGAAAACTGTAACTTGAAAGCATTAGTAATCTGAAAAACACAACCCACAAAGAGCAAAAAATCAAGAAAGCTAAAGTGTAACATGAGCAGAAAAAATTCAAATGTAAACAAAAAGAACAAAGGCCTGTACACCCCACACTATGAAAAACCAGTACCAAAAACTCAAAACCTATTAAACCCAATATTGTAGTCTGGAAAAATGAAAAATTTGTTAATCAGTACCTATACTGATCAATTTTCTAGTTATTTTCTATTGTACAAAAAAAAAAAAAAGAAATACTATGAATTCGTGTCAAAATACGCAAATGCTTTGCAACACCCAACAGGGAAAAAAAACCCATAAAATTAATACCAAGCATATAACCATGCTAAACGGTTAAATGAATATTAAGTATTATTTTTGTAATTTTTATCGTATGACTTGGTAAATGACTTCAAGCATATTTGTTAAATTTTGTATCTCAAGACTTATAAATTTTCACACTCATCTTTTATATTTTGTTTGTACGAGTATCTTATGAAACGGCAAACACAATGTCAAGCCATTTACATTCATATTTGTATCTAAGACAAAAACCTATTAGTTTTGTTAAGACCCACCCAATGAAGGGATATACTAGTTTATAATTTTATGAATAAATTTGTTAACTCATTATGAAATAGAATGGTGTTAAGATTTCTTAAGGGAGAGGATAGGGTAACAGAAAATTTGGGAGTCTTGATAAGAACTGCGCGACAAGACTCATAGGTAGGATGGGTAGAGACGCAACATGTTGCCCAACAACCAGGCAACAAAAATATGTGAATAATCTGGTCCTAGTGTGTCTGTCTACGTGTACTTTATATTTTGTCTTTCTATCCGTAATGGCAGGGGCCTCCAAAAATAAAATTTGTTTTTATATGTGACCTTCTAATCATTATCCAAGAACCCCCCACAGGTTGTTTTTGCTAGTCGTTTCGGAGCCCGAAGATATTGAAGATATTGGATTGTGCGGCTTTCGTAAACACTCAATAGTAAATACCCCACAACCACGCAGTTACGTTATAAATTGCATCATAAGTTTTTAAAAATCACTGAGGCGGTTTTCGTATCTTATCCAGCTAGACACTTTATAATAAATTTTAATAATATTTATTGGAATGCGTAAAAGAAAAAAAGAAAATTTTATATTTTCATTTAAGAAAATGTTTCGGTTAGAAAAAATTACATAAATACCACTATTGTCATCTCTTTATACTAAGAATACATTTTAAAAATCATACAAATTGTCCCTGCGTCCTTCTTGCCAACAACTAAAACAGCAACAAAAATTACGATCTGTTCAAAACTATCGCCTTTCGGTCAAATACATAGAAAAAACCTCACATGTCCGCCCGCCCCTTGTTTCTATAATCATGCATGTGTGCGTAGGCCACCTGCACGAAAAGCCAATATGAATGAAGAGCCAAAACAAAATTTGCAACACAGCAGCCAACCACAACTTAATACGTTAGAGCGGTGTAGACAGATATTCGTTCGGATTTTACTTCCATACTCCTCGCACACCAGATAAATGCTCAATAGCGAAACCAGCGAGTAAACGGCCGTTGTTTCTACTCGTTGGTTTAACGTTCGCTATGTTTTTTGTGTTAGAATAAAGTAAATAAAAACAACAAGTGCCAAAAAACGACTTGTTAAAGCAAAAATAATTTTCTGGAAATGCCGCTTAGTTCCAGCTTGGAAGGAACTTAAGTCGCGATTGCTTTCACACTCACACCTACATTGCGGCATAAAAACTACAACAAATACTATAATAAATAAAACATTGCTTACTTACTTGCACTTGTAGAATTGCTGCCACCAACGTGTTGCTATAAAATGGTTTAACATTTTTAACTTTTCACTAATGTTTTTATTTATTAACTATATTTAACACTTTTTTTTAAATTTAGCACTTGTTGCAAATTACGTTGACTTTATTAACATACATACATACTATGTATGTATATACATACATTGCACTTAAAAAACAAAACAAAAAGCACTTGCTCGCTGAAATATCAGAGCCTTCCAGCGACACATGCACACACCAATTTGCAGCAACGAATTGCATTTATTTATTTATTTCAAATATATTTTAAAATATTTTACACATATTGCACTTTATGCATTTTATTAATATGATTTGCACTTAAAAAACATAACAAAAAAAATCTTGCCCGTTGAAGTCTTTGAGACTTCTTAGGACACACGCACAATTTGCAGCAACGACTTGCAATTCAACATCGCGCGATCAATTTCAACACGCGCTTTATATAAATAATTTATAAATTTACTTAGTTAATTAATTTATGCCTGCTGCAACACGCAAATAAATTAATTAATCCTAAGTTTAACGCGGCTAACACGATTTTGGCGCAATTTTGTTTACTTTTTTCGCAGCACTGCCAAACGATTTTGTTACTATTGAGAGAGAGGCTGCCACTGACCATTGACGAAAAGGAAGAGAGAAACTAAAAAGGGTAAAAAGTTCGAGGCTGGTCGACTGCGAGATGCACTACAGCCGTGTTGGTGGACTTTGTTAATACTACTCGTTCGTTTTTTCTACTCCATGCAGTTACACTGCTTATAAGGATTAAAAAAAAAGGTTTATGTTAATTTGTTTTTAGACTAAATAACATGAAGCATATAATATATATATAATTCCCTGTTAGACCCCTTGGAGGAGGGGCATAGGGGATCTCTATTAATAACTGTTCGAACAGAACAGGGACCTACAGTTTATAGCCGAATCCGAACGGCGGTGTCTTTAATTAATAGAGACTTTCATGGCAAATAGCGTCTTTGAGCTAGCGATGCCAGTGCTAGGCAAATGCACCAGTGCTACTGCGGGGAATCGAACCACCGACCTTCGGTTTTAGAGGCGAGTACGCTACTACTTAAGCCACCGACGGCCACAGCATATAATAAACTTGTTAAATAAAATGACCCAGATATATAGCAGAATATGTATGTATGTATATATTTTTTTATAATGGTTGTTGTCGTTATCCAGTAAGAACAATTTCAACATAATTAAATAGATTTTAACTCAAGCTCAACTTTTTTAGCCGCGTCAATGATGATTCCGATTTGTCACTCTAGCTGAGGCCTGTTACAAACAGTGCACATGAATCGTAAATGCAGCATTTAACATTGGATGTAGGGTAGTGATGGGCCTTCAATTTACATAGCGCAGTTGGTTAAAGCACGGTTCGATCTCTCTCTCTCTCTCTCTCTCTCGTTTTTGACTGTGTTTCTTGTTCTCTCGTGCGCTTTTGATAACTGCGCTGCTTACTCACACAAAGAAATGTTTGTTTGTATGAGTTTTGCTCGCATTAACAGAAATGTAAATAAAAAGGCAAAAAAGTGAAATTGTTTTAAATAGTAATTTGAAGAAAATGATAAAATGGCGCATTGAAATTGGCAGTGATAAGTGTTAACAGGAAGGCCCATTGCGTAAAATGAGTCAAAAAAGTCTGCGCACAAAATTTGTTACGAACACAATTAAATGCAATTAATTTAAATAAATGCTTGTGAACAAATAATGTTAACAATTTTTTTGATTTAGCTGTAAATTATCTACAAAAGTTTTTTCTATCACTTTTCTACAAAATAGTTTTAGAATAAGTTGCTGGCAAGCGCTGCTTTTATTCTATGTCGCCTACATGCGTGACACCGAAGCAAAAAGCCGTCGGCAAAACATCGGCTCATTTGCTTTTTGAAAAACTAAACTAAAAGCTGTGTATGAATTAGTTAAATAATTTTTTAATGAAACCAATAAAAAATAAAAGGCACAATTTTTTATGATGAGAAACTAAAGCCTCTTTTTAATATTAAGGAATAAATTTGTATATTATAAATAATTTTTACAAAGTATTATATATAATTAACTGCATAACATTATGTGGTTTAATTTTAAAGTAATAAACAATTAAAAAATGTACTCTTATTCATCGAGATATTTAAAACTTTTAAAAAATAGTGTAGCCTAGTAAAAACAAAAACTTATTTTTTTCTATAAAATTGTAATAATAATAATAATTTTAACAGTGTATTTATTCTATTAGATTTCTTTCGTTAAAATTAAGTTAAATCTAAATTCTTAAATCTGTATATATACACAGAAATCCCGTAGTAGCCATGACAATCGTCACTCCGCCAATGTAGCTGCAGGTGGAGAGGAATCCAAGCAGTTAAATGTCGAAAATTCAAATAGATCATATAACAGACGATCCAACGACGAAGAGCAGTATCAAGATAACACGGGCAACAACTTCTCAAGCGGCGAAGATGTACAAGTTAAAAGGAAGTCCAAGGATTAAGAGCGCAGTAGTCAAAAATGCGAACCCAAAGGCCGAAGTCAGAGCATTAACAGCAAGCACCGACATCGCAACAAGGATGCTGGCACGACAAGTTCAGACGTGTCCCAAAATTTTCTACGGTGTCGGGACTGCCCAAATTCGCCAAGTTCCAACATTGTATAGCCTTTGCACAAAAAAATGCAAAAGAACATCTATGCTCTCCAGAACACTGGTGGTGTGTCCTTCCAAGCGCTGCAACCCGTAATGGAATCTGTCACCCCACAGAAATTGCCGCAATCGGAGGATAAAAATAAATATTTAATGGACGACAGCGAGGTGCTTCGGCAGACCCATGTTGAACGGCACTGCCGCGGTCAACAAAGGAAGGTGAAGGAGACGTGGCGTGAAATGTTTATGCGCTGTCAAGTCGAACAGGAACTCAAATTAGCTGCAATTACTGCAATGATAAAACCATCCCAAAAGGCTCCTGTGCGTACAACAAAGTTGGCATTTGTTCACAGCATGGTTAAGCCACCACCAGAAATACAACGGCCCTAGCAAAGGTGACTCCAAATGCGGCATAGGCTGGCGATGCGCGCTTGCGTGTGCCGGAATCAAAGCGAGGATCTGCGCGAGTCGTTGCTGCGTCAGTACAATCCAAGAAAGAAAAAGCACCTTTGCGACGCAATAAGCGTAAATACCAATAGTATGATTCAAAACAAATCTAGTAAAAGTTGTAGCATATTTCTCACCTAACTAAACAAAAAACTGGATGTAATGAAGTTTAGAGACCCAAATCTGAACTATAATAAAATGCGTGCCAGCTATAAGGCTTCAACCCAGTGTGGACCCGAAGCTGCTACCAAGATGAAAGACGAAATTCTTCGTGATAACATTTGGAACTTGCAACCAGGTGTGTCCTATCTGCAGGATCGTAAACCTGACACATTTAAAATCCAGTCTAGGCTTCATGCAAAAAAAAAAAGGAAACTAAAATATCAGACTAGAATGTTAATAATTTGTAAATAAATAATTGAAAAATAACTAACCTAACTAATCTAACTAATCTAACTCATCTAACTAATCTAACTAATCTAACTAATCTAACTAATCTAACTAATCTAACTAATCTAACTAATCTAACTAATCTAACTAACCTAAATAATCTAAATAATCTAACTAATCTAACTAATCTAACTTATCTAACTAATCTAAGTAATCTAACTAATCTAACTAATCTAACTAATCTAACTAATCTAACTAATCTAACTAACCTAACTAACCTAAGTAACCAAAGTAACCAAAGTAACCTAAACTAACCTAAACTAACCTAACTAACCTAACTATCCTAACTATCCTAACTATCCTAACTATCCTAACTATCCTAACTATCCTAACTATCCTAACTATCCTAACTATCCTAACTATCCTAACTATCCTAACTATCCTAACTATCCTAACTATCCTAACTATCCTAACTATCCTAACTAACCTAACTAATTTAACTAACCATCAAATCCTATCCAAAAATAAACCTAACGCATATTTCGCCGCATCATCAATGGTGCTTTATTGGCTGGTTTGGCTTGTCCTGGCGTAGATCCGCGCCTTGTGTCCGGCACGCGCAAGCGCGCATCGCCGGCCTTTGCCGCATTTGGGGTTATTCTAGCGAGGGATGGCACACGCGCAGCTGGCGTGGCTACCAGCCTGTCCTTAGTGCCATACTTTGCTTGGGCACGCTGCACGCTTGGCGGTGGCTTTACCAACGTGTCCACGAAAGCCAACTGCAACATTTCTGCAAAGAAACATACCAAGTTTAATAAAATCCGGAAAGATCTGGTTATAATGTAACATACTTAGCGGTGCCTTTTGTGAAGCTTTTATCGCGTTGCTTATGCGAAAAAGCTTAAGATCCATTTCGTCTTGACACCGCCAAAACATATCCCTCCACGTCTCCTTCTCCTGCCTTTGTTGACCGCGGCAGTGCCGTTGCACATGGGTCTGCCACAGCACCTCAGTTTCCTCCATCAAATAAGGATTTTTTTTTTCCAATTGCTGCAATTCCTTAGGAGACGCACGCTCCAACACTGGTCGCAGCACTTCGTAAGGGACGCCACCAAGCTTGTGAAGAGCATTAACATTTTTCGCCAATTTTCGGAGACAAAGGTGTAAAAGTGATGGCACTGCGCGGTTTTGGCCAGCCTTCCCACCCGAGAACATCTTAGATGAGTTCTTCATTTTAGCCTGTAAAACAAACTTGGATCAGTTTTTCGCTTATAAAATCAAAAATTCTGTACAAATGGTATTATAATTTTAGCCCAAAAATGGCAAAAGTTTATCGGTTAAAACGACACATATTTCGTTTAGTAAAATTTCGAACTTTTTTGAATACCTAACCCAAATTTTATTTCGGCTATACCTCCGTTCTTTATCAATCTTTCTCGAACTTGCAAATATTTTAGATTTATACATATGCCTGCCCTGCTTGTTCCAAGCCGGTATACTATGTACAGTAGCGGACAAAAATATCCGGACACCTGATTTGCGCTTGTAAATGCGAACTATGAAACGTCGTGGGCGCCGCAAAAAAGCTTCGATCGACTTGAAATTTTTTAGTTAAAATCGTGTGTTATTTAGCTTTTAATAAGTGATAAGTTTTATGATCTCAAAGCTTTCTGGGAAGTGAGAAAAAATTAATAGTAAAAAATGTCTCAAATGACTGATTTGCATAAAGCAGCCATACTGGCTCTACGGTCAGAAAACTTGAGCCTCCGTGCTATACGTGCTAAAGTTGGATTCAGCAAATCTTTGATAGGTCAATTTCTTAACAATTATGATGAATCCGGCAGCCTTAAGAGAAAACCTGGCACAGAGAGGAAGAGGAAGACGACCGACAAGGAAAATCGGATAGCGTTTAAGTATGGAAAATCGGTTCAAAACCGCTGAAGACATAAGGACCGAATTTGTACAGTCTGGAGGAGTCAACATTAGCACAAGGACTGTGCGAAGACGCCTCGTTGAGAAAGGACTTAATGCTCGCCAGCCAGCAAAAAAAACCGGTCTTAACCTTAAAATGCGTCAAAAAAGACTGCAATGGGCTAAAATCCACGAGTCTTGGACCTTAAATGATTAGAGAAAAGTCATATTTTCTGATTAATCCAAAATAAACTTTTTTCGTTCAGATGGGATGACGTACGTACGCCGTAAAGTTGGAGAGCGGCTTAAAAACGAGTGCCTAACACGAACTGTAAGGCAAGGGGGATCCGTTATGGTCTGGGGATATTTTTCCTACTATGGAATTGGTGATCTGGCCCTCAGTGATGGAACTGTAAACGCAGAAAAGTATCAACGAATTTTGGACAAACATCTTATACCATCAATTGAGGAGCACCTTTCGTATGCCGATGATTTCATTTTTCAGGACGATGCTGCTCCTTGTCATCGTGCAAAATCGGTAAGTCATATTTTTTTTTTACATGCTGTAACTATTGTGCATTTTTTTTTAGGTAATTATTTAAAGAAGGTGGGCATACCAACGTTGGACTGGCCAGGCAATAGTCCGGATTTAAATCCGATTGAGAATCTCTCGATATAAGCTAATTTACCACGCTAACGCCGATTCAAAGTTCACGCATGCAGCCGTAACTAGGTGTCCGGATATTTTTGTCCGGTACTGTATTTGATATAGCTCAAGGTATAATTAATAATTATAAAGGGTGATTCATTAAGACCTTTTTTTTTCAATAGGAATTTTCGTGTGGATCACGCATGATCCATGACAGCTGTCAAAGGCAAAGTTGTTCAGTATTCATTGGCAAATCATCATGCAAAGACTTACACCCGAACAAATTGTACAATTGTACTACGAATGGACTCTTGGTAAGATCGATGAAGATCCGTTGTTTTCGACCAAAATTTTGTTCAGTGATGAGGCCCACTTTTGGCTCCACGGCTTCGTGAATAAACAGAATTACCGTATTTGGGGAGAAGATCAACCCGAAGAGGTTCACCAGCTGCCATTACATCTAAGAAAAACTACGGTTTGGTGCGGTCTGTGGGCTGGTGGAATCATTGGTCCGTATTTTTTTAAAAATGAGCAAGGTGCGAACGTTACCATCAATGGCGCACGCTATCGGACCATGTTAACGGACTTTTTGCTGCCTGAAATTGTTGCCCGTGATCTCGACGACATTTGGTTCCAACAGGATGGCGCTCCGGTCCACATTGCCAATGAAGCAATGGCTCTATTGCGAGGTGAATTTGGTGAGCGATTAATTTCACGTACGGGTCCCGTAACTTGGCCGCCAAGATCGTGCGATATCACGCCGTTCGACTTTTTTCTTAGGGGTTACGTAAGGTCAAAAATTTACGTGGATAAGCCAGCAACGATTGAGGCCTTGGAAGCCAACATTACTCGTGTTATTGGCCAAATTCCAGTGGAAATGCTTGAACGAGTCATGGAAAATTGGACGTTCAGGATGGACCATTTAAAACGCAGTTGCGGCCAATATTTGAACGAGATTATTTTTAAAATATAAATGCCATAAAATATCCTTTCGAAATCATAAATAAAGATCCCATCAATCCTTTGATATATGCATTTGCCAAATCATTAAAAAAAAGGTCTTAATGAATCACCCATTACAATGGATATATGCTTTGTATGACGCTAAAGATGACGTAAAGATTCGAAATATTAAAAAAGATGTTTAGAAAAATTTGATTTTCGTGTAAAAATAATTGAGTGGCTTTAAACTTATTTCGCACCAAAAATTTGCAAAAAATCAAAGAAAACTTAAAAAAATAGATTTAAAAAATGTGTATTTTAAAGTTTTTTTTATATGTTCGTTAAAATAATTACTTACTTTTGTTATTTGCAACTGAATAATAATCGACCGGTAGAACTGTGTGGAGACCTTTTTCCGTGCGCTCGCGTGTGCTATGAAAAAAACAGCAAAATAAAAAGAATTAGGTGACAATAAAAAAAAAATATAATAATAATTGGCGAAAAGACGCTTACACTCAATCTATACATGAAACGGTATAGAAAATAATCAAATATTAATAAGTTTTTAACTTATTAAAAACAAAAGTGATTTTTAAACACGCGAAAAAATGAGTCAAACTCAACTAAACGAACAACAAATTTCTGAAAATAAGAGAAACGCCTTTCACTCTTACTTTTCGTATCGTGAACCTACACCAATATCGACAACAGGGCAAACTCTTATGCCCACCAACAGCCAAAGACCGCGATCTTGCTCACCATCACTGCCAAGTACAGAGCCAATGTCTTGGAGCGCTCAATCCTCTTCCCCCATGCCTCTGCCTACTCTTCAGAGACCTTTCTCCCCACCAAATTTGGTAAGCGCCCACAAACTAACAAGGGAAATAAGCCGAAGATCAATCGTAGCAATACAAGCGATAAGACAAATGAACCACTGAGCAACAATAGATTTGCAGTGCTTGCTGAGAATACAAGCGACCATCCTGTCGCAGTTAACGAAGGAGAATCAAAGCAACCAAAGCCTCCACCAATATATATTCGGAAGAAGAGCTCTAATGCTCTTGTAAATAAAATTGTAGAGCTTATCGGCAACAACAACTTTTATGTTGTTCCCCTTATTAAATGGGATCTTCATGAAACAAAACTTCAGATTAAAACTGAAGATAATTTCCGAGTGGTTGTTAAGTATCTCAATGACACCAAGAAAAGCTACTACACGTACCAACTGAAAAGCAGTAAGGGCCTGCAAGTGGTATTAAAGGGCATTGAGCCAGATGTCTCACCTGCCGAAATTGAAGATGAATTAAAAGCGAAAGGCTTTAGCGTGAAAAAAATTACAAACATTTTTAATAAAAACAAAATTCCGCAACCTCTTTTCAAAGTCGAGCTTGAACCAGAAAGCAAATCTTTGAAAAAGAACGAAGTGCATCCAATATACAGTCTGCAGCTTCTTCTGCACCGCAGGATCACTGTGGAAGAGCCGCACAAGCGGAAGGGTCCGGTACAATGCACCAATTGCCAAGAATATGGCCACACCAAGTCCTACTGCAACCTGCGTGCAGTCTGCGTAGCTTGTGGCGAGCTTCACGACGCAGCCCTTTGTCCAGCAAAGAATGACGACCCAAGCTCAAAAAAATGTGGTAACTGCGGAGGAAACCACACCGCTGCCCAGTGTATAAGGAGTTAAAAGGCAGGTTCAATCAACGCATAGCCTCTGTAAGATCCACCAATGCACCGAAAGCATTTACATCCTACCACATGACTGCTTCATTCGCCCCAGCAAACACGATCAAGGGCGTCTCTTTTGCCAGTGCTTTAAAATCTGGTCTGGCAACAGGAACCCCCAACAACAATGCCATGCACAGTACCACAAACGCCGAACATGGTGCAAGTTCAGCAGCCTGCGATGCACCCACAAAGCAACATGGAATCGATGATACTATCCATGCAGCAATCCATGATGGATTTTATGGCATTTATTCAAAAAACTATGCAAGAGTTAATGCGAAACCAAAATACTCTAATACAAATGCTCGCTTTGTAGCAGGCAAAATAATAAACGGCTAACATGCGTATTATTCTGTGGAATGACACAAACTAGAACTTTCTCATTTCCTATTAGAGAAACATATCGACATAATGCTGCTCTCAGAAATCAAATACCAGGATTTGTTTTTTACGCTACTAATCATCCAGACGGCAAAGCCCATGGCGGAACTGGCATCCTTATTAGAGAACGCATCAAACCCCATCTTTAAAGTAGGTTTTCAACAAATTACTTGCAAGCTACAGCTGTAAATATTCAAATTGGGAGCGGTAATATCACAGTTGCTGCCGTCTATTGCCCCCCTCGGTTTTCCATAACTGAGAGCCAGTTCATAAACTTCTACAACTCACTGGGTACGCGTTTTCTAGCAGGAGGAGACTACAACGCCAAGCATACACACTAGGGATCTCGGCTAGTGAATCCTAAAGGGAAACAGTTGTATAACGCAATCATCAAGCCGAGCAACAAACTGGATTATGTCTCTCCGGGTTGGCCAACAGACTCAAGAAAGCTGCCACATCTAATCGACTTTGCAGTGTTGAAAAATGTGCCACGAAATCTGGTAAATGTCAAATCACTCATGGATCTATCATCGTACCACTCACCTGTACTCCTAAAACTTCAACAACACCCGCTTTACATCGAGCATCCTACTAGGCTTACGACGTACAGAACCAACTAACCATCAAACCTAAGCACTCCAACCGAGATAGTTATGCCAATAGGAAACCCTTCAGGCCAGTGGGCACGAAATGATGAAGACAGGTCGAGCACTTTCGCCGCCCACCTACAAAATGTGTTCCAGCCAAATCCGGCGACTAACTCATTCGTACTACCGCCTATACCAAGTGGCGCCCTAACACGCACTGAACCACTGAAATTTCGAACAAACGAAATCGCTGTGCTCATCAAAAAGGAAATCTCCAGGCTGCGACCAAATAACTCCAAAAATGATCATCGAACTCCTTTATTGTGCTATCTGCGTCGTTTGCCGACTTTTCAACGCAATTACTACATTTGGCTACTTCCCAAAGAAATGGGAAAAGTCTATAATCGTAATGATACCGAAGCCAGGTAAAGACAAGTTGCAGCCATCGTCGTACAGGCCAATAAGTTTGCTATCGTGCATGTCAAAATTATTTGAAAAGCTGCTTTTGATGCGCATCGCAACTCATTTGAGGGCTCAGAACATAATTCCAGCTCATCAATTTGGTTTTCGAGAAAGCCACAAAACTATCGAGCAGGTAAACCGCATAACGTCAGAGATCCGTACTGCGTTTGAACGTCGGGAATATTGCACGGCAATATTCCTCGATGTTGCCCAAGCATTTGATCGAGTTTGGCTTGACGGCCTCATGTACAAAATCAAACTATTGCTCCCTGGGAATACCCACAAGATTCTTGAGCCATACCTATACAACAGAGTATTCTCAGTGAGATGCAACGCTACCACGTCGGACGATTATGCCATAAAAGCGGGAGTGCCACAAGGCAGCGTGCTCGGACCAACATTATATGTCTTATACACTGCAGACGTCCCAACAAGCCAGCGATTGACAACCTCCACATTTGCCGATAATACTGCGATTCTTAGTCTCTCCAAATGCCCATTGCAAGCAACCTCAAATCTTTCTGTTAATCTGGAGGCCATAGAGAAATGGCTATCAGATTGGCGTATCGGAATAAATGAACAAAAATGCAAACAAGTAACGTTTACTCTAAACAGACTAACTTGCCCGCCTTTGCTACTGAACAACACGCAAATTCCACAAGCTGATGAAGTAACTTATCTTGGCGTCCACCTCGATAGGCGACTTACTTGGCGAAAGCATATTGAGGCCAAGAAAGTTCATTTAAAACTAAAAGCTAGCAGTCTCCATTGGCTATTATGTATTCGATCTCCCCTTTGTCTGGACTATAAGGTCTTACTCTACAACTCAACTATAAAGCCAATCTGGACCTATGGCTCTCAGCTATGGGGGAACGCAAGCAGCAGCAACATAGATATTATACAGCGAGCTCAATCCAAGATCTTGAGAACTATCACTAGGGCACCATGGTATATTCGAAACGAGCACATCCACAAAGATCTTAATATTCTATCTGTTAAAAATGAAATAGCGCAGCAAAAAGCGAACTACAACATTAAACTCACGACGCACCCAAACTATCTAGCAAGAAGCTCAACCAGAGTTAGTAGCCGAACCCGACTCAGGCGAAATGATCTTCCAACCCAGCAATAAATCCTCAGGGCCCTGCAAACCAAATACAGTCACACCAGACTGTTAGTTATGTTATTATAATAAGATTTGAACACTTATTGTTAGTCTCTATTCGAGAAGATTCAATAAATAAAGTAGATATGTAAAAAAATTAAATTTAAAATTTCTTTGTTATATGTTCGTTAAAATAATTACTTACTTATTTGAAACTTTTGCAGTTTTATTGGAAAAACCAAGTCGCCTTAACCTTTTTTCGTACGCGAAAATTCCAAAAATTGAAAACAAACCTAAAACAAAAAAATTTAAAAAAGGATATTAAAAAAATATTATTTTTTATATATTGTACGTTAAAATAGTTACTTAATTAATATGTTAAAAGACATTCAAAAATATTTGCAACTTTTCAAGTTTTATTGAAAAACCCAAGTGGCCTTAACCTTTTTTCGCGTACTGTATGTACCAGTAGCGCACAGAGGGAGTCAAGTGGGTTCATTTGCCCCGGTCCCCGCGGGGTAATCAAGGGGCCCCGGTCAACCGATGAAAAAAAGAATGAAAAAACGGGAAAAAAAATTGGTAAACGCAGAAAAATTCCTAAAAATTTAGTTTAGATTAACTAGATAGAGTTCGCACATTGATTAACAACTATCAAGATATTGTCGCTTCTCTAAAAAAAGTTCTTGAAATGGGCTTGTTACCAGAAATTCAGGTAGACGTTGCTACTTCGCTCAAGTGGCTTCAGTCTTTTGACTTCATCCTTTTGACAAACATTTGGTACAAATTTTTGCAATACCTTTGAGACGCAATGTATTTCAGAGCGCTGAGGAACGCTTTAAAGTTCAAGTCTTCTTCCCACGTGTGGATCTCTTGATGAATGAGCTCAGCGAACTGCATTCTAGGATATCAGAATTATCGAAGCTCTTCACACAGCCACAGGGTAGTGTAGGATCTCGCATACGCTGCACATAAATATGAAATTGCCGGAGCTGATTTACAAGAGCCTTCTATCACAGCAGCAAGTGCAATGAAAATCGCGCAACCGAATGATTTTGTTGAGAGTGATCTGTGAGACGAAAGCGATTTGTTGCATAGGATTCGCAAAGATGTGAAATGGGATACCAATTCTGCCTTGGAGCTACTGAACCTCATATCTGCGTGTGGGTATAAGAATGTTTTGCCATAACTATGTATCGCATTGAGACTTTTACTTGTTTTGCCACCATCTTTTGCTTCCGAAGAAAAAGCCTTCGGCAAGCTTGGTCTAATCAAAAATAAATTGAGATCCACCATGGGCGAGTTTTATCAGTTTTGAGAAGATTATTGAAGAGTTAAGTACACGATAGGCAAGGAAAAGCCTGGATTAAATTGTTGTAACATTTATCAGCTGGTATATTGTTTGATCAATCTTCTGAAATGTAAAATTTATGTCACGATAACTGTACAGTAGGGTGTCCCTTATATTTCAAGTTCGATATTTTTTTACGCATACCTTCTTAAAAGTTTCGTAATAACCTTATATTGTCTAGAAAAAAATATTACTTCAATTTATAAACGATAACCCGTGCCGACTTGCTATTTAAACTTGTACATACAAGTTGGGTAAGTACTGCGCTATGACTTGTTACTACTTGTTTTACTTGCCATTTTACCCGTGATTTTTGAGACAATTAGGGCTCCATTGTTTAGTGCGTAAACATGTCGGTGGAATTACGGAGTGATAAACAAAATATTTCCCTTATCGGATTGCCTAGCTACCAAATAAATGGTGCCAAAACTGATCTTGAATTCTGAACTCAGCTTGCCGGACGTTTCCTGCCATGAACAAAGTTCAAAAAGAGGTATAAAGAATCTCATAACACCTTAACTACAATAGTTCCACACCTAGATCGTTGCTAGTTAAGCATAAGAGATTCCGTTTACATTCTTAATGCGGTGGTAAAAGCGATGGGTCTGAGCAGCGATGATTTCTCTATTTACAAATCCTCGATTCAGCGAATTCGTACTGAAACTAGAAAATCAAGGGCAAAAGCAATAAAATCTGACTCCCAAAACAATGTACCCGACGTAGTCACAGTCCATTGGGATGGAAAAGTACTACCCGGGTTTTATGAACGGAGTTCAAAAGAAGAACGATAGCCAGTTATTGCTTCATTTGACGATAGAGAACAGCTTCATGCAGTGTTGAATCTAAAAAGTTCTGCTGGACAACATCAAGCTAAGGCTGTCCTAACAGATCTCTTTGACAGGAACCTTTACGATTAAGTACAAATAATGTGCTGCGACACAACAGCTTCCAATACGGGCCATTTCAATGGAGCCTGTGCTATTTTGGAGCAAACTTTAGAAAGAGAATTGTTGCTTTTCGCCTGTCGTCATCATGATTATGAATTGCTTCTAAAAGCTGTCTTTGAAACCAAGATGAAGCAAATTAGTTCAAAAAGTTCAGAGAAAACTGGAAAAACATTGTTTCTAGTAAAATTAAACCAACTCTTAATTTTGTAAAAGAACGTGTTGCCGAGACAGACATTCAAGCTTTATTACTATTTATAAGGCAGAATTAGACAAAGGTTTTGTAAGAGATGACTACCGCGAATAGGTCGAACTGTGTGTTATATTTTTAGGAGGAGACACAGAGGAAATATTAAAACTAAGGCCCCCCGGAGCTATGTATCAGCCAAGCTGGACGGCGAGAGTGATCTATTCTTTAAAAATATGTTTACTTCAGTCTCAGAATGACTGCGAAGGACAAAAAGGCCCTACAAGATGTTTGCTTATTTGTCGTAATGTTGTATGTTAAGCCTTGGCTCGAATGCACAGTGGGGACCAAGATTTGCGCTTCTTGAAGATGTTAAAAGAGTTCTAAAAAGTTGACGCAACAATTTCTAAAGCTTCTATAAGCAAGTTTAGCCATCACTTGTAGTATTTATGTGAAGAGACAGTCATTCTATCACTATTTGGTGATCAAGTTGATAACCAAACTAAGAAGAAAATTATTGCCAACTTTAATAAGGACAAAACCTCAGATTTTAGCAAACGCTATGACCCGTTGAAGGAAGAAAAAGTTGTTTGCTAAGGTAAATTGTTTTTTTTTTATATTTCCATAATTGTTGATTATTTTTATTTGTTATTTACCTTATTTTTTTCTGGAAAAACTGGATCACTGGATGATTTCGTATCGATGTGATGTATCCTCTTGGAATAAAACAGCTGACTTTCTGGAAGATAAAAAAAGAATAAGTTATTTGAGAGTTGTAAATGATACTGCTGAAAGGTCTGTTAAATTAATGAAAGATTTTAACCAACTTATCACGGCTGAAGAAGAACTAAAAGAGTTCTTAGTGCGCTGTGTTCAGGAACATAGAAAATTGTATCCGGACTGTAAAAAAACTACTCTAAAAAAGATACTCTGAATAATTGGTATTATTTTATGTTTTTAATTAAAGATTAATGTTCATCTAATTCATTATAGTGATTTTATAGCAGACCGAAATTTCAGGACAAAACACGTTTTTTACTAAACTTTGAAGCTCGGTCGGCACGGGTTGCAATTATAATAGATTGATAAAATTTTATATTTAAGTACCTTATAGCATTACTAAAAAATATAAAGGGTATGCATTTCGAAATTCAAAAAAAAAATTTGTTTGTCATATAAGGGACACCCTACTGTACAGTGACATTAAAAATTATATTATTATAAAGAAGTAGGGAGCCAGGCAGACGTCGTTCTGCCCAAACTTTTTGAATACTCTTAAAATGTATAAACATCGTAAGATTCTGTAGTTGGTTTATCTAGAGAATCATAAGATTTTTGTATTAGTTGACGTTCATGACTCTCTAAAAAGCCGTATGGACGAAATTAAGTATTCTTAAATGTACTATACCCGGTGTTGAACAATTTTCAACTATGCAATATTCACGATATTCACGTGCGTATATCTCACGAACCAATACACACAATCACCTCGCAATAGACTTAAAACCTCTGCTATAATACAAATTAAATGCATGCATATTGAAACATCAATAGCCGCAATATATGTTCCTCTAAGATCTACTTTAAAAGAAGACGACTTTAAGCTGTTCTTTCAAAATCTCGGCAGTCACTTTTTAGCAGGCGGTGACTACAACGCTAAACATCCGTGGTGGGGATCTAGATTTCTTTCTAAATGCATTAACGCTAAGAACTATTCAACATTAAGCACCGGAAAACCTACAAATTGGCCAACAGATCCTAGAAAAATTCCAGATCTATTAGACTTTGTAGTATACAATGGCGTACCACAACATCAACTCCACATTGAAGAAAACTTTGAATTAAGCTCAGACCACTCTCCAAGTACAGTGACCTATGGTGCAACTGTGACATTAAAAAATCGGCCATACAAAATCATCACAAGGCGATCTAACATCGCAGATTTTAAAAACTTGCTTGAAAGCAAAGTACACCTGACGTACCACTTAAAACAGGAGATGAAATTGATTCAGCAATTGAAACCCTCACTAAGGCAATTCATGAGGCTGGAGTTTTTTGCACCCCACAATCAAGCGCGAATCATTCCAACAAACCATATCTGTCCCTGGAGCTGAGGCAATTAATTAAAAACAAAAGGAAACTCCGAAAGAAGTGGCAACCAAGCCGAAGCCCAATTGATAAACAGTTGCTGACTAAAGCTATTAAAGAACTTAAGCAAAAATTATGAGAACTAAAAAATGCTGCAACATCAGAATATCTTAAAAGCCTTGACCCATGCACACCAGATCTAAGTTATAGTCTTTGGAGAGCAACCAGTTACTTGAAGCGGCCAAGCAGAAGGAAAACGGCAATAGTTGACAATAATGGTAGACTGTGTAAAAGTGATAAGAAAATTGCGGAAAGATTTGCACAACATATCCACTCAGTGTTCCAACCTAACTTGGAATTCGACCAGGAAACAGTGATAGAGGTTGACAATTTTCTTAGCTCGGCTTGCCAGATGAGTATGCCCGCAGAAGTGCAAGCTGAAATTTGGAGTATAAATACCAAGAAAGCACCCGGCTATGACAAAATTGATGGTACAACAATTAAAAACTTGCCACCAAAATGCATAAGACTTTTGTCGTATATCTATAATGCCATGCTCAGACTTGAATACTATCCAACTCAATGGAAATGCGCTGAACTAATTATGCTGCCAAAACCAAACAAGCCTGAACAACACGCGTCATAATATCGTCCCATTAGTTTGCTGGTGACATTCGCTAAGGTATTTGAAAAAATACTTTTTAGAAGAATGTCAGTGGTTTTAGAGGACACCAACATCATACCCGAACTTCAGTTTGGGTTCAGAAGAGGCCATGGCACAATTGAACAATGCCATCGTATTGTTCAAAAGATAGTTCCTCAAGGTATACTCCTTGGGCCAGTGCTCTACACAATTTTTACTGCGGACCTTTCAACAAATAACAATGTTGAAGTTGCAACCTATGCGGATGATACAGCAATTATTTCAAACAGCACAATTCCGGCAATGGCGTCCCAAAATTTACAAGAGCAACTCGGTCTTATTGAAACATGGCTGAAAAAATGGAGAATTTTAGTAAACACGCAAAAATCAGTCCAAATTACGTTCACACTGTAACGAGGAAAATGCCCTCTTGTGACGTTAAATGGTATGTCCATACCGGATGAAGATTCTGTCAAATACCTTGGAGTGCATTTGGATCGACGACTCACGTAAAATTAAAACCAAAAGAATGTATTGGCTTTTAGGTCCGCGATCGCAGCTTAGTTTGGAGAATAAACTTCGGTTTACAAAGCAGTACTCAAGCCGGTCTGGACGTATGCCATGCAGCTCTGGGGGACGCCGAGCAATTCAAATATCGAAATCCTGCAAAGATACCAATCTATAACTCTAAGAAACATTGCAGGCGCTCCTTGGTATGTAACCAACAAAGAAATACACAAAGATTTGAATGTTCGTTTTGTCAAAGATGAAATAAGCAAATCATCGTTAAGATATTTGGAGAGACTGTCAAACCATGGAAATTCGTTGGCTCTTAACTTACTGGATAATAGCTTAGACGTCTGAAAAGATTTCACATTCTGGGTCTTCCAGATAGATTTGCATAAGAAAATAAAACTAGCTGTCTAAAATGTTTTTCCCATCAAAGCTCGAATCTTGTTCGAAAAATATTTGCCCATAGTTGGTTGACGTGCGAATAAAATAACAGTATATTCGAAGACTCAAGAAATGTCTGGTTTTTCAGTTGGTCATTGAAATAGACACACTTGACATTTTCTAGTCTTCTGGAGTAAAATGCAATTGTTTTGATTGAAAAAATTCTGAAAATAAACAAATCAATTGTTTTCGAGCAATATTTAAACCAAAAATGGGAAAAGCTACTGTTATGAGCTTATTGGAACGTCCAAAAATAGACTTCTTTCACTCGCAAGGAATATCCAATCGAAACTTTGTAAAAGAGTTACAGCGCAGTTCCAGAACTGTTAATAGATATTTAAAGGATCTAGAGGCATATGGAGCACACTTCAAAGGGGGAAAAAAGCACTTACCAATTCGACTAAGTCAGCAGCTCAGATTAAGGAATTAGCCGTACAGCCGTGTTCAGCGTACAATAAGAAATGCAGTACAACTGAATCGTCTAAAAATAAAGAAAAAAAACAAAAATTATTATCACGATTTACGAAGAAATTAATTAAATTAAAGCCGCCATCACAGCCAAGATGGTGGTGTCACGGTATGGTATTAGGTCAATTGTTCCATAAAACTTGATGTCACCTTTTATGGAACAATTGACCTAATATTTATCGATCATAAGATGAACGCCGAGCGCTTCAAAACATTGTTAGAGTCCGTATTTCCAAAATTAAGCGATCTATTTTGGACCAATTCCATAGATTTTTCCACAAGATAATGCTCCTATTCATAACGCTCGTGTAGTAAACCCGCTTTTTTTTGATTCAAAACGTAAATATCATGACTTGGCCACCTGGAGAATATCCAGATCTTTACGTAGTTGAAAATATTTGGGGCTGGCTTAAAAGGAAGATATACGAAGGGAGAAAGCAATACGCAGATAAGGAAACATTAGCTGCAGCTATTAAGCGTGCTTGGAGCAAATTTCCCTGACCTACATAGATTCCCTGTATCAATTTATAAAGGACCGGATATATGAAGTTATTAGTAATAAAGGAGGCAAAACGAAGTTATATGCTGTCGTCAAGTAGGGACGTGCGGCGCGGAAGCCTGGACCATGTCGCTAACTGATGCAGCTGCCTTGGGAGCTTGCGAGAGGAAAGTACTGCGCAAGATCTTTGGTCCTATTCGAGTTGGCGATGACTACCGCATCCGCACCAACCCGGAGCTGTATGAGATCCTCAACGACATGGACGTTGCTCAGCGTATCAACATCCAGCGGCTTCGCTGGCTCGGACATGTCGTTAGGATGGACGAGGATGCTCCAGCTAGACGTGTGTTCGATGCGGTAGTCAGCGGCCGTCGGCGGAGAGGACGACCGTGTTTGCGTTGGAAAGACCAAGTGGAAGGGGCCCTGTCTTCGCTCGGTGTGACCAACTGGAGAAGGCGCGCGCAATGCAGAGGCGCCTGAAGAGATGTTTTAAGGCAGGCCGTAACCCGGTAATCGCGTTGTTATGGCCACATAAGAAGAAGAAGAAGGAGGCAGTACTCATAACTGAATTTAATTTTTCTTTATTGCTAATAAGTCAAATAATTACTCCAACTATAATTTGAAGTTAGAAATAAGTTATTCTCTTCAAAAAAATTAATGATTCTAAGTGCGTCTATTTTATTGACCAAGAAAAAAGTGCCTTATTTTAAGTAGCAATAAGAAAATGTTTGAAAAACTAAATTTTTTTAACTTTTTATGATTACTTAATTATTATACTTGAAGTATGATTCAATAACCAAGGTTTTTGCATATCAATTTTTTTTCAATCATCATTAAAACTAGAGATAATAAACAAATTTTAATTCATGTAAGCGTGCGTCTAACCTATGACCAGCAGTCTTTTTAATTAATTGGCCGATTGTGATGAAATATATTTTTTTTTATAGACAATTTTATTGTTAATAATAAACAACAGTTAGCGGTCGCTAACATTTGTACAAGTAGTTTTTTTGTTTTTCCATTAACATACCAAAATTTGACTGTTTATTTTGGCTCAACAGAATAGGTTCAATAGTATTTGCCTTCAATTTGTGAGCGATAAGTGTTTATCAATTTAGAGTAATTGCAGCTATTATTATGTAAAATGGGCCGCGGAACTCAACTAAGTGATTTTTGAAAAGGTAGAATAGAAGGATATGTCGAATCTGGTCTAAGTCACCGTCAAATCGCAAAAAAAAATTTGATTGAAGTCAAAATGTTGTGATTAATTATCTTCGAAATACCTCGAACTATGGCAATAACATGAAAGGAGGTGCAAAATACGCGACAACTGGAACAGCCAGAAGGCATATTATTAGAACAGCATCCAATTCAACTCGCTCAGCTGCCAAAATCAAGGAAGCATGCGATGTTAAGGCCAGTCTGGCGACTGTGAAACGCATAATTCGTAGGGCAAAACATTTGAGGAGGTTGAAAATGAAAAAAAAAACACCTCTTAATGATGTGCGTAAAGCTGCACGCCTTCAGTTTGCTCAAGATCATATGTCATGGAAGGAGGAATGGAACACTGTCGTGTTTTCCAATGAGAAAAAATTAAATCTGGTCGGTCCGGACGGGTATAATTACTACTTCCTTGACCTACGAAAGGAAGAATGTGTTTTAAGTCGCCACCACTCTTGTGCAGGTGGAATAATGGTGTGGCGAGGCATATCCTATTATAGGACTTGTGAACTGCAGTTTGTTTAATCAAATATGAATGCAAATGTGTACAAAACTGTACTACAAAAGAGTTTTCCACAATTTTTCAATGTGTTTCACCGGCTGTCATGAACATTCCAGCATGACAACGCACCCATTCACACAGCAAGAGTGATAAAACAGTGGATTGCAGGCCAGAACGTAAGATTGCTCGAATGGGCACCATACTCCCTGGACCTAAATATTATGGAAAACGTTTGGGCACTGTTGTCTCGAAAAGTTTATGAGGGTGGGAGACAATTTAAAGACACAGAGTCCTTAATTGACGCCATCAAAAACGCCTGGACAGAGATTTCTCTTGGAGTTATCGAAAACTACTATAAATCTGTGCAAATTGGATATATATAAAGTTATACTAAAAAAAAGAGCATACTAATTACCAAATTATAGCGAAAAAGTATATATTTTTATTAAAAATAAACCATACTGTGAATAATTACTTTTTATATTTTTATTACTTATTCGAATCTCTTGAACCTATTCTGTTGAGCCAAAATAAACAGTCAAATTTTGGTATGTTAATGGAAAACAAAAAAAAAAAAAATTACTTCTACTAATGTTAGCGACCGCTAACAGTTGTTTATTATTAACAATAAAATATTCTATAAAAAAAAATATATTTCATCACAATCGGCCAATTAATTAAAAAGATATGATCCAATAACTTTTATAGAAATCGTGAACCTATTCAGTTGAGCGGCACTGTATGTAAAAGCCCAAATACTGCTTATGGAAGAGCAAAACCAATACATGCGAAAGAAAAACACTAACACATCTAAAGCGCAGCGTTTTTCATGTTACTAAGGCACACACAAAAAAAACAACAACAAAATTACAGCGAAAATCAGCGCTTCAATAACGAATCTGTTATTAATAAAAAAAAAAACAATTTAGCGAGTTCTTTCTCTTACTTAGCACAGATTCGTTATTGAAGCGCTGATTTTCGCAGTAATTTTGTTGTTGTTTTTTTTGTGTGTGCCTTAGTAACATGAAAAACGCTGCGCTTTAGATGTGTTAGTGGTTTTTTTCGCATGTATTGGTTTTTGCTCTTCCAAAAGCAGCATTTGGGTAAAAGCCCATACATATGTATGTACGTGTAAGACACTGCGTACTAATAGGCAATAGTTTAAAATTAAATTAATAAAAAAAAAACAATTTAGCGAGTTCTTTCTCTTACTTAGCACAGATTCGTTATTGAAGCGCTGATTTTCGCAGTAATTTTGTAGCTGTTTTTCGTGTGTGTGGCTTAGTAACATGAAAAACGCTGCGCTTTAGATGTGTTAGTGTTTTTTTTTCACATGTATTGGTTTTTGCTCTTCCATAAGCAGCATTTGGGTAAAAGCCCATACATATGTATGTACGTGTAAGACACTGCGTACTAATAGGCAATAGTTTAAAATTAAATTAATTTACATGCGAAAAAAAACACTAACACATCTAAAGCGCAGCGTTTTTTGATGTTACTAAGGCACACACGACAAACAGCAACACAATTACGGCGAAAATCAGCGCTCCAATAACGAATCTGGTCTAAGTTAGAGAAACAACTGGCTAAATTGTGTTTTTTTTATTAATTTAATATTAAATTATTGCCAATTAGTACGCAATGTCTTACACGCATTTGGCTAAGCTGTGTGTGCTGCACCAATACTTTGGCAGCCACTGAATGCAAAAATAAAATCACTGTCACTTACCTTAAAGTGTATGATTTCTTATAATGTTAATCGTTGCTTCATTTATTATTACTTATTAATACTTTATAAATATCTATAATTATTTAACTTCTAATGAAATTTTTAGTAATACCACACTGGACGAACGTACACACGTGTTAATTGTTTGACATCAATACGTAAATGAAAAATAGGAACAATAGAAAAGGCAATCAATCGTATTACTTCGTGCGCATCTCGTCTAACACACACACACATGCATGCACACACGACACGGCGCTTAACACTTTCGCAGCAGCACAAAGCAAAAACCAAAAAGAATAAGAACCGTTTGCATACAATGCATAAAAAAAGTCTGCGCACAAGTTGGTAAATTTTTAATGTAATGTTAGATAACAGCAGCGGCAGAAAAGAAGACAACTTCAAAGCAACATCCAAAATTGCACAGTGGGACTAAGTGGGCATATAATTTTATTGACATATACATTGGTATTTGTATTAAAATAAAAGCCATTATTATCACAATAGAACGTTTGTACAATTTTTTAAAAATAATATAGCGGGGTGCCACAGAAATCGTTATTGATTTTGGCAACGGTTTGAAATCAAATCAATAAAAAAATCCGTAGGTGCCACAGAAATCTTATTGATTTCATTTTTCGGACAATTAAATTCGAGTGTTTACGCTTTTGCTAGAATGGCAGCAAAGGGTTGCAACCATGCAAAAATTGTTTTAGAACATTTAGACACTTATTCAAATGCATGTTTATTAACAGTGATCCAATAAAGTTTTTTTTTATTACATTAAACGATAATTATCAGCATTTTTTGTATCATTTTGCTTTCCATTTGTGTGAGAATGGCAAAATGGGTTTTTTGCATTTGAAAATTTTCACAAAGATAGAGCATAAATTTTAACATGCCAATTCCGAGATTGTTAGCCATTGATGCCTTAAAAAAAGGCAGCTGTACGAAGAAAAGGTGGAGCGTAAACTGCTCAGAGACGTATAAGACCCCTTGCACACTGCTGACACCACGTAAGCATATTATGTAGTTAATTTTCTGGGTGTTAGCAACTTTTTATTTTTATCTATGTATGTTAACAGCTTCCGCTATAACTATCGCATTGATAAGCAGACATTTTTAATGATACTAGATTTGATTAAGAACGACTTGCCAGGATCATCAATATCACCAGCATTGCGTTTTTTGGAAGTCGGCTCTTATCAGAGGGTCATTGGAAAAGACAAAGACTTGGCAGTGCCCAGGCAATCTGTCGGCAAAATTTTAAGAAATTTGCTTCCGCTTTTGGAATACAAACTTTGCTCGCGATTTATTTAATTGGACCAAAATGCGGATAAAATATTAATATACATTTTTACGGAAAGTTCGGCATTCCAGGAGTTGTAGGGTGCATTGATGGCACTCACATAAAAATAATGAAACCAAACGATGCCAAACACCACTTTCTAAACCGGAAAGGCTTTTTTAGCATAAATGCCATGATTGTAAGTACAACACTAATTAGTGAAAATGTGCCGTTTTGTCTTGGCTGTTTTTGTAATAGTTTTTACTTTAAAAGATTTGCTACTGGGACCTACAAAACATATACGTGGATGCAACAATGCCTGGTGCAACACATGACTCTTTCGCATGGAACCTGAGCGCTGCTTGTGAATACTTTAAGCAGAAGTATGACAACGGTTTTAGCAGCGGTTGCCTTTTTGGTGACTCTGGTTATCCTTTGAAGCCGTATTTGTTGACTCCATACAAAAGTCCAGTGCCGGGAACAAATCAACATTTTTTAATCTTCGGCATGCATCAGCTCGAAATGTTGTGGAACGGACAATAGGTGTCCTATTGTATCACCCTGCCAAGGTTACTACAATTATAAATGTATGCTGCGCATTACACAACATTTGCCGTCAGCAAAATGAAGCAGAATTCCATTATGATCCACCTACCGATGGAAACAATAGAGCAAATGATGACGATAGCGTAACGCTGACCTGATGGATCCTCTTGAAAGTAGACTTAATATTCGAGATGATATTGCCAATAATATTCAAAGACGTTAAACGATCAATAAAAAGCTCTTTTGTTTACAAAAATTATTGCTATTTAATTTTTAATTAAATTGTTTAAAATTTCTTCCATTGCTTGGTTATGCCTTTTACTTTCTTGTGGCTGCTGCTGCATGAGGCTGCGCAAATCATCGCCCAGTGCCACCAGCGCCTGGTTGCCAACCTCTGTGGCAATCTTTAATTGCTCTAATTCTAAATGGATTTTAGCCATAGTCGCATTTTCTTCCGCGACAAGCGATGCCAATGAATCACCTTTCCGTGCGGACGGGTTTCTCAACGAACTGCTGAGACGTCCCTGCGGCATCAGAATCTATATTGACGGCCTTTTCTGGACTTTCTGTAATATAAGAGTTCTGTGTACATGTGTATATGCAAATAATTGTACAATAATGATTACCTTCCATGGCAGCATGCTCTTCCAATACTTGCATGGGCTTTTCTGGCAATCCAAAAGTTCTTGTTGCGCCTATTCCATACACCGCCTGGTGGAGCTGGAGGATTGCAGCAATTGCCTCTTTTGTGGCCGTCAATTGTTTTTGTCGAAAAGGTCCGCCTCCAGTGGCTCGACTTTCCCTCTTGTTCTCAGAATTTTTTTTTTAATGGAATGCTTCCAATCCTTCCAAACCTGCGAATGAATTTTTATAAATTGGCATGTTTTAATATTATTTTGTTATTCTTACGCGTTGCCATTCCTCTACCGATTTGATGGGCGGCCCATTTGCATTTAGGGTATCGGTTAGCTCAGTCCACGCAGCCGCGACTGCCACCTTGTCACCACGCGTGATGTTCTTGGCCATATCTACATGCATTTCCATAAAGTTTATGAAAATAGCATCCTGCTGTGGAGTTTTGTGTTTTCCCCTAAGAAATAAAATGTATTAACATTAATTTAATAATTATTATGCATTAACATTGATTAAATAATTATTGTACTTACATTTTTATCTCGAGTGTATTTAAAGTAACTGTAAAGTCCGTTATTGACATTCACAAGCATGCGTAACACCCCGTACATTGCCACTTTGTAGGATAAAGGTGCACAGCACATATTTATATAACTTTCCATTAAATTCGTAGTTTTTCATAATGGCAACATAGTTAAAATAAAAAAACAATTTTTTAACTATCATTTAACAAAAATAATTACTTCGAAATGCTATTATTTAGTACCGCACTATGTGGCAACTCCTTTGTAGAATAGATTTTGAACGTTGACACAGAATGGCAAATAAACCAACGATTTTAATAACGTTTTTGTAAAAATGAAAATCATGAATTAAAACATTAGATTTAGCAAAACATAAAGAAGCAGATATTTTATAAATTGAATAAACTTTCCAAATAAGTAAGGGGTTATTTCTATAAATTAGTTTTTATTAATGAATTTAATCAAATCTCAAAAAATTTTGTCAACGGTTTTGAAACCGTTGCCAGTCATGTCTGTGGCACCAAGAATTGGAATTGCAACGAAATTGAATCAAATTGGTTTTCTGTGGCACCTCTGATATATTTATATATATAGGGTTCGTATTTTTTAAAAATGAGCAAGGTGCGAACGTTACCATCAATGGCGCACGCTATCGGACCATGTTAACGGACTTTTTGCTGCCTGAAATTGTTGCCCGTGATCTCGACGACATTTGGTTCCAACTGGATGGCGCTCCGGCCCACATTGCTAATGAAACAATGGCTCTATTGCGCGGTCAATTTGGTGAGCGATTAATTTCACGTACGGGACCCGTACCTTGGCCGCCAAGATCATGCTATAACACACCGCCCGACTTTTTCTTTGGGGTTACGTAAAGTCAAAAGTTTACGTGGACAAACCAGCAACGATTGAGGCCTTGGAAGCCAACATTACTCGTGTTATTGGCCAAATACTAGTGGAAATGCTTGAACGAGTCATGGAAAATTGGACCTTCAGGATGGACCATTTAAAACGCAGTTGCGGCCAACATTTAAACGAGATTATTTTTAAAAAATAAATGCCATAAAATATCCTTTCACCCATTATATGTATATATATTTAAGAATTTATATTTTTCTTAATTTTAAGAAGAAATCTAATACAATAAATACGCTGTTAAAATTATATTTTTCATTCACGTATTTATAATTCATACATATATGCAATTATACAGAAAAAAATTAATTTTTTGTTTTTTACTACGATACTTTATTTTTTAAACGTTTTCAATATCTCGACGAATACATTTTATAATTGTTTATTACTTTAAAATTAAACCACATAATGGTATGCAGTTAATTAAATATAATACTTTGTTAAATAATACCAAAGAATATAGAACTACTAGTTCCATATTCTTTAATAATACTTTGTAAAAATTATTTAAAATATACAAATTTATTCCTTAATATTAAAAAAGAGGCTTTAGTTTTCCATCATAGAATATTGTGCCTATTTTTTTTTATTGGTTCCATTATAAAAATTATTTAACTAATTCATACATTGCTTTAAGTTTAGTTTTTCAAAAAGCAAATGAGCCGATGTTTTGCCGGCGGCTTTTTGCTTCGGTGTCACGCATGAAGGCGACATAGAATAAAAGCAGCGCTTGCCAGCAACTTATTCTAAAACTATATTGCAGAAAAGTGATAGAAAAACTTTTGTAGATAATTTACAGCTAAATCAAAAAAATTGTTAACATTATTTGTGCAATTATTTATTTAAATTAATTGTATTTGTGTTCGTAACAAATTTTGTGCGCAGACTTTTTGACTCATTTTACGCAATGTTCCTTCCTTTTACCACTTATCACTGCCAATTTAAATGCGCCATTTTATAATTTTCTTCAAATTACTATTTTAAACAATTGCAGTTATTTGCCTCTTTTATTTACATTTCTGTTAATGCGAGCAAAACTCATACAAACAAACATTTCTTTGTGTGAGTAAGCAGCGCAGTTATCAAAAGCGCACGAGAAAAAAGAAACGCAGGCAAAATCGAGAGAGAAAGAGAGAGATCGAACCGTGCTTTAAACAACTGCGCTATGTACCCTACATCCAATGTTAATGCGGCATTTATGATTCATGTGCACAGTTTGTAACAGGCCTCAGCTAGAGTGACAGATCGAAATAATCAACATTGACGCCGGTAAAAAAGTTGAGCTTGAGTCTATTTAATTATGTTGAAATTTTTCTTCCTTGACAACGAGCATAATTTTCCTTTATTAAAATATATATATGCATATCCTGCTATATATCTGGGCCATTTTATTTAACAAATTTATTTTATTGCTTCATCTTGCTTAGTCTAAAAAACAAAATGCCATAAACCTTTTTTTTTAATCCTTAAAAGCAGTGTAACTGCATGGAGTAGAAAAAACGAACGAGTATTATTAACAAAGTCCACCAACACGGCTGTAGTGCATCTTACAGTCGACCAGCCTCGAACTTCTTACACTTTTTAGTTTCTCTCTTCCTTTTCGTCAATGGTCAGTGACAGCCTCTCTCTCAATAGGCAAAAAAATCGGTTGGCAGTGCTGTGAAAAAAGAAAACAAAATTGCGCCAAAATCGTGTTAACCGCGTTAAACTTAGGATTAATTAATTTATTTGCGTGTTGCAGCGGGCATAAATTATCTAACTAAGTAAATTTATATATTATTTATATAAAGTCCGTGTTAAAATTGAAAGTGCAAGTCGTTGTTGCAAATTGGCGTGTGCGTGTGTCCCGGGAAGCCTCTGAGACTCCAGCGGGCAAGTGTTTTTGTTTTGTTTTTTAAGTGCAAATCATATTAATAAAATGCGTAAAGTGCAATATGTGTAAAATATATTTGAAATAAATGCAAGTCGTTGTTGCAAATCGAAGTGTGCGTCTGTGCCGGGAAGGCTCTGAGATTTCAGCGAGCAAGTGTTTTTTTGTTTTGTTTTTAAAGTGCAATGTATGTACATACATATGTACATATGTATGTATGTTAATAAAGTCAACGTAATTTGCAACAAGTGCTAAATTTGAAAAAAGTGTTAAATATAGTTAATAAATAAAAACATTAGTGAAAAGTTAGGAATCTTAAAGTATTTTATAGCAACACGTTGGTGGCAACAATTCTGCAAGTGCAAGTAAGTAAGCAATGTTTTATTTATTATAGTATTTGTTATAGTTTTTACGCCGCTATGTAGGTGTGAGTGTGAAAGCAATCGCGACTTAAGTTCCTTCCAAGCTGGAACTAAGCGGCATTTTCAGAAAATTATTTTTGCTTTAACAAGTCGTTTTTTGGCACTTGTTGTTGTTTTTATTTACATTATTCTAACACAAAAAACATAGCGAACGTTAAACCAACGAGTAGAAACAACGGCCGTTAGCGATTACTCGCTGGTTTCGCTATTGAGCATTTATCTGGTGTGCGAGGAGTATGGAAGAAAAATCCGAACGCCTTCGTCTGCACCGCTCTAACGTATTAAGTTGTGGTTGGCTGCTGTGTTGCAAATTTTGTTTTGGCTCTTCATTCATATTGGCTTTTCGTGCAGGTGGCCTACGCACACATGCATGATTATAGAAACAAGGGGCGGGCGGACATGTGAGGTTTTTTCTATGTATTTGACCGAAAGGCGATAGTTTTGAACAGATCGTAATTTTTGTTGCTGTTTTAGTTGTTGGCAAGAAGGACGCAGGGACAATTTGTATGATTTTTAAAATGTATTCGTAGTATAAAGAGATGGCAACAATGCCATTTATGTAATTTTTTTAAACGACACATTTTCTTAAATGAAAATAAAAAAATTTCTTTTTTCTTTTACGCATTCCAATAAATATTATTAAAATTTATTATAAAGTGTCTAGCTGGATAAGATACGAAAACCGCCTCAGTGATTTTTAAAAACTTATGATGTAATTTATAACGTAACTGCGTGGTTGTGGGGTATTTACTATTGAGTGTTTACGAAAGCTGCACAATAAACAAAACGACTAGCAAAAACTGACTGTGGGGGGTTCTTGGATAATGATTAGAAGGTCACATATAAAAACAAATTTTATTTTTGGAGGCCCCTGCCATTACGGATAGAAAGACAAAATATAAAGTACACGTAGACAGACACACTCGGAGCAGATCATTTACATATTTTTGTTGCCTGGTTGTTGGGCAACATGTTGCGTCTCTACCCATCCTACCTATGAGTCCTGTCGCGCAGATCTTATCAAGACTCCCAAATTTTCTGTTACCCTATCCTCTCCCTTAAGAAATCTTAACACCATTCTATTTCATAATGAGTTTTCAAATTTATTCATAAAATTATAAACTAGTATATCGCTTCTTTGGGTGGATCTTAACAAAACTAATAGGTTTTTGTCTTAGATACAAATATGAATGTAAATGGCTTGACATTGTGTTTGCCGTTTCATAAGATACTCGTACAAACAAAATATAAAAGATGAGTGTGAAAATTTATAAGTCTTGAGATACAAAATTTAACAAATATGCTTGAAGTCATTTACCAAGTCATACGATAAAAATTACAAAAATAATACTTAATATTCATTTAACCGTTTAGCATGGTTATATGCTTGGTATTAATTTTATGGGTTTTTTTTCCCTGTTGGGTGTTGCAAAGCATTTGCGCATTTTGACACGAATTCATAGTATTTCTTTTTTTTTTTTTTGTACAATAGAAAGTAATTAGAAAATTGATCAGTATAGGTACTGATTTACAAATTTCATTTAAACAGTATTTTTTAGGTACATTTTCACAAAAGTTAAAGATCACAATAAATAACATCACTACACCAATACCACTCACCCGTACTCTAGTTGCTAGTTGGGGCAGAGCTATTATTTACTAAGATCTCTTGTTTTAGTTTTTTTTGGGTTTTATTTGTATTGTGTTAGTAGGTGTTTTTTATAAAGAGGCTAGAAAATAAATGTCTGAGCTTTAGATGTAAAGTTTGTGATTCCCTGTTGTACGCCGCCTTGTCCCTAGTGATGGAGTGCTAACTACTGCGCTGCTATGTCGAAGCTACGTTGACGTCGAAGGCTGCTCATTGAGTTGTCCAATTCGGATTACTATGTTTAGCATCAGCTAAACGCACTGTATGATTTTAAATAATTATGTCAGTAATCTGGGTTTCTTTTGGGAAGGATTTGGGGACTTTACTTACATTAGGTGGGCCTATGCCAATAAAAGATATAATTGAGACCAAAATTAGGATCGTGGTAGTTTTTGATATTTCGGCTGGCACCGGTGGTAAAGTAATCCAAACATAGGCCCAAATGGCAAATCAAATTCACTACGCACACGCGTTTTGGAACGTATATACCGACGTATATATATAAGTATCTTGGTCTTATTTTTCAAACAATGATAATGACTGGACTCTAGCACCATGTGGTAATAAAAGGTGGCTCTCAGCTTCATGTTGGATTATATATGCGTATGCAAGCCGGAAATAGTTCGCTTCTTCTTGCGCTAATGTTAAATTGACATTGAAGACTTTAGTATTTAATACTAATAAATGGGGCTGCCAGAGTTTTGTTTGCAAAAAACTACCATGCAAGTACCAAAAATGCCAAATACGCCTAATAAAGTTTTGCAACACCAATTTACTATATATTTCATTAATATAATTTTACATTCAAATTTACTAAGTTTATTTATTTCTATTAATCCTAATTATAACTATCACAAATTCGATACATAATGCAAAACAAAAATTTTTCGCAATATTAATAATTAAATTTGTGCAAGCCGAATATGTATGTTACATATAAAAGGAGTCATCGGAGACACACCAAAGTTACCTAAAATATGATCAGGGTGACTGATCTGTCTGTCCGTCCGTCTGTCCGTCTGTCTGTCTGTCCGTCTGTCCGTTTGAACGCTTAGATCTCAGAGATGGGAATAGCTAGAGAAAACAAACTTTCACATTAGATCCCATGGGAGACAAATATATTTTATTTTTTTGATATCGCGGTCAAATTATATAGCTGTTTCAGACGACATCGGAAAAAAACAAAAGTTTTAGATGGATAATTCGTTTGCTTTTGAAGATATCGTAACCAAATTTGGCACTCGAAAGTTCTTTATAGCTCCCAAGCATTATAACCAGATTTGGCATTCAGAAGTTTTTAAGATTACCTAAGCATTGCCTAAGAATTAGTGATTCAAAATTGAATTGAAATAAATAATAAATATATATATTTGTATAAGGCCAAAAAAAACATCATTTTGTCAATAAAAAAAAACCGAAAAAAAATACGCAAAAGCGTCATTTGCCGGCGCTCAAAATGAAAAATCTATGGTAAAAATAGAAAAAAATCCCCAAGTACACTTTGGTTAGATGAAAAATAACTTTTATTGGCCTTCAAAATGATAAAAATCTATTTTGAAAAAGAGGCGACTCGAAATTGATTTTAGACCCACAGTATCTTAAGCAAAGAATCAAAATCACTGAAATACTTAAAACCGAAAAAAATATATCCACCCTAATATATATATTTATATATATTCCACCCTGTCAATTAGGAGCGATACAACTTTCAAGGATTTGTATTAAGGAATTAAAAAAATATATATATATGTAGGTATATTTATAAAGGGTGGTTTTTTTAAGTAAATAGCTAAAGAAGAGTTAATCTTTGATTTTTATACCGTGTACCGTATGGTATATTAAGTTTGTGCAATCCGGTAATGTATGTAACATATAGAAGGAGTCGTTGGAGACACCCCAAAGTTATGATCAGGGGGACTAGAGAAGTCGATATACCCATGTCCGTTTGTCCGTTTGTACGCCTAGATCTCAGAGATATTCAGAGCTAGAGTATCCAAATTTTCACATTAGATCCCATAATCTTCCCTAGGAGACAAGTTTATTTTATTTTTTTGATATCGGGGTTAAATTATATAGCTCCCATAGGTGTGTTTAAGACGACCTCAAAAAAAGCCAAAAGTTTTAGATTCGTTTGTTTACGAAGATATCGTAACTAAATTTGGCATTCGAAAGTTTTTTATAGTTCCCAAGCAATGTACTAAATTTAATCAAAATAGGTTGACTATATGCCACTTAGCTATATCAAACAACGAAGAACTATATTATCAATGTATAGAAGCATGAAGATATGTCATGTACTATAAATTACCATGTTGAGGCCCTATGCTCCAGTGGGAAATAAATGCCGATAAATTATCATGTACGTAAAAATTTCCTAAAGCTTCGATGTGATATATATTCGAAAAAAAAAGTAGGCCCAATCGTGCTCATTATGCGCATTATCTAAAAACTGCAAGCGTGCATTTAAAAAAAACATCGTATTTTATGCACATATCACAGTTAAATAGCATATGTTACGGAAAAAAGTTAAACATTAAAATTAAAAATACAAATTAAAAAAAATTTATTTTTTAACTTAAGCTTAATTTTTCAACTTAAACCTAATTCCACTTTCAACTTAATCCTATGTAGTGTCTAGAGTTATACCTAATGTCCGATAGACGAGATGAGAGGTCTGAATCAAGGATGTTCTGAAAATGAGAAATTGCAAATTATGAGAAATATTAATTAAATTTTAAAACTTTTTACTTACCTTTAATCTGTTATTTGTTTCTATTGCCATGCCTATACCGGGATTCTAACCCGGCCCAGTGGTACGACGCACGTTAGTCGTAGCCATTGAGCCACCACCGACGGCAACAATCAAGCAACTATTGGCACTCTTAAACTGCATGTTCCATCTCTAATTTTGCTGTCCCCACTAGCAACAAAATATTACTCTACTTCAGCTAGGACCTGAGCATTGTTTAATAAATGTTGCTTCGTTTGGGTTACAATAAAAAATTTGAAAATTATAATATAATTATAATAATATAATTTAGCGCTTAGTTTAATTAATATAAAATTCAAAAATATAGCGCCAATTGCAATTGTTGCGTTTCGATACACATTTCGATAAGTTTAATTCAAGCATTACTTGAAGTTAGCTGCGGCAAAGACAAATAAATGTAAATAATTGAATTACTGCACTGAAAAAGATTATTTGTGAAGAAAAACAAAGCTAAAAGTAGTTCCATGTAGATTAAGCATTGTGGCCACTGTGCGCCGCTTATGCTGCTGCGTCTGCGCCGACGGTGACGTCAATGCAACGCTTGCGTTGGCGTTGAACTTATCAAAATGCAAATAGCCAAACACGGGAAGCGCTGCCGTTGCACCGTGGTTGATGTTTTAGATAAAAATAAACAATTATAGTAAGTCGCAGTAGTGTCCGATATATTGATTTATTATTATATTCATTATTTGCATATTAAATCCGTCAATGCGTCAGATGAATTTATTTCAAATTTTGATATTTTTTGTCTTCATTTTTAATATTTTTGCTATGTATTTGAAAAACTAAATCATGCACTAATGATTAGTGTAATTCCAAACTATATCACTCATCAAATATTATTGGAAAAAATTAGTAATGTTTATGGGACTTAAAAATTGATAAAAAAAAATAAATAAATTAGAATTAGTTTTACAATTAAGTTCAATGTTAAATTTATGTTGATGGTTAAAAAAAATATATTGGAAATACGTACAAAAAAAAAAAGAATATATTGGGGTAATCGCCAATATATTAAAATAATAAAAAATAAGTAAAAAGTAAAAATAAATAAACTACCGGGATTTGATCCCGGACCGGCGGTGCTAGGGACAAAAGTCGTAGCCACTTACCCACCGCCTGCGGAAGCAATCAGGCAATATTTTGCAAACTTAAGCTACATTTACCATCTCTAATTTTTCTGTCCACACTAGCAATCAAATATTTGTCTATATCTTTATAAAGATAAATCTTGTTATAGGGCCGATCTTGCATAAAATCGATTTTTGAAAAAAATTGTTGTGTTTCGTTTGTTTATGAAGATATTAAGAACAAATTTTGTATTCGTAAGTATTTTATAGTTCCTAAGCACTGTTCGAAATTTAATTAAAATCGGTTGACTATATCATATAGCTCCCATAGGAGGAATCGGTCCAAAAAAACGTCTTTATACAAAATTCGTTCTGTTTCGTTTTTTTGTTAAGATATTTGAACTAAATTCGGCATTCAGATCTTTTTTAAGGTATTAAAGCACTGTATCAAACTTGATCGAAATCGGTTGACTATATCATATAGCTCCCATAACACCGATCGGCAAAAATGACTTTTTTATACAAAATTCGCTATATTTAATTTTTTAATAAAGATATCATAACCAGATTTGGCATTCAGAAGATTTTTAGAGTACCTAAGCATTGTACTAAATCTGAATAAAATCGGTTGACTATATCATGTAGCTCCCATAGGGCCGATCTTCCGAAAAATCGATTTTTGAACAATATTTATTGTGTTACGTTTGCTTGTGAAGATATTGAAATCAAATTTGGTATTCGTAGGTTTTTTAGTTCTTAAGCACTGTACTAAATTTAATCAAAATCGGTTGACTATATTATATAGCTCTCATAGGATGAATCAGTCCAAAAAAACGTCTTTATACAAAATTCGTTGGGTATTTAAACTAAATTCGGCACTCAGATCTTTTTGAAGATATTAAAGCACTGTCATATTTGAGCGAAATCGGTTGACTAAATCATATAGCTCCCATAAAAACGATCGGTCAAAAAAAATTTTTTGCTTAAAAATTCTTTTGTTTTTGGTTTTTTACTAAAGAACCGCATTTTATTGCAAGCTAGTGGTACAGGGTATCCCAAAGTCGTCCGCGCCCGACTTTACGTACGCCATTTTTTAAATTGGAAATAAAATTTGTATTCTGAGCCGGTATCACCTTTTAGATTTTTGTCAAGTTTTTAATATCTTCTTTTGTAGAGAATTTTGTTAATTATCAAATACAGTACATAAGAAATATAAGAAGCTTTTTTAATCGTGCTAAATCGAATAAAATTGTTGGATAAAAAAAGCTACAGTGCTTGAGTATTATGTAAAAGTGAAATATTCATAGATTTTAGATCAGAAAAAATCAAAACAGTACATTAAAATCAAATTAAAAATAGATGTCAAAAATGTATTCCTCGACCCCGAAAACCGTCTAATACACATTGAGCTAGAGAAGAATTAACGAGTTTTCGCCCTATGAAGTCGATTTTTGAATATTATGAAAAAAACGTATTTTGATAAAGTGTCAGGCTCAAAATTCATTTTAGAACCATAGTTTCTTGGGCAAAGTTGCTTAGAATGACCCACCGAATCAAAATCGTCGTGATCCTCCGAATGGTTTCTTGGCCCCATACAAATTGACCCACCCTAATGTGCATACATATTTTTTTTTTTACATCTTACTTATGCAGATTTCTTGAGACACCGTTTGGGTCCATTTTAAAAAAAAAACAACTTTCCTAGTTTTTGCTAATTTAGGTCCTGTTTGGTTAAATCCTATTGCTTTTCATCGCTGATAATTATATGTACATGGGGAGTTATTTGCTCTACGGGTCCCACTAGGTCGATAACGGCGCTAGAAAAATTTCAAGAGTAATTAAAAAAATTAAATTATTTTTTGAGAAAGATATCACAATACTCCAAAATGTTGGCGCATACTGAAAAGCAAAGAATAGGAGGGAAGGATTAAAGTGATCCTTTTATCTGGGATACAGTGGTCAAAATTAGTGTTGTTTCAATTAAACATCGCAAATTTAAGAAAAAAAAATCTAGAAAACTACACGGCAGGGATGCAATTCCTAAAATTTGCGGAGAAGCTTTCCGGCAGTTGGATACCAATTACATGGTATATCCGAAGGATCTATCTGCCGCAACAGGATATTTCAGCTTGCTAAAGCTTTAAAACCAAGATCCAAGACCAAGATCCAAAAACATACTTTAGGGTGCAAAATACTGGCTTTATGGGGTGGCCGACGACAAATTTGATCCTACATCTGATTGAAAATATCTTAGAGATGCCTTTGAAAAATATTTTTATAAAAATATCATAACGAAGTTTGACTATTAGGAAGCCTAAAAAGTGACCTTGTATTGGATGGAGCCTAAAATAAACTGTTCCACGCTATAAAATTCCGACTGACTTAACACAGATGCTTTTTTTGTCAAAAGTTAGTGCTTTGAAGCAAGAACCTAGCCAGAAATTAGTTTCTGGAATCTGCAAAATGCCCATTGGCTAAAATTTAGCTTGGGGATAGCGATGATATTCCAATCCAATCAATCTGATTTAATTTTTAAATACCCTCCCAACTCCCACTACGTAGACAACCCACATCAGGCAAAAAAAAGTCTTTAATTGAAACACTGTGTAGAAGGGACTCGCAATTTGTTGCGCTTTTAGCTCCTTGGGCTGCACCCAACTAAAGTCACTTTTCAAAGCGAGTTCCTCGAACCACTGAACCGAACCAACATGCGCAAAGTTACTTTGCATGCCTTATGGCCAAAAGAAGAAGCAGAAGACCATGCTTAAAACTAGCATATCTTTTGGAAGCGTTTCATAGCTGCCAAGAGCAGGTCCTGGCAAGCCACGAGCCGCCACGAGCCACCAAGACCAGCCAAGACCCACGCTTTGTGGCAGCTAATGTGGCAAGTGTGCAGTCGAGAGTAAAGCGGACTCGAGGCTAGCCGGGTTGGGCTTCAAAAACTTTCAAGTTCATGGCACAAAATGGCGGCCACAACATGACTTTGGCCAACGTGGCGTATACTTTGTAAATGTTTAGTAATGATTTGATTTGAAATTCATTTGAATTATTGCTTGCTTCCGGTTTCCGGTGCCTTCGAAATACTTTCCTGTTTCGTACACTCGGCCAAGTTGAGCGCTACCAGCGCCACAGGCCTTGCCACTATCACAGAGCGACAGAGCGTCGAGGCTGCTCCTCGGTGCCTCGGTGCCACAGTGCCACCGTGCCATACTGCGCCACTGTGTGGGTGCGGTCTAGACAACTCCGCACCAGCGTATGATGTACAAATGTTAAATGTTGAATGGCGGCGAATGGAAACCGCTTGCAACTTGCTTCTTAGCCAAGCAACATTTGGCCTTTTGTGACTTTCAACATGTGGCACTTACTCGACCCCAAATCCCTCTTCCTCCACACTGCTGCACTGCCACTGTACGTCCGTGTGTCTCGAGAGTTTATTAAGTACTACCAAGTCTAAGTACGTATGAGTGTGTGTGTGTGCGGAACTTTGTTAATATGCAAGTGAATGGACATTTCCGGTACGTGCTATGGACTGTGCCATGGATTTTGCCTTGGCTTTGCTTTGCTTGGTTTTTTTGCCTCTGCCTTTTGGCCTGGACACCCGCTGTTGGCCAGCAGTTATAGCAGGACGGACACACGGTATATAGGGACAGTCGAGCATTTGAACAGTTGAACACCCCCAAGGACATGGCCTACATGAACGCTCAAAGCGATACATTTCTATTTCAAGTTTTTTTTTTTTGTTCTTGTTTTTGCTTTCTATTATCTAACTTGGAGAGTACATTGGCTTTGAGAGGAAATCTGTTTTAGATATAAGGAATATATTGAATATATCTGTTATGACGATGGAATAAAAACGGCAAAAGATAGAGACAGAGTGAATAGCTTTTTCGATACGTTTCCGGCTTTGTTCATTATAAAGGGTGTTTTGTTTTTTAGCTTGGCCAAATATTCAATAGGCAAAACTTTTATATGTTGTAGTGTCAACTTTTTTTTAAGTTTCTATTCAGAAAGTTTTCCAAAATCAACATAAACGTTGTTTAGAGGTCCCCTGTCCCGCTGAAGATGATAGTAGCTAAAAGAAAGAATAGGTACTATATCCTATTCGGGAGTCAATCGACACCGTTGGATTTTGATCTTTATTTATAGTACAATTGAGGAGTATTTCGCCACAGCTTTACTAAATATGAGTACTAATATCAAGTCTTTCTAGAGTTGCTATATATTTTATAATTCGTTTCCCAACACTGGGATTCCACATACCTTAAATCTCAATCATATTGCAAAAAGCGGGATAAGTGGCTCCAAAAAGGACGTTAAACTATATGGGATGATCGTGTATTCTGTTCTCAAACAATGTCTTGAATATGGAATGCGAACTGCTTCCCTGTAGGCAGAACAAAAGGCAGGATAGCCCGAATAAATGTGGAGGGGTCCACAACGCTTATAATTTGGGAAAATTTAAATTTAATTAATGAATTAAAGTGCGCTATTTAAAAACTAGATTAGATTAGCTTTATTAGATATTATTTTTCAAACATAAATGCTAAGGGATTTTCCACTAATTTAAATAACAGTTCTATGCTTCGAATTAAAGTATGGATGTGCTTAAAAAAACACCCTTTAGTTCGTTTATTTATGTAATTTTATAAAACAACAAACAATAAACATAAAATAACAAACAAATCAATTATTATCTAAAACTAAGAATATACCTCTAAAGATAAAAAAACACTACACAAAAAACATTCTCATTTCTACAGATTTTTTTAAACCAAATGTTTAAGCTGTGAGATGAGATAAAAATAAAATATAATTTTTTCATTTATTTATTTTCTTAGTGATATCTCTTAAGATAAAAAACAGCCTTTACTATACAAAATACATTCTCATTTCTAGAGATTCTTTTCAAACCAAATGTTTAAACTGTGAGATGAGATAAAAATAAAAAATATTTCTTTCATTCATTCAATTTCTTAGTGATTTGCTTTAAAAATGGAATTTAAACTTATACTACTTATTTTTTATATTTTAAAAAAATTTTCAAGAAAAACAATCTAAAGCTACTTTAGGAATGAAATTCTAGTCGTCAACATCTGAGCCATACCTCAGGTGTTTGGAAATTTGAAAGCTTCATCTGAACTCTAAGCAAGCATTTGATTTACTCTATGTATAAAAAATAAAATGAGGCACATTTAATCTTACCGTTGACGAATGAGGAAGGACCTCAGGCACAGATGTTCCAAAAATTTGGATTGCTTAAAAACGAAATATTTTTATTTTTTCATAAAATAATGACTTTGTCACTTTGTGTTTCGTACAATAATTAATTTGCTTAAGTCAAGGTTGTCACTTATGGCGTCATATGTTGTCATATCGAGACAGTTTGTGCACTATTGTCATATATTTTTTGTCATATTAAGCCATATCCTTGCCTCATTAAGAGTTCTCGTGAGTACTCTCGCTGGCATATTGTAGGAGAAAATTTTTTGTGTCATATATTTTCGTCATATACAATAAACCGCATGCTCACCTGAATTCAATATTTCTTTTTACGATGATATATTGCTAGAAATTGTAGTTACATATATCGCTGTCATATGTTGTCATATCGAGTCAGTTTGTGCACTATTGTCATATATTTTTTGTCATATTAAGTCATATTCTTGCCTTATTTAGAGCTCTTGTGAGTACTTTTGCTGTCATATTATGGCAGAAAATTTTTTTGTGTCATATTTTTTCGTCATATACAATAAATATTGCTAGAAATTGTTGTAGTTACATATATCGCTGTCATATTTTGTAATATCGAGACAGTTTTTGCATTATTGTCATATATTTTTTGTCATAGTAAGCCACATTCTTGCCTCATTAAGAGTTCTCGTGAGTACTCTCACTGGCATATTGTAGCAGCACATTTTTTTTGTGTCATACATTGTCGTCATATACAATAAATCGCATGCTCACCTGGATTCGATTATTTCTTTTTACGATAATTTATTGCTAGAAATTGTTTGGTTACATATATATCTATAATAGTTATAAACAATGACATATTTGCTAGGACATTATTATCATAATATGACAGCATTATGACCTCGATAAGCCGTCATTTGACAAGGAGGCTCCAAAAAAAACTTGCCTTAGGATGAACCTGAAAATTAATGTAGAGCTTTTTGACAAAATATGGCATTGGGACATGCAAATAATTGTCACATTATGACATCAGTATAAAAAATGTTTTAAATAAAAATATTATATATTTTCTAAAAAAAAAGTTGCCCAGAAAAACATTTCATCAAAAGTAGGTCAACTTCGAGTTTGCGTGATATTTGGATAGTTTTAAGAAGCAAATCAAAATCTTAAGCTATATACTGGTAGCGTCTGATCAGCTTGTAAGAGACTGAAAAGCAAAACTTACCTATGCTCTATAATTAATTACATATAAAAAAAAATCGTAAACTAAGTCATGAGTAGATCCTATGGATTTTTAATTGAGAAGAAGGTATTACTGAATCATCTCAATTTATGTCTGGTAATACGAAGAAAAGATTATTCAGAAAATCTATAAATGACTAGCTTGGAATTTTGGAAAAATAAGTTTTATTGATAGCGTTCTTGACAGATTTTCATAGCGTTTTCTTGAAAAATTTTTGTCAAAACGAAAAAGAAATATCTTACTTTTTGTTTGAAGAAAGTTATATGCAGAGAATCTATAAATGTCTAGCTTGGAAATTTGGAAATAATTTACTCTATTAATAGCGTTCTTAACAGATTTTCATATCGTTTACTTGAACCATTTTTGTAAAATCGACGAAGAAATATCTTACTTCTTGTTTGAAGAAAGTTATATTCAGAAAATTTATAAATGACTTGCTTGGAAACTTGGAAAAAATTAGCTCTACGAGGGTGGATTGATAAGTTTCCGGCCTGACCAAGAAAAACAACGTTTTTAAGAATTTTTTTTTTATTTCTCAACATAATCTCCACCAAGGCTGATACATTTCTCATAGCGGTGTTCTAGTCTAGTAATGCCATGTCTATAGACTGATTCGTCAAGCTCCTCAAAATACCCATTTACAGCTTCGATACTTCTTCATTGTCCGCAAATCTCTTACCGCCAAGCCATTTTTTGAGGTTAGGAAACAGATAATAGTCACTCGGGGCTAGGTCTGGAGAGTAGGAAGGGTGCGGCATCAATTCAAACTTCAGATCGTTGATTTTAGCCATCGCAGGGATTGACTTGTGCGCTGGTGCGTTATCGTGATGAAACAAGATTCTTTTCTTAGCCAGATGAGGTCGTTTAATTTTCACCTCGTGGCTCAAACGTTGCAATAAGTCTGCGTAGTATTGACCAGTAATAGTTTTACCCAAGGTAATCAATGTATATAATACCTCTTGCATCCCAAAAAACAGTAGCCATAACCTTGTTCGCTGAAAAAATGGTTTTTTGCCTTCTTTGGAGTTGGTTCCCCTGGTCCAATCCACTGTTTAGACTGTTCTTTGGTTTCAGGAGTGTAGTGGTGGACCCAAGTTTCGTCAACGGTTATGAATCGACGCAAAAATTCGCTTGGATTACGCTTATACAACGTCAAATTGGCGGTAGAAATGTTTTTTCGAATCAATTTTTGGGCGACTGTTAGCAAACGCGGCACCCATCTATGCAAATGTTGGTGCAAAATATTTTGCACACGTTCATATGACATCTTACAGGTCTCAGCTATCTCACGCACTTTTAATCTGCGGTCTTCCAGCACTATTTGATGGATTTTTTCGACCATATCTGGAGCTGTGACCTCAACAGGGCGTCCTGAGCGAGGCTCATCAGAGGTGCTCACACGACCTTTTTTAAATTCGGAAACCCACTGCTTAATGGTTGAATATGATGGGGAGGATGTCCCCAGTGTTGAGTCTATCTCTTTTTTATTTTCCTTCGGCTTTAACCCCTTCAAATAGAAGTATTTGATGACAGCACGACTTTCCAGCTTTTCCATTTTCAAGAAAAACACAGAGGCGTCTTGTTCAGTGTGCTCTCAAATCTAAACTAACATGCCGATCGGGCTGAAACTATAGCTACAAGTTATCTAAGGATGGTACTATAGAACGCCACCTCAAGGTAGGCCTAGTGGCGCCATCTCTTGGTCAGGCCGGAAACTTATCAATCCACCCTCGTATTAATAGCGTTTTCTTGAAACATTTTTGTCAAATCAACGAAGAAATGTCTTACTTCTTGTTCGATTGTATCTGATATATCGTAGGCAATTAATAATACTTAATTATAATATCTTTCACATGATTCCATTACAACTTTGGCAGAACTTGAATTTTATTAACAAAATTTATTATAAAAATAATAATATAATTTAAGTTTTTTTTTAAGAATAAAGTTACTGTACAATAAATTTTGCATAAAAATTATCCAAAAACGTATTAACTTTTTTTTTATTTTCTTATAGCCTAAATCACAAATCTTTCAAGAATATCGAATAAGGTAAGTGCTAAAAGGAATGCTAAAAAGTTCATCAAAAAAGTTTTACCTGAGTATAATCGTTACCAATTGGAATCATCCTATTACTGGAAAAATGTTTCCAAATTGCTGTTTAATGTATTTATTTTTTATAATACTAGTCCTTGCTGATTTTTTTTTATTTACACAATATTAATTTTAATTATGTAAAGTTGAGTTGGCTTTATTTTTATAATATGTGTTTAGCTTAAAACTGGACCTTCAAAAAATTTACCGAGTTAGAAATAATTTTGTATTGTGTTTAAAAAATCTGTAAACATAAAGATGGCGTCTAGCGTCAACAATTAGCTTGCACCATCTTGCGTCAGCAATTTGCTCGCGCCATCTAGCAGTCGCACCTAATACAAAAATAAATGATGACGAGGACGATGACGATGACGATGTCGTTGACTAGAGAGCAGTAGCTTTAGAGAGTATACAAATTTCGAGTTGTCACCAGCTCGTTCGTCCAGCTTTTCTTTTCGTTTTGTCTTATATTAGGCTGCCTCACTCTTGTGGCATGTGGCACGCTTTCATGTGTAATTTTCAATTAAAATGATTTTCCTAGATAACTTTTACGAATGGTCAGCAACGAGCTGCGGTCAGAGTGTTGACCGGCATTCCGTATGGTGACTGCTTGGAAATACTTTTTGAAAAATCATAAATCATGCAGCTGGCGAAGACCAACACTGACCACAATCGATGATACTGTGGGGAGGAGGTGAGAGGGGTGGCAAACAGGTGCTGGGGAGAGAGCCCAGCTGGGTTGACAGTAGTTTTACTTTTCAAATAGTTTGGCAAAGTGGAAAACTTTTACCAGCTGAAGAGATGCCACGAATCTCTAGGCACACACGCAACCTAACTTAATGGCAGTAAATTTTTGGTCAACTAACGCATTATGTACTTGCCAAAGAGTTTGGGCCAAATGTTTATCATTTATCAGCTTCAAGTGGCATGCAAATTCCAATGGCATTGTGTGGCTTTTTTGGTTTTTTTTCTTCTTTTTTTGTCACTTTGTGACTGACCAAAATTGAAGTAAATGTCTTGTGGCCAAGTCCGAGATGTAAGCCAGTATTTAACCAATGTCATTCCGATTGTCGGTGCTTTTAATTGCCGTGACATGTTTGTTTATTTTTACTTACTTCTTGTCTTGCTATCTTCTACTGTATGTACATATAGTATATATATACATATATATATATTTTTTTCTCATTCGCTTTTGGCCACTTGACGTTTGATTTACTTAGTCCAATGGTTGACTGACTCGACCAGCAACCGACCGAACTGGACTGGTCATTGGACGACGACGACGACGCCGCTTTACAGGCCAATTGTAAGCCAATTTTCGGCTTTGTGGCTCACTCAACTTCTCTGCCAGCTGAGTGAGCGTTTCCAAAAGACCTTGCTTTAGATTTTTAGCACACTTGTTGTGTACAGGAGCGGACTCAACCAAAAATATGTAGGGGGAGGGCGACTATATATATGCTTCAAATTGTTGTACCCCCATAACCAAATACGCCCCTGGTTTTGACTCTTGGAGTCGTCACAGCGGCATTTCAATTTAGTCTCAGCTTGGTTTCAATTTGGTTACATTTTATTTTTCATTTACGGGGTTTTTTTTTTCTGACTGCTCCGGCACATAGCTTCGCTGATTGATTGATAAATGAGTTTTTGAATTAATTACAAAAATAATAAATAGCGTATTTAAACAACATGAAATGCATAAATAAACTTATAACAACCAAGGGTATGTAGAGCAATCAGCATGGTAGCAAAGTCCAACAACGAATTCAATTCCAAACACGTACAGCGTACTCTAAAATTGGGAAACACTTGAGATTTACTAATCTTTCAATTTTATATTAAGAGTAAAGCAAATAATCAGGTGTGAATTGTTAGTCATCATTGTGCCAAGAAGAGGTAGCACTGAATTAATAGAAATTTTGTTACTAACCTAATTCCTTAGTAAACCTGGAAAAAGCTTAGACATAACGTGTATGGATTTTGGAAGAAATTTTAATACAACACCAAGGTTGAAACCACATATTGTCCATAACATCACGGAAGAAGTACGGCCCAATGACCCCGCCGGCCCATAAACCCCACAAAACCGTTATTTTTTCGGGATGCAATGGTGACTCATGGAGTACGTGTGGATTGCTACCTGACCAATAACGCCAGAAATGAGCCTCATCGCTGATGATGATTTTTCGATGAAAATCCGAATCATTTTCAAGTTGTTTCTCAGCGCAATTCACGAACATACGACGTGTCGCTTCTGGTGGTCAAGCGGCTTCAGCTCTTGCGTCAATTTGATCCTGTAAGGATGTAGGTCAAGATCTTTTCGCAAAATTCGCCACAATGACGTCACAGAGATGCCCAACGCTTGGAAAGCACGTGTGAGAGACTGATTTGGGTCTTTCTCAACTGATGCGCTAGCGGCAGCAATATTCTCGACACTACGGAGACTTTTTTGTCTCAGTGGTACGGGAACATTTTGTACTGTGCCTGTGGATTAAAATTTTTCCACTAGATGCTCAATTGTTGATCTGGCAGGACAATTATGACGACCGTAAATTGGACGTAGCGCTCTTAAAGTTCAGGCCACTGACTCCGAATTTCGGTAGTAAATTTAAATGATTTCGACTCGTTGTTGGATCGTATATCTCTCCAAGATGAAATGGCAAACCTTACTGAAGAGAAAAGTCAAGAGAGCGGGAACAAATATGGCATTGTTTGCTGTCCCTATCGGTCTACTTTTGTAGCGCCCCTATTGCAAAACCCGATACATGTTTATTAAACGTTTATTTAGATATAACTCATAAAAATATATTTTTTATTACAAATGACGTTTGGCCGCAAGCATGCGAGATCTTGGTAGACGACACTGACTAAGAGTATGCAAACGATACTGCATTTCCGGCTGTAAAATCTTTGTGAAGAGCTTCTTCTTTGTCTGCTGAGCTGTGTATAAATCAATAACATCGCCTCGATCATCCGCATTGAAGGCTTCACCCTCGGCACACTCCGGACACTGTTGGGTCAAAACAATATCATTAATATCGGTCAACGGTTCACAAATCTTCTCGATTCTTCTAACTATATAGTATTCAGTAAGATCGTCAGATCGGCGCTCCGCAATATAAACGCTTGAAAGTATTTCATGCATGCGTTGCTCAAGCGATTTGAGGAAACGACGTGTATTTACAAGATTAACATGAGTATGATCGCCCAAAAATTCGGACAAAGGTTCTGTATTTACTGTGGCCATCTCGCATAGAGTTTGGATACCATTTAACAAATTTTGTAGCTTTTGATCATTCTTATCGCGCACCTTTTTTAACAACGCATTAGATTCTCGCTTTTCGCTTAACTCCTCTTCAAGTGTTTCTATAGTTTTTAGTTGCTCCTCATACTTATTAGCATTTCCTTCCTTAAGCGCAGCTATATCCTCGAATAGGCGATCCACAGAGTTGTTGAGTAGTGTTATATGATAGCTCATTTCATTAGCATAATTAAAAAACGAATAGTAAAGGCTCTCTTGACGCTGTAACTTAGGAATCACCTCACCCAAGCTGCTAGAGTGTGTGTAGTGCATCATCTTCAGCAGCACAGCATTGTACAGATCTATCTTCTGGGTAAGATAACGACGTAATTTTTCGCGCCGCTTATACTCCTTTGGTGGTAGATCCGCCAAGTCGCGCGTCTTAATCTTACAGCCCAGAAAGGCTTTGTTATCGGCATCAGCAGCCACTTTACGAGTAATACCCTGCATTTCGATCTTGCGCAACTCACGATCCTTTGCGCCATGTTCGTTCATATTGCCGGTCTTCTCATATATTTCGATACAGCCCTCGAAAGTACTAATGACGAACTCTATCGTATCGATTAAATACTTTTTATCATCATTCAGACGGTGTACCATTTTCGTGTAAGATTCATTGAAGTAACTGCGATGTTTGAGTAAACCTACGATTGTCTCCCGTAGCTCACCATTTTTCACTATAAAGGTGCACTCCTGATGCACACTCACTTCCAAAGCGTTTTCCAATAACATCAGCTTCTTGTCTAACTTGGCCACATGCGCCTGATGCTGTTTATCCGGTATGATAAGGCGATTTAAAGCATATGTGTTCTTGCCCACACGACTTATTTCACGATCCATATTAACTATGTCAGCCTTGAGTCCTTTTATTTCCTCGGCCAGTTTCTGGTAACAGTCCACATGGCATTTGATCTGTTTTAAGTAACGTTCGTTTTGCTTAACATGAGTCTTACCGCTGGCTACCCAGATTTGAGCGCGCAGCTCATCCTTTTCATCCTCTAGCTTTTTGATGGTAATCTCACGGCTTGTTTCGAGTATGGTTTCTTTGCGCGACTTTAGTTTGCCAGTGAGTGCCTTTTTGTACTCACGCTGACGCTTGCCGAGCTCACGATGATTCTTCTGATAGCTTTCCAGAAAGGCAGCTTTATCCGGTAATATGGTAATATCCATGTTTCATTAAAAAAAATTTATTTGTTTTACTGAATTTCCTATTTGTTCGTTTGTGTTTGTTGGTTTATTGGGAGTATGCATTGAAATCCGCTGTTTTTTTACAAAATTTGAGTCTTTATTGTGAAAAAAATGTATACAAATTGTTTATTCAAAGTATTGTCCATCGCTAGCCACTACTTTTTCCCATCTTTCTGGCAATTTTCGAATACCAGCTCGGAAGAACGCTTCATCTTTTGAGGTAATCCACGAATCGACCCATTTTTTGGTATCTTCATAAGAAGTGAACCGCTGCTCGGACAGGGCATTTGTCATGGATCGGAACAAGTAGTAATCGGAAGGAGCAATATCTGGAGAATACGGCGGGTGGGGTAAGACATCCCATTTCAGCGTTTCCAAGTAAGTTTTTACGGGCTGTGCAACATGTGGTCGAGCATTGTCGTGCTGCAAAATAACTTTGTCGTGCCTTTCCTCATATTCTGGCCGTTTTGCTTCAGTGCGCGGCTCAAACGCATCAATTGTCGTCGGTACAAGTCCCCCGTGATCGTTTCATTCGGTTTTAGCAGCTCATAATAGACCACGCCCCTCTGATCCCACCAAATACACAGCATGAGCTTCGATCCATGGATATTCGGCTTTGCCGTCGATTTTGAGGTATGGCCCGGGTATCCATATGACTTTTTGCGCTTGGGATTGTCGTAATGGATCCACTTTTCATCGCCAGTGACGATACGATGAAGAAAACCCTTTCGTTTTTGACGTTGGAGCAGTTGTTCACACGTGTAAAAACGGCGTTCGATGTCTCGCGGCTTCAATTGTACGGCACCCAATTTCCTTGCTTTTGGATCATTCCCAATGCTTTCAAGCGTCTGGAAATGGTTGCTTGATCGACTGCCAATGATTCTGCAAGTTCTTGTTGGGTTTGACACGGGTCTTCATCGAGCAGAGCCTCCAATTCTTCGTCTTCAAACTTTTTCGCTTGGCCCGGGTGTTCCTTGTCTTCGGTGCTAAAATCACCACTTTTAAAACGACGAAACCAATCACGACACGTTGTTTCACCAATAACAGCATCGCCGTAAACTTCTCTTATCAATCGGCATGCTTCAGCCGCAGTTTTCTTTGAATGAAATAGACAAAGTAAAACTTCCCGCAAATGACGCTTATTTGGCTCAAAATCTGACATTTTTCGAAGAAAATAACTATATGACGACGCTTAAAAATCACAAATCTAATGATGAGAGATTGTTGACAGATGCCTAAGCTTGTCATCTGTCATTTTCAACCATACTTTTTTGCCCACCAATTTAGCGGTGGCTCCATCTATTGGCAAACAGCGGATTTCAATGCTACAATGCTATACTCCCAATAAATAATTGTGAAGGCAAATCTTACTGCCTGAGTTTTTGTTGAAAAGTCATAGCTTACTTTTGTTACAGAAAAAAAATGTGATACGGGGAGATGGGAAGAGATTTGCACTTAATTCAACAAACTTTAACTGAAGAGGAATTAAACCTCTGGGCGGAGCATGCGGATGTGTCGCAATTTCAGTTCGAAGAGGTCTTTAGTAACTTATGAGATAACACAGGCATAAATACAATACACTTTCTGGAACTCGCTTTTCGTGATCTTTTTCATTGACTTCAACGGTTGCTTTGACGTCTTCCGCGGATCTGTCTCGGCTTTCCTTGAGGTCCCACTTGAGCCAAGGAAAGAAGTCGGACGGTGCCAAATCTGGGCTATGCTATCACAATTCATGATTTATTCATCATTCAGAGGGTGCAACATACGAAATTCCAAACTCATTAATAATAAATTGGATGCCAAGTCCGTTTTTGAATGCTACGAAGTCATTGATTCGTAAACAATCAGACGCATGTCAGAGTTAAGGAGCACCTGTACTTTGTTCACATTTTCATCAATCCCTAAAGCTCTTAGGCAAATCGTATATACTATTTTTTGGGACACTACCTTACGAAATCCCTTACTCAACAACAATCAGACGAATGTAAGAATTCTGGAGCGCATTTACTTAAGTCCCATTTTCATCAGACCAGGAAGCTTATGAGTGATCGTATGATCGTCAAACTTCCTCCCTTCCAAATCTTGGATAATATTTTGTAGGACACTACGGTACCTAACTCATCAATAAGCAGACAAATGACAGAGTCCAGAAGCTCCTTTACTTTGGTCGCATTTTCATCAACCTTCCTTCCTTTAAAAAATTTTTTTGAGCGCTTTGTAGTCCCTTAGTCTTCAACATCAGGCGAATGTCAGAGTTCCTGGAAGTTTATGAGCGAATGATCATCAAACTTTCGCCCATCCAAATCCTGGAAATTTTTTCAACGCTACCGTACAAATCCCTAACTCACCAACAAACAGATGAATGGCAAACATTGGCCACATTTTCATCAATCCTTCATGTTCATGAGCGATGGGTTACCAAGCTCCCGCTCCCTCTCAATCTTCGCTAGTAAATTTTTGAGCGCTACGAAGTCCCTAACTCATCAACAATCAGACGAATGTCTGGAGCGCAATCTCTTTAGTCGCATTTTTTATCAATACTGGAAGTTTATGGGCGACAGGTAGTAACTCTCCTGACTTTCCAAATCTTGGATTATTTATCGTTTGACGCTACCGTACAAATCTCTAGCTCTTTAACAAACAGACGAGTGCCAGAGTCCAGGAGCGTCTTTATTTTGGTCACATTTTCATCATTACTCCAAATCTTCGATAATCATTTTTAGAATACTACAAAGTTCCTAACTCATCAACAATCACAATATTAGAGTCCAGGAGTACCTTCACTTTGCTCACATTAACTTTAATCCTTGACGTTCATGGGCGATAATTTGTCAAGATACCGCACCCTCCAAATTTTCCATAATAATTTATTGAACGCTACAAAGTTCCTAACTCATCAAAAATCAGACGAGTATTAGAGTCAAGGAGCACCTGCACTTTGGTCACATTTTGAACAATGGTTAAAGTTCTTAGTCGCCAGTTCGTCAATCTTGGACATTACCGTATGAAGTCCCACTTTATCAAAAATCAAACAAATGTCAAAGTCCAGCCTTTTCTTTAGTCACATTTGGAAGTTTAGGGCAGACATATCGTCAAGTTGAGCTTGAATTCTCCAAATCTCATATAATAATTTTTTTTCTTGACTCTACCGTACGAAATACCTAACTCTTCAATGTCACACTCTAGGACCGACATCACCTTGGTCACAGGTCTTAAAGCTCCCGCAAAGGCTTATGTAATCTATTATATGGACGCATAGGAGTTCCTAAGCCTTCTAACTGTCTCCCACGCTGTTTTCCGAAGTTCGCGAGTCAAAACGAAACCTTTTAACAGAGGTACTCAGACGTTCAGGATGCGTAGTAGAGTAATCTTCGGCTGCAAAACATATCGATCTCTTTGCAAGTTGTTCCAACTCCCTCCAGAACTTCAGTTCTACTACTTTTTGAATCTACTCTGTACACATCGAATTCGAATGACTATTACATAAAATATTTAAGCAATAAGCCGAGAACTCACTCCCAATACGAAGCTATCTCTTGGAGACTACAACAAAAGAACGTCTCGTCGTCAAGGAGCACTTATTTTCAACTTAACAGCAACCTGTATAGAATTTCAATAGGTTTTTTTTTCTTCTTTTCTTCTGAAGCTTCGAATTCGTCACACACACCCCCAAAGGTTAGAAACATTTCGAACTGGTAGCGAAAAGTGTAATCCATTGATAAGAAATTAATTGATTGATGCCAATACAATTACAAACACAAATACAAGCACAACTCACACACATACTGTACAATAAATGCAACACACACACACATTGTAAGAGATACTGGCGAGAATACTCACACGGATACGCTTTATCTTTCTCTCTGTCTTGCTGCTTGGTTTACGAATGGCTTTGATGGATGAATGAAATTTTGGAACAACTTTAAGTACAGTTAATTAGGCGCAATCAACGACAAGACCAAAACGATGTTGCCAAATAATTAAATCTAATTAATTTGCAGCTGTCAAAGCGAAAAAGTGGACAGCAAAGGCAGGAATAGAAAAAAAATGTGAATCAGTCGGATTTGGGGATGCTGTTCGAATGTGGTATACCTTGTAACTAAGGGTAGGGTCGGGTTTTGAGCAAAAGTCAACGACTGTTGTTTATAGGGCTCACACTAGTGAAAATGTTTGATTTGATGTTGCCGGTTTCTGATTTTTTTTGGGAAATTCATCATTATCATCTTTGGCGCTACATCTATAGTTCAGCTTTGGCCTTTCGAACAATATTTTTTTAATAATCTCCAATCCCTGCAGCTTTCTCCCATTTTAGGGCGTTTAATTGTTGCAGATCATCTTTTACTCTATTAATCTAAGCTGCTCGGTGTCAACTCCCCCAACTATTCTTCTTCCATCTGGTTGAATGAAGCAGGTTTTTTCTAAAATTGGGTATCGTGCTCTCGCAACATGTCCGGCCCACGCAGGTCTTTGTGACTATAGGTAGTCTTGTGTGGTTGAATTTCTCCCGTAGCTCTTCGTTGGTGCGAACTCTGTAGTTATTAGGATCTATCCTTATCGGACCAAGAATTAGTCGTAAAAATTTTCTCTCTGGCCTCTCTAGGAGGCCCATATCTGATTTCTTCTAAATCCACGTCTTACGAGGTGTGTTCAAAAAGTATCGCGAATTTTGTTTTTTTTCAAAAATTATTTATTTATTCATGAATATTTATTTTGTCCCCTTCAAAGTAATCCCCATGAGATATTATACACTTGTGCCAACGGCTTTTCAAATCTTCGAAGCACTTCAAAAAATCTTTTTATCTTGTTCAGCTCCTCCTTCAATGTCGTCTTTATCTCGTCAATCGTAGCGTAGCGTCGCCCTTTCATGGGCCTCTTCAGTTTAGGGAACAAGAAAAAGTCACAGGGGGCCAGATCTGGAGAATACGGTGGCTGCGGCATCATTAGTGTGTTGTTTTTGGCCAAAAAGTCGCGCACAAGCAACAATGTGTGAGCAGAGGCGTTATCGTGGTGCAAAAGCCAATTTTTGTTCTTCCACAAATCCGGGCGTTTCTGGCGGATTGCTTCGCGCAAATTGCGCATAACTTGCAGGTAATATTTCTTATTGACCGTTCGACCCTGTGGCAAGAACTCATGATGCACCAGGACCCTGCAATCGAAGAAAACTGTAAGCAAAACTTTCACATTCGACAGAACTTGGCGCGCTCTTTTCGGTCTAGGTTCGTACGGCATCTTCCATTGAGATGATTGAGCTTTGGTTTCCACGTCATAACCATAAACCCACGATTCGTCACCAGTTATGACCCTCTGGAGCAAATTTGGGTCGTCGCGGACAGAGTCCAACATTTCATTAGCAATGTTCATGCGATGCTGTCTTTGGTCGAAATTGAGCAATTTTCGTACGAATTTCGCGGCGACCCGTCTCGTGCCAAATCATTGATAAAAATCGAATGGCACGAGCCAATCGATATGTCTAGGTCCCCAGCAACTTTTCTAACGATGATTCGACGATTGGCCAATACCATTTTCTTCACTTCATCAATTTTTCGTCTGTTGTTGAAGTGCTCGGGCGTCCGGCACGCTCTCCGTCGTTCACATCTTCTCGGCCTTCTGAGAGCATTTTGTACCACCGATAAACGTTGCTTCGTTCCAAGGTAGCTTCTCCGTAGCCACACGCAACATTCGGAATGCATTCGCGCACTTAAATTCGTTTTTCACACAAAATTTGATACAGATTCTTTGATCCATTTTTTTGAATAGGTAAAAATCGAAGACGAGCCAAAACACGTGCAAGCAAAGCAGCTGTCAACAATTAAGTGAACATTCAAAATGACCGAGCTTGTTGGCATAAGTGAGAGACATGACTACCAACATAACGCCACAAAAAAAATCGAAATTCGAATATACGTAAACCGGGAAAATTCAAAATTCGCGATACTTTTTGAACACAGCTCGTACATCCGAATTTATATTTTTCGTTATTATAAGTGTTGGGAGGATTTCGTTAAGTGGAACTCTATTTAACGAAAAAAATTTATGCTCTTATTGCACAAATCTATAGTACTCTGGCTGAGAGTATAATAAAAAGAAAAAAAGCACAAAAACATAGCCCGAAAGGGCAGAAAGTAGGTGGAAAATGTTGTTCCAGAGTTGGAGTGTTGTGTGAATCAGTTTTACCTGGAGTTGGGGTAAATGTATCTGTGTGTGCGTGTGTGCGTCTGTGTGAGTGTTGGAGCAAGTGAAGCTGAAAATCAATTTGTAGCCAGTCATTGCAGTCATGCAGTCAATATTTCAATGCAGCACAAAGTCAAAGTCAAATTTTTGCCCTGTAATGATCAGTTTAACACCTGCTAGCCCCATCTCATTCTTACCCCGACGTGCTCACTCACTCAGGCTCCAACATGTTGGCGCATTCAATTAAAAAGCAACTCTGTAAAATATTGTTGCGGAGCGGGTTGGTATTTTGGATTTGGCTTAGACGTGACGTAAATCAGCGTTTTAAGTGTTTTTTGAGCTGTCAACGGCAATGGCAACAACGACGAGGCAACTTTGTTTTGCCAACAAGAAAAATGAGGCACAACAAAAAAAAAAAATAAAGAAAAAGGCTGCAACATACACGCAATGCAGAGTGTGAGAAACAGTGAGAGAGAGTGGCAAACAAGTCTACACTTGAACATCTAAATCAAATTAATCCTTGCAAGACGCAAAAGACAGACGCAGCAAAGGAGCAGGAGCAGGAGCTGCGCCTCATGCCTTTTGGCAGCTTCAAGAGAAGTTGGCGTAGTTTTTGTTGTTGCTGACTCAAGTGCGAACTTGTTAAATTTGCGCAAAGCACACAGATACACACACACACACGCGCACACACATGCATACACTTAAGAGCACAACATACGCATACACAATTAGAGGCATGCACACACACACACAGATACCTTTTTGGCTAGAAGGCAGCTCAGTTACGTAAATAGCAAATCAAAAAACCATTTGACTCACTTTCATCAACACAAGCGAAACAGCTGGACAAGCAGTCTGCTTGTGGGCATGGCTGTGGTGGGCGTAGGGGGCCTAGCTTGGGGGTTGTGGCATATACCTGCTGCTGCTGACACATCAAAACTGCCAATAAGTCGAAGTACTCATCCACAGCTCACCCCTCGACTCCTTACAAAAACCATTTTCTAGCAAACAAAAAAAAAAAAAACGAGAATGAGTAGGAGCTTTGTATAACCGAGGGATACCCTGCAGCCAGCTTGAATACCAAAAAATAAATTTCCGAATAATAGTTCTGAGGTTGTTCCATGATAGCAGAATTTCTTGTGAAGAAATAACCAAATATCAATGATGATAAGGTGGACATGACTAGATTCTAAAGCCATTGGCCAAAATCTAAGTTATAGTATAAAAAACTTATTTGATTTAGAATATGCAATTCTTCTTCTTCTTGGATTCCATTTCTCCTAGTGCGACATTGGGACTCATTTATTGCGCAAAAATGCGATTTTAGTGCAATTAAAACACGATTTTGTTATTGTGTGAAACATTTTATGAAATTATATATTCTCTATTTTTATTCAATACCTTTTGCCATCTTTCGAGCAAGAGATTGATTCCACACTCATAAAATTTTAGATCCTTGCAGGCAAAAAACTGGTCGAAGTGGTTTTTCACGTCTGATTTGAGCTGAAGGTTCTCCAAGCAAAAAAATTTTGCAGAGACCGGAACAAGTAATAGTCCCAAGGTGCTAAGTCTGGAGAAATTGGTGGGTGTGGTAGCACATCCCATTCAAGCTGTAAAAGGTTTTGGCGACTCAACAAACTTGTTCTATTGATCAATTCTGGCCTCTTCTGTTTGAGTGCATCACTCGATTTGTCCAGCAAAAGCTCAAAATAAACGATCCCATTGAAATCCCACCAAATAGACAACATAACCTTTTTTTTGGTGACTATCGGCCTTCGAAGTGGTTTGAGCTGGTTTATCCTTTTTAGACCATGATCTCTTGCGCTTTACATTCTTGTCAACAACCCCATTCACGCGCTTCAAAAATGGATCACGTTTGATAGGCAAATCACAGTCGTTAATGCGACGAAGCAAATTTCGTTCTATAAGAATATGAGGAACCCATATGTCAAGCTTCAAAATTAATCCTAGACGTTTCATGTGCTTATGAACTGTCGAGTTAGACAAATTTAATCTTTCAGTAATCTCACGAGTTGTTATTCGATGTTTTGCATAGCCCAACGACTTTATTTTATCCACATTGGCTTAAAGACGCCTTCCTGGACGTGGTGCATCCTTAAGATTCAAATTGCCGAACCGAAATTTTGCAAACCAATTTTGGCATTGGCGTTCGGTCAACACATCTTCTCCTACACACGCATAATTTTCGGCTTGCTTAAACTGATTTTTTACCCTTTTGATAGTAAAACAGTAAAATATACCGAAAATGTTGTTTTCGATCTTCCATCTTCGATAGGGCACCAAACAAAAACTGTTTCAAAAAATTTACAAAAATTTTTACAAAAAGGCCTTACTATATCATCTGTTCAAATATATAAAGGTAAAGCGGTTAAGTGTGAAGTTGGCTGCGAAAAGATTCAATAAGATCAGCTTTTGTCATCAAACGAAATTACTTAGTGAACGACCCAATATATGATATGTCTTCTATACAAAAGCCTCGGGTTTTAGGTAAAAGTATCTTGAGGTTGAAGAAACTTTTGTTTTGTAAACGTTCTCAAAAATTATTTCGTAGGTAAACAAAATTTCATTTGAATTTCAGTTTTTAATCTTATACGTTATCTTTAGAGACGTAGACAGTTTCATTTTTTAAATATCTCTCTGTTGCAATCGTCACGGTACTATAGCATAAAGAGTTCGTCGAAGAGACGTATCGTTATCGTTTGTGCTAGTTTTAGTTGTGCGACAAGCTTTAAGCCAAGTTATAGCTTTTGCTTTGAAAATAATAGCGTTAAAGACCAGGTTTTATAAAAGCAAATATACTACAAGATTTCGAACATAAAAAAGTAACATGGACAAAGAATTGTAAGGGAAAGTAAAAAAAACCCTTCAAGAGGCTACGCTAAACGAGAAAATTTAACGAATTTGCGATTATTAAAGATTAAAATTAAAGATATAACTTTATCAAACAAGTTACAAAAGTTGGAGTGGATCCATTTGACCAAAGGTGCTTGGACTAACGGATATATTTTATGGTACTATATGCCATGTCATAGTCAGAAAGTATCCAATACCTGCTATGTGACAGCCCAGCGTTTCTTTGACGACGAACCCAGACAGTCTGGGCAGTCTTTCAAATGTGTGCATAGATGATGTACCTACGTTTGCTGAATCCTCGAAATGGTTCTGTAATAGCAGAGCCTTAAGCGATTAGAAGTACCTAATAGTTCTTGGTGCTCTTTTAGCCATTTTCCCTTCTTATGTTCCTTTCTTCAATTAGGCGTCACCAAAGGCCACAATGGTCTATGGCTGATCTCAGCTATAGTTAGAGCAGCCTATTAGCCTAACCTAGCCTATGATATAGTTATTATATTTCAGCCCTATGCTTCGACTAGTAGCGATATCTTGTATAATGCATCATATTAAGAAAATAAAAAAAATATGGTATAGTTATAATCTTTAAAGCTATTTATTGCCATAATTTTAAATTGTATAGTTTATATAAAGAAACTTCCTTAAGAACTTTATAATTAGGAAATTTTGTAGTCGAGTGACATCTTGCATCGAGTATCTGTGTCCGCCAAAGCCTAATAGATTTTTTTTTCGTTTAAGCCTCATACTGGCAAATTTTTGTTAGGAGTTTTTCTTTCCGATCCATGTCCATACTTCTCTTCTATACCCTGAGTCTGCAGAAATCCGTTAGTGAATCAATCAGTATTCTAAAGAAAATCTTGCCCAATTCGTATATTTTTCTTAAACCTTGATCTTAGTAATTTTTGTAGTACCCTTAACGACTAGATCTATAACTAAGTTTTCAATACTTCGCCGAATTCTTCTCCTGCTTCACACCAAAAATAAACAAACCTTATACGATTGTGGTTAAGAACACAACATGGTGCAATTGCCACAAGGTGACGCTGTGCATTTTCATATAAAGATGCCACTAATCTATACTACCCTTGACCCATTAGATAAAGGGTATTAGAACTGCAGTCAGGCAGGCGGCAAAACAAACACAATAACAAATTGCAGTAGAACTAGAGAAACATTTTGTCAAGGGGGGGTGGAACGAGAGGGGTGGCACACCACTTAAACTGACAAGACACAAAGCTTTGCTCAGCTTTAATGAGCGTTTAAGCCAAACACAAAGCTTTTTGCATAAAGAAGCATGAAAGAAGTTTTTTTTAATGTGGAAAACCGAAGTACATATACTCTTTCTTTATTTATATGCATAGGCTTATTTCATTATGTAGTCGGTTCATAATGAGAGAAAAATGTTGGGGATTCCAAAGCCGCCTCACCAAAAAATTTAATCATATTTTGGATATTTTGGTATGTCTTTGGGATGAAACCTCTAAAAAAGCCCATGATGGGATAGCCGTGGCATAACCGGACTTCAAGAACATTTTGGAAGAAAACTGTAGTCGGGCTCGAAGGTTAGGGCATGTTTGATATATATTTTTGAGGTTGCTGCATTTGAGTCCAAGAACCCAAAAATCCCAACATGTTAGGACTCCAACATAATCTTTAAAATGGTATGGCGTTATTCCTAATATTTTTCCAAAAACAAATTTTGTTTTTCCTGGACAAAGTCTACAAAAAACTGATAATGGCAGCTCTGATTTAAAAATACTACAAGAAAATGGCAGAAATATCTTATAATTAAACTATATCTGTTATTCATATATATTTTAATTATAGTATTATATAGTAGAAGATTGCAAATAAAATATGAAAAAAAAGTGTACTTTTTTTTCGAATTTTAATAGCAATACCGCGGCGATACCGGAAACAATAGGTTTCAGGTCTACAAAAAACCGATCTTGAAAAAAGAATTCTTCTCTCTTATTAATAAACGAAATCGCCCACAAAGTACTTTTGACACTATAAATTCTCAAGATGCATTAAATTTTATAAGGTGCCGCAAAGAAGAAAACTGGTTCAATTTTTGGTAGCTATATAAAATATTGAAGCTATTTTGATTGAATTTCACACATTTTTAGTCTTCAAAACACAGCTAATAAAAATTTCGTTACGATTTTTAAAACAAAATAAAATTTTTGTTTAGGCGTAAATTTATTATTTCATATAAGTCTACTCAAGATTTCATATTTTGCAACTTTCAGATCGATTTATGTGAAATAAACTATTATTCTTAATTATTTTTTAAAATTGATTTGTCTCACTGAAGCATCAGTCCAGCCATTACTATTTTATCTGACAGATATTAATTAAAAATGCATTAACCAAATTTAGTGTACACAATTGTGTGAAGTTTAATCAAAATTGGTTCACTACTTTATACAGCTACCATACAAAAATTTAACCTGTTCACTATATTTCATAGAGACAAAGGACCTAAGCTTTGCGCGACCTTCCAATTGTTGGAGCAATTTAAATTCGTTTATAGAGAGCAGAAGGCTCCGTTTCGGAAGCGAAAGTCTTGAATTTTCTTCTCAGTGTAAAGGTGGTCCCAAATTAATGAGACTGGTGAGCCTTAAACGACTAACTTAGCTTTGTCCCTCATTTTCCAGTAATTTAAGTTCTTAAAACAGGTGAAATTCTTGCTTATATGGGCTTCCAATCTTTCGATAACCCATTGATTAGTAAAAAAAAGTATTATCTACTTTTCTATGTTTCCTAACAAATTGAATTTTAAATGTAAATTTATTATCAAGTACACTGATATAAAAACATTTTATACCGTGTAAAAATTTATATATTTTTGTTAAAGTATTTTTAGCTTAAAAAATTACAATATGTAGAATAGTTTCAGACTTTTCAAGGCTAATCCTTAAGTCCAGCTGTAGAGTCTCTTGAATAATTTATTTAGCTAGAGTAGCTTTTTATAATACATTTTTTATCTGCTTTTATTTTAAAATTTTCCCAAGCGCTTTGAATAGAACAAAAAACAAAAAATATAACCAACTTTTTGAGTGCACACCGCATAAGGAGTATTATAAAAAACGAAATATAAGCTTCGGAGCGTTGCCAAAGCAGGAGCTGAACCAAACTAGAAGGACTGACTTGCATTGACTTTCATCATTCCATTAGCCATCATCAACTATCGGCTAGCAGAAGATCCTTCACCCGATTTGCGTCTGCCTTTTGCCATGGTTTGGCTACGAAATTTTGTTGGTCAAGTATTTTTTTAGGTCAAGTGTTTGCTGCTGCTGCCCCTCCGTCTCTGCCTCTGCCGTTGGTGCTGCTGCTGACGTCGCTGCTGTTCAATGCTTTTATTTTTTGGAGTAGGAATTAAATATCAAGCGTTGGATATGCTGTGTGTGTGTGTATATGCCACATGTGGCACGATTTCTCGTTGGCTTTGCTTGCTAGCATTTTTGCATATCATCCAACACGTAAAGTTTGCTTTTGCCTTAGCTGCTCTTGTTGTTAGTGTTGGTACATTTTCATACCCTACACCTCAAGGGTTAAGGGTATTTCGAATTTGTGCAAAGTTTGTAACAGGCAGGGAAAGTTGTGGTAAAGTATGCCAAGGTGCTCTATATTAGTTTGAATAGTGCTAAAGATCTCTAAATGATGGAGATTAGAAGAAGAAATAACTACAAATTTAAATAAATGATGGTTATGAAGGCGAATTTTTTGACCACGTTCCCAGTATTTGCAGTATTAAAGTCACGCGTTCTCAACTTGGTAGATATAATGCAATTAACGACTTTACTTCTGTGCTGGAATACTTTGATTTAAAAAATTAAAAATAAAATATTAAAAATTAAGAGAATTTGGAGGAATCCTTAACTTTAAACTGCTCATCATTTTTTTTACGGCAATGGCAATTCCTTATCTCGAAAACGGTACACTATTTCATAGCCCATACATCATCTCATACACAAATCATCAAAATTCTGAATTCTACAGGAGTCCTTTTAGAGCATAATATTAAGCACTTTTCAAAACTCACCTTCAAACTAAGCATAAGACTATAATACGATACATCATCTCGAAAACCTTATATCATATCATAAACCATACATCATCTCGTCAACTACTCATCATCTTGTAAAAATTCTCAATTCTATAGTAGTTCGTAAAGAGCATAATATTAAGCACTTTTCAAAATTTACTTACAAACTTATCATAAGCCTATAAAACCTTACATCATCATTAACAACCCAATCATCCTTTCATAACGCAAACATCATCTTGTAAACAACTCATCATCTTGTAAAAATTCGTATTTCTATAGGGGTACTTTGATACCATAATATTAAGCACTTTTCAAAACTCATCTTTAAACTTAAGAGCCTATAATACCAAATATTATTTCGAAAACCATAGATCATTTCATAAACCATACATCATCTCGTCAACTACTCATCATCTTGTAAAAATTCTCAATTCTATAGTAGTTCGTAAAGAGCATAATATTAAGCACTTTTCAAAATTTACTTACAAACTTAGCATAAGCCTATAAATCCTTACATCATCATTAACAACCCAATCATCCTTTCATAACGCAAACATCATCTTGTAAACAACTCATCATCTTGTAAAAATTCGTATTTCTATAGGGGTACTTTGATACCATAATATTAAGCACTTTTCAAAACTCATCTTTAAACTTAAGAGCCTATAATACCAAATATTATTTCGAAAACCATAGATCATTTCATAAACCATACATCATCTCGTCAACTACTCATCATCTTGTAAAAATTCTCAATTCTATAGGAGTTCCTAAAGAGCATAACATAGCACTTTTCAAAACTTACCTTCCAATTTAAATTCTCAATTCTATAGTTTTTTTAGATCGTAATATAATAATTTAAAACTCATCTCCAAACTTTGCCTAAGCCTATAATGCACATAATCTTAAAAGCAGCCTGAAGGCATCCATTGCTCTGGTTATAAACTACTATATAATTAAGAATTAATTCCATCTTATAAAAAATATAAATAATTTTACCTACTTTGGATAATTTTGCAGAACACACATGGCTTGACAAATCTTATCTAAGTCGTCCGGCAGCTCCATTCAATTCTTCTTCCTTCCTTTTTAAATTTTTATTTATTAATAAAATCTGAACTGGTTAATAATTATTTTGAATAATTTCATTATTTTTCTAATTATAAATCTTCCGTCTTTCAGTACTCTTGTAAAATTCGCTTTATATTTAGTTCCTTCTTTCATATAGAATTTTGAGATCTTTCTTTCGTCAATAAAAATGTTTTTTATACATCGTTCGATTTTCATATTGTTAATGGTCGTAATTTAATTTCAGCTCGGAAATTTCGGGTCGTAAATCTTTCGTACTAAAACAATCTTTTGCTGGTATTGAAAATCTTTTAGAGTTCTCAAGCGTACCAATTGATCAAAATCAGTCGACTTTACTATATAATATAGTCAATAGAATCGGTAGTTCAAAAAAACGTCTTTACTTTTTAGTTCAATTTATGAAGTGGGTCACTCGTTGATACGATCGCTGGATGATTTTTTGATATGATGTCTGTTTAATTGTTGTAAGTCGATCCTTCTATACGTTTGCTCTAAAATTTTCGAATATTTTCCACGCAGAACTTTATATATGATAGCAACCCAAACTCAAGGCTTCATGTGACCCTAAGAAACAACGAAATCTTGTCTTTTTCTTAAAACAAGACGCTTAGTCCCGCATTGTATCAATACAAGATAACATAAAATTTGATGTAGTGCATCCCACAGTCGGCTAACGCATCCCGTTCGATTCTAGTATTTTTTGGTAATGTTTTTTGTTGTTGTTTTTTGGCTCGTTTCAGTTTATTCTCTTGTTGTGTGTTTGGTGTTCAAAAGCCCACACAACACTTTTTGCTTGCTTACCGAACACCCGCACCCGCACCCTGCACTTGAACCAATCAAACATCGCCGTCTCACTCTTCCACTCACTCTTGCTTTTGGCCATTCACCGTTATTTCGCCTGCTCTCTACGTTTGTCTCTTTTGCTCCTGTTGTCGTTCAGTCTTTTGTGTCATGCCAACTTGAAGTTCTTGTGTTCGGGTTAAGTGAAAAGTGATTGAGCAGATTTCTGTTGCGAATCTTTGGTTTCATCTCTTACACTGCCGCCGGTCGTAATTGTTGTAGTCCATGTTGTTGTTGTTGTAGTTGTCGTTGTTGCTGTTGTTGTTGTATCCATGATGGTCATGTCTACGTTTGATGAAGGCAGCCAAGTGTTTTACTGTTTAATTGTTGCCTTCGTCCCTGCTCTGCTCTACCCCTTTCTCTATTCCGAACTCTCTTTCATCTTTGCTGTTGTTTCTAATTCTCTACTCTTGCTTTTGCTTTGTTGTTGTTGTTTTAGTTTTTGCCAAGTTTTTTCTATTTATTTTTTTTTTATAGTATACTACGCAAACGATCTGATAAAAAGTATACAAATAAAAAAACGAAAAGAAAAAAAACACCCTATACATAGTACATGTATATTTATTTTTTGCTTTCAATTGGAATTCATCTCTCCTGGGCACAAGTCAAACGCACAAGTGAGTCTTTGAGTGAAACCGAACGAGTAGTTAGTAGGGATAGGATAGGATAGGGTTGGCATAGGGCGACATGCATCAACTTGTCATTAGGGAATCAAACATTTTGTGTTCGTTTTATAGCTGATAATCATGAATTGATAAGAGCCGTCATTGCCGTATTGCCGTGTTTTGTTGTTGGCTTTCATATTGCAATGGCGTTTTAACAGTACAGTGGTCCATATGCTGCTGTTAAGGCATAAAGTTATTTTTTAATTTAAGTAGCATAAATTACTAAAACAAAACTGAGTTAATATGTGAGCTTATTTGGGTTTTCAAACTATTTTACATGGTGCTCGTCAAATAAAACAGCCTCTTCTGATCCCAGAATGCATGGAGCTTTACATTTTTTTTTTCCATTTAGTACTCCTCCAGGGAGCTTAGGGCTTCAATAAGTACTTTCTACCGGACTCTGTTTGGCGCAGTTTGCTTTGCTGTCTCCTAGTTGATGTTGTGTTAGGGCAATTCATTTAGTGTTGTGCGACGCCAGGTTGCCTTTGGCCTACCCACTCGTCTGCTTCCTTGGGGGTTCCATTCCAAGGCCATCCTGACGATGCTGCCTAGGTCTTTTATCAGAGCATGGCCAATCCAACGACACTTGCGTGTTCTTATCTGATTACAGATAGGAACTTCACTAGTGTAATACCATAGTTCCGCGTTTGATATCCTGTTGGGCCAGAATACTCCGCATATAATTCTAAGGCACTTATCGACGAATGATTGTACTTTTGATATCATTCTCTGCGGGGCCATCCACGTTTCGCTGCCGTACAACGAGATGGATTTGAAGCTCGCATTGAAGATTCTCAGCTTTGTTCTTCTGCTTATTTGCTGGTTTCTCAATATGCGGAATAAGCGTCCAAAGGCTGGTCGCGCTTTGCTTAAACGAATTTCTATATCCTCATCCACCCCACCACTGGGGGAAATTGTGGTGCCAAGGTATGAGAAACTATCGACAAAGTCGATAGTGTTCCCGCAGATGGTTATGCTACCTTGGCTGGTGTGGTTGAGGCGCATTGCTTTGATTTTGGATGCGTTTATCGAGAGTCCAACTTCACTGGCCAGGATTTCGAGATACTTTCACTTTTGCTTGGATATCACTTATTTTATGAGAGATGAGACAAATGTTGTCCGCGTAATCCAGGTCTTCCAAATGGCGGGTGAGACTCCAACTAATCCCAAGCCTAGACGTGGATACATCTCTCATAACCTCGTCAACTACTATATTGAATAGTAGTCGTGATAGGAGGCATCCTTGCCTAACACCAGTGCTTGTTTGGAAAGGTGTACTGATTTTCCCGTTGTCTAGTACCGCCAAGTCCGCATCATCGTATATACATCGTTTTTACTATCGATACGATGTTGACTGGCACTCCATTCCTCGCTAATGCCCGCCATATTGCTGCTCTGTCTACTGAATTGAAGGCTTTCTTGAAGTCGATGAACAGGAGGTACAGTGGTGTGCGCCACTCCACAGCTTGTTCGGTTATTATGCGTAGTGTGTTAGCCTGGTCTACGCAGCTCCTGTGTGGTCTGAAGCCTGCCCGTTCATCGCGAATTGTTGGCTCTATTTTTTATTGAAGGCGATCGTTCAGTAAAGTTGCTAGTATTTTGTAGCTAGTATTTAGGAGAGTTATTTCTCGCCAGTTGTTGCAATCAGTAAGGTCCCCTTTCTTTGGTAGCTTGACGATTATTCCTGCTTTTCAAGATGAGGGTTCACACTCAGTCTTCCATATGTGGAGCTATAATTAGGCATTTATTTTTTTATTTACAAATAGCTATACTATAACTAAACTTAAAAACTATCGTAAGAATTAAATATTTTTTTTTTAACTGCCAGACCTTAACTATCGATATTTAACTTCGATAAATGTTTTTTTATAATGATCAGTTTGGACTCAGAGTACTTTTCACATCACGTACGTAAAAATAATCATTATTTTTAAGTCTAGACTGTTAAATATAATATGTAAGAATCTTTTACTACTTTTTTATTTTTTATACAAGAAGAAAGCTTGGCATGCTTTTAGATTCTGTTTGAGAGGTACCATTAATTTAGAAAATTTCGCCAACCCTTTTTGCTAATAGTTCCCAAAGTTTTTTTTTTATCAACTATGAATTAAACTTTAGTTGGGAACAAAATGCTGGAACTTGAGATATATTTTTTATTCAACAAATAAATTAAACGATTTCAACCACAATAGTAGAATAGCAAAGCAGAGAATAAAAATCTTTTTTTGGAACGATCGTTCTACATGATACATTTAACAGATATCTATTTTAAAAGAAATCGTGATACAGTATTTTGGAAGACAAAAAATGCGTCAAACTTGATAATAATATTGTCGTCAAGAAATATGAATTATGTCGCTAAAACTTATGATTTATTATGATTATATTGGAGATAAATAATAAAATATTTATATTTCATTTGAAAGTTTAGTTGCTCCCTAGCTCTTACGATCAGTGAGATCTAGGCGTTTCTATGGATACATGTCTGTAGCAATAACTAATATGGTAATGATATCTTCATAAAAAAACTATGAATTATGAATAAATAATACTCCGATAACATGAACTTGATTCTCAATTCGAAACTCATTTAATTATTGTTGTTATTTGGAAAAGTTATCTTCATAAACAAAAGATATGCGAATCTAAAACTTCGCGCTTATAATAAGGTATCTTATCTGAAAGTTTGCTTGTTCTAGCTTTAACCATCTCTGAGATCTAGGCGTTCAGACATACATGTCCATTAGGAGTCGCTATCACTCTGATCATTGCTTAGGTCGTCGTTGTTTCCTTCTTTATCTCGCCTGCATTTGCACAAACTGAATATACACATTGACCTTAAGCTAGGAGGTAAGGGTAATGTCTCAATTCATCATAATCTGTTCTTTAGCCGAGGACATGTTCAGGCTGCTACCTGACAACTGGTTGCGCGGGTTGGTATCGTTATGATCCTATCTCACGTATATAGGGATTAGTTTACACATGTAAACGTCGTATGCATTTGGAAATGTGCAGCAATGCAGATGTTTGTGTCGAAGCCTTGTGACGTCACTGCGTCACTTATACAATGCAAGCTAACCGCTGCTTTTGTGTAATTTTCTTAGATTTTTGGAAGCCTTGTAGACTTGTAGGAATACATTTCTAATATAACCCGATCACCTTAAAAAGTGAGCACTAAAATGCAATGGAAAAAATTCACATTCTTTATGGAATAAGACATATTTTTATTTTATTTTATTTTATTTTTTTTTTTGTTATTAACGCAAAATTTTGTCCCACTGTGCCAATGCCAAATTCAACAAAAAAAAAAAAGGAGAAAAAACAACAACAACGGAAATGGCTGGCGACGCATATTGCCATGTGGCTGATAACTTCATTAGCAAGTGCAAACTTGGCCAACAAAGCGTTGGACTGACTGACAGAATGACTAACTGATTGACTGACTGCCGGCCTGGCCGGCGGGCTGGCTGATTGCTTGGCCTGAAAATCCAATCAAATCAGCAAAAGAAATGCAGTCTCGACTGGCAATTAGTTGACAGAAAGTGCGCCGTGCAGAAGCTAATCAAAGTCATTGCTCAAAAAGGCCATAAGGTTGCCTTTGTGTGTGTTTGTGTGAGTGTATCTATGTGCATGTACATGTATGCATCTGTAAGTATGCACTTCATTAGCTGCGTGTGTGTGTTTGTGTGTATGCGTGGATCTATTCATAATGCAAGCTTGACCAGCGCGTTTATTCAAGCCCAATCCCAATCCCAATCCGAGACCCGATGCCTTCAGTCAGCCGCTTACTCATACATTTAGTCAGTCAATCATGCAGTCATTCAAATTGTCGGCTTATATGATAGACGTAAGGCTCAAAACTCAAGTTCCAGCTACAGTTCCACTGTTGGCCAACTAATTAAGTTTGATTTGAGTGTTGTTTAAATTATTTCATTGTTTTTTTTTTTTTTTTTGAATACTCTATAAAGATGCAGTAAGGAGTAGTATAGAAGAGAGACTGGTAAGTGCTTTGGGGAGTAGCGATTGAGCCATGTGCGTCTGTATGAACGCCTGGATCTTGAAGATTTTGAAAGTTAGAGATAAGAAGTTCTTAGAAAACAATGTATACTAAGATAAGAGTTGATTTCCCGAAACTGAATCTTGCGCACCTGTCGAAATTGGGCTTCTTATTACTGAGAAAATAGAATATCTTGTAATTAAAGTTCGAATTTGGTACAAAATAATGCAATAACTGCGACCTATAGTATAAGTATTATATATTATATATATCAATTTTTAGTTCTAAATTTTTCGAAAATCCTCTACACTTGGATTTTGATTTTTTTTCAACTACTTGTAAATCATAATCCTATCATTGTAAACTTTGTTAAGTAATACATAATAATTTATTATAATTAAGTAGAATAGGTAATTAGAACTTAAACTCTTACTAGTACCTATATTAGAATTCAAGTAAAGTTATAAGCTAAAACCGTGAAATAAATTAAATTGAAAAAAAAAGTATAATGTAGTCTTAATCCCAACATTGAGCAGCCAGAGCTGGACTAAAGCAAGAATCAACAGCGCCTTGGCCCAACAAAATTTGTTTGATTTTTCGAAAGATTAATTTTTGTCACGAAATCTTTAAATTTTTATTAATTTGATAGAGACGTCTAGAAAGGAACGTATTCCGCAAACTACATTTTGATCATCTAAAAATATTAAAAAAATTTTGAATAGGGAATTCGCGTAGAAAAGCTAAAGAAATCTCAATAGAGCAGTGTAGTTAATAATATGGAATAAATGGAAATTCTTCACAAGGAAGTTCGACTGTATAATTTGACTAAATATTTTTACAAAGTGTAGCCAGGACTGAACTAAAGCAAGGGTCGACAGCGTCATGGCCCTACAAATTTTTATTTTTAATATCGAAATATATATTTTTTTTTACAAAAAGTTTTAAATTGTATATATTTGATTCTTTTCTAGAGAGGGATTTAGGTTGTACCGGTTGACCGCTGGGGAAGTCACATAAACTAGATAGTCCTTAGAGGAATTTATTCCGCGAACTAAATTTTTACCTTCTAAAAGTATCGTCGAAATTTATTATAAAAAAATCGTACAGAAAAAAAATTGATTCTTTAAAAAATAAAAAGCTAGAAGGAGCTCAATACAGTCGGTAATAATATGGGGTAGAAAAAATCGTTTTGGAGGAGTGCTTTATAAGGAAGCTCGATTGTATAATGTCAATATATTTATTACCTTGAACGTCATCATTCATATGACACAAATACTTATATAATATTTTAAGTTAATAAATATTAATAATTATACAGGGTGCGCCATTTGAATGTGGTCGATGGAAATATTGAATAACTTTGACAGATTTCAACCGATTGACGTCGTCGAACACATTTTGGAAAGGTTATAACATTACAATTTTAACCATGAATCGATTCACGCCCAAAGAACGCGCGGAAATAGTGACAATGTTCATTAAATGTAATTGCCCGATTTTTGGGAGCGAATTTTAATGACTAATGAGGCACATTTCACGCTATCTGGCACTGTAAATAAACAAAACTGTCGCATTTGGGGGAAAGAAAATCCTCATACTATCCATCAAACTTCACTGCATGATCAGAAAGTGACTGTTTGGGCCGGTGTCTGCTCAAAAACCATCATCGTTCCGTTCTTCTTCAGAGTTGGGGCAACTGTCAATGGGGATCGGTATCGATGGATGTTGGCACACTCTGTTTTACCAGAAATGCGTGAAAAAGGTCTTAAAGGCTTTTGGTTTCAACAAGACGGCGCGACATGTCACACCGCGAAAAAATATTTCCATCGACCACATTCAAATGGCGCACCCTGTATTTCATATTATAGAATTACTTACTGGACATTAGCTTGGATGTTAGACGTCTGAAAAGATTTCACATTCTGGACCTTCCAGATAGATTTGTATAATAATGTAATAATCTTTAGCAAAGAGTTTTGTTTTTTGTTCATTAGACTCACTGGATCACACTCAATCCTGTAATTTTTTTGGTTTTAGTTATTAAATTTGCTGATTGTCTCATATGACAGATTGCAAATAAATAAATAATAATAATAAAAAAAAATATTATACAATTAAAAAGTCGCTCCTGGCGGGACATAGGGCAGTATATTCTTAATATACGTCTGTATTTTCATTTTTTTTTTTTATAATATTCTCAATTCTGCTGTGAAAATATTAATAATTAAAAAAAATATTTCTGAAAATATAAATCAATCTGCATAATTACAATGTGGCGCCCCACGAATGCCCCTTGGGCGACCACATGTTCTATGTTGGAACCTGATTTTTTTATTTCCATTTAATATTACAATCTGTTAATTTATTAACAATAAGTTATTGTTGTTGGGGGGCTTGGAAAAAAATACCTTTTCCATTATGGCTTTAACTTAATTTTTAAATTTTACTATTAATATTTGATTGGCGCTGGCTAGAGATATAAAATTTATTTTTTTTGTGGCTTTCTGCCCTTTCAATGTATTTACAGGGTATCCCACTGCCGTATAGCAATTTAATTAATTTTCTTCTTTTCTTCTCCTTTTGTTTTTGTTGCATGCCTTCTTCGTTGCACGGCTTTGCTTAATGTCTCATGTCTCATGCTTATTGGGGTTGCCTTGTGCAGCAAGCTATACATAGTATTTATTTCTTAATTCCTCGAACCCATATTTATCTTCGTTTCGGGCTATATCATTGTCGTTTGTCGTTTGCTTTTGCCTGCGTGATAATAAAGATTTATTGAGTGCCCCACAAAACACTGAAAAAAACCAACAACAAAAACAAAAACAACAAAACCAAATAAGAGTGAGAACTGTGAACCCGAAAACTGAAAAACCAGGAGCCAGCCAGCACATACTATCGAGACCGTATAAAAAAAAAAATATATAAAGAGTTAAAAATGTGTAAGACGAATGCATTTTTAATTAGCGGTTCGTGTTGCTCTTTCTCTTGAATAATATTTTGTTTTTTTTTTTGAATAGAACTTGAAAGACTTGAAGACCGAGCGAATTTGTGGCTTATTATGAATTCACATTTAAATTTTTTTCATTGCGGCGCTCATCCTGGCACAGGAGCTGCCACGCCCAACAAGCGGAACTTGAAAATTAGTCGGCATAGTTCAAAAAAAGTAAAAAATTACTTAAAACCAAAAAAATAAAAAAAATATATATCTTTATATGTACGCATAGTGGCAACAATTTGTAGGCAGTGGCAGGAAAAAATCTAATCAGCGTGCAACTGCTGTAAATTATGGCACACACACACTTACACATATATACAGAGAGACAGTCATACTCAGTATGTGTGTATATGTGTGCGTGTAAGTACTTGCGAGGGCAGGCTAAGTAGTTAAAGCGATTAGTAAAGCTAGTTTCTTTTTTGTATTTACTATCAGGTGGTTTTTTGGCTGTAGTAAGTGATTTTTGGATTGTTTAGACAACTTGCACCGGCGATCTGGAATTATGGCTTAACAATCTGGAACTTTTAGAGCCTTAGAAACTTTGGCATGCGGTAAGACCGTAACCTGCCGTCCTATGTGAGTGCTTATTTCATACCTTCATATATCTCTTTTATCTAATCTTATTAAGGGTAATATTTAAGAAAGTTCGAGATCCAACACGAATCATCCTTAATGATATTTGGGTTCCTTCGATCCCTTCCCTTGTTATATCTTTGTTAAGAATTCGCCAATGTTAGGTTAATGAGATACCTGAAAAGAACAAATTTTTGTTTAGTCTTCGAGTAGATGCCTCAAGTATCTTTTTTTCTGCTCCTAAATCGAATTCCTTGAGAAGCTGTTGCAAAGTTGCGTATCTACTGGAGAAAAACAAGGTCTGCACCTCCTCTACAACACTCTTGATTAAAATAATCTTACAGACTTATCATTCGCATCCAGAAACAAGGTGGAGTACCTAAGTGCTATTTGGCTTGGAAACCAGAGCATTATTTCAAATCTGTATCTGATGTTTCTGGAACTGCGTAGCTTTTGAGTATCCTCGTGTTTTTATACCCTGTACCGTATGGTACCAAGGGTATATTAAGTTTGTGCAAGCCGAAAATGTATGTAACATATAGATGGAGACGTCGGAGACACCCAGAAGTTACCTAAAATATGATCAGGGTGAATAGAGAAGTCGATATACCCATGTCCGTCTGTCCGTCTGTCCGTGTGAACGCCTAAATCTCAGAGATGGTAAGAGCTAGAGTTACCAAACTTTCACATTAGATCCCATATTATTCCATAGGAAGCAAGTTTATTTTATTTTTTTGATATCGGGGATAAATTATATAGCTCCCATGGGGGTGTTTGACACGACCTCGACAAAAAAAAGCGTTTTAGATGAATAATTCGTTTGTTTAAGAAGACATCGTAACCAAATTTAGTATTGGAAAGTTTTTTATAGTTCCCAATCACTGTACCGAATTTGATCGAAATCGGTTGACTATATCATATAGCTCCCATAGGACCGATCGGCAAAAATAACTTTTTTAAAAAAAAATCCGCTATATTTCGATTGTTAATAAAGATATCGTAACCAGATTTGGCGTTTGGAAATTTTTAGACCACTGAAGCAATGTGCCAAATTTGAACAAAATCGGTTGACTATATCATATAGCTCCCATAGGTCCGATCTTCCGAAAAATCGATTTTTTAACAAAATTTGTTGTGTTTCGTTTGTTTGTTAAGATATTGGGACCAAATTTGACATTCGTGAGTATTTTATAGTTCCTAAGCACTGTACTAAATTTAATCCAAATCGTTTGACTGGATCATATGGCTGTCATAGGACCAATCGGTCCAAAAACACGTTTTTATACAAAATTCGATGTGTTTTGTTTGTTTGTAAAGATATTTGAAATAAATTTGGCATTCATATCTTTTTTAAGGTATTTAAGCACTGTGTCAAATTTTATTAAAATTAGTTGACTATATCATATAGATCCCATAGGAACGATCGGTCAAAAAAAAATTTTTTGCTTAAAAATTCTTCTGTTTTTGGTTTTTTGTGAAGAAATCGGACTTTATTACAAGCTAGTGGTACAGAGTATCCTAAAGTCGTCCGCGCCCGACTTTACGTCCGCCATTTTTTTTTCTGAAGTTTAATGTTTATTTTTTCGAAACGTAATCATCATCATGATCGTTTCCTGCATCTCCCACAGGAGCATAGGGCCACAATGAGATTTCTGCTATAGTTGAATTTTAAGGTAATTTGGATTTTGCAACTCCAAATGCGATGTACATTCTTTTGAAATAGGAGCTGTTCTAGTGACAAGATTAGTCTTTAGAAACTTTTCAATCTTGACATTTTGTTCCATGTATACATTTGCTCTTATTCAAGATGGTAGATATGAACACAATGCGTGAGCTTGATGGGAACTACCGTCCTTTTATGACTAAACGTAAATAAGCAGTATACTTTCCGGAATTGGGAGAACGCTACCTTGGACTAGCTAATAGCTCCTCAGTTACCAAAGCTTTCTTTGCACCTACTCATGTAAGAGTTAACTATACATCAAAGTTTCGGACCCTTTAAGTCGCTAGAAGCATCATAGACACTCAGGATGTGAGAGAAAATCGGCAAAGGTCGAAAACCTCTCTCAGACTCTCACCTCCTTGCCGGTGAATGCATTTCGGAACTGCTTGTTGGTTGTTCGCAATTAGCCTTTACATCTAAAGACGTTTTAGTTGAGGTAGAGCTTTGGAAGATTGTTTGTTTCTCTCAGATTCTCTGCTTCTAATCGCGCTCCGGAACTGCTTGTTGCTTATTCCCAGTTAGCCTTTACATCTAAAGACGTTTAAGTTGAGGTAGAGCTTTGGAAGATTGTTTGGCCAAATTTCTTAAATCACTCTCCTTGCCGTAACTTTTTGAGAATTCAATGAAAGTGGCCATCTACGATTTGAGTAGATTAGCCATACTGTCTAGTTCTTCGAGAATGGGCTTACCCAAAAGTTGAGAGCGTTTTCTAAGAAGTGCAGAGAAATGTTTGATACACTTTGAAGTAAACAGGTCGCAAGTAAATTAAGTTTTTTTTGGGTTCTAAATGTATTCGCTGAGAAATGGTTGGGAAGCACCGGGTGTTTCTCCAAAATTGTTATGATAACGCTCTATGTTCAAGTTTCCAAGAACTTCTAGCATGCGATGCTTTCCCTCTAAGTAGTTACCTTAGATCATATCAAAAGTGGCACTGATTAATTGAAGGGAATTCATGATGAATGGAAATCTTATATTAATTTAATTAAATTAAAAAAAATATATTTGTTACTTTGCTCAATCTTACACAGAGCTCTGTACTTGAAATCTGTTTTGTTAAGACAAATATTTATAGAAAAATTGCCAGAATGAGAAAGGGAATCAATTAAGCCATGTCCGTCTGTCTGTAAATCGAACCATCTGCCTGTATTGCCTGTTTCCTAAAGACCAGGAACCTGAGCTTTTGATATAAAGTGCATCTTATAGTCTAGCTTTTTTATTTACAGTCCTTTTGCCTAATTATAGAATTTCAAACTTTGAAGCAAACAGCAGGCGGAGTCCCCTACTAACGTGTACTTGAAAGCTAAGTCGCAAATAAATGGATCACTCTCTTAGTTTAACCCTGTTACCTTGTATAGTTCGGATGCAAAAAAAAAAATGGCGGACGTAAAGTCGGACGCGGACGACTTTAGGATACCCTGTACCACTAGCTTGTAATAAAGTCCGATTTCTTCACAAAAAACCAAAAACAGAAGAATTTTTAAGCAAAAATTTTTTTTGACCGATCGTTCCTATGGGAGCTATATGATATAGTCAACCGATTTCAATAAAATTTGACATAGTGCCTAAATACCTTAAAAAAGACATGAATACCAAATTTATTTTAAATATCTTTACAAACAAACAAAACACATCGAATTTTGTATAAAAAACGTGTTTTTGGACCGATTGGTCCTATGGGAGCTATATGATCTAGTCAAACGATTTGGATTAAATTTAGTACAGTGCTTAGGAACTATATCTCACTCACGAATATCAAATTTGGTCCCAATATCTTAACAAACAAACAAAACACAACAAATTTTGTTAAAAAATCGATTTTTTGGAAGATCGGACCTATTGGAGCTATATGATATAGTCAACCGATTTTGTTCAAATTGGGCACATTGCTTAAGTGCTCTAAAAAATTTCCAAACGCTAAATCTGGTTACGATATCTTTATTAAAAAACGAAATATAGCGAATTTTTCTTTAAAAAAGTTATTTTGGCCGATCGGTCCTATGGGAGCTATATGATATAGTCAACCGATTTCGATCAAATTCGGTACAGTGATTGGGAACTATAAAAAACTTTCCAATACCAAATTTGGTTACGATGTCTTCATAAACAAACGAATTATTCATCTAAAACGCTTTTTTTTTGTCGAGGTCGTCTCAAACACCCCCATGGGAGCTATATAATTTATCCCCGATATCAAAAAAATAAAATAAACTTGCCTCCTATGGAATAATATGGGATCTAATGTGAAAGTTTGGTAACTCTAGCTCTTACCATCTCTGAGATCTAGGCGTTTACACGGGCGGACAGACGGACATGGGTATATCGACTTCTCTATTCACCCTGATCATATTTTAGGTAACTTTGGAGTGTCTCCGACGTCTCCTTCTATATGTTACATACATTTTCGGCTTGCACAAACTTAATATACCCTTGGTACCATACGGTACAGGGTATAAAAATGTATTTCTGCCTAGGCGATATACGGGAACTCAAAAGATCTGTTGCCGTAAAAAAATTGTATGTGCATTCGTCGTCCGACATACTCTCTGAATTTGAGACTAAAATCGTTTAAGACTTGCAAAAGTAGCTTAGTGAAAAAGATTTCCTTCATATGGTACGGTCACATGTAAACTCCAAGCTCTATTTAAAGAACCATTAAAAACTATATTTTTTGGAACGCATAGAAAAATAGAGCACCGTGAAATGGGATGGTTATTCTGGAAATAAAATATATTTCCTTTTGCCAGTTAGAACCACGCCTATGTGCTGGACGGACCAAAATGAGAACGAATCCTTCATCGGAAATGTGGAAATCATCTCCAACTAAATATAAAAGATCACAGCAAAAATAAGGCATAAATACGCCTGAATTTTTTTATTTGGCCCACGACCCAAAAGCATAGCTTGTGACAACACCCATTACTTTTCAGCCTGCCCTCGTGGAGTGCATGTGTTAGTCGATCTGTTCATAAACCATAGCCCACAGTGCTTCACATAATTCACAACGCCATTCAGCTGCCCTTGTCGTTGCTGTTGCTGTTGTTGTTGTTGCTCTTATGGCTATTGTTGCTTTTATTGCTGTGCAGCTCTGCCCTCCCCCCCAACCTGCTTACCACACTTGCCAACCCTCCCTCCAGCCATCGTCTTGCACATAAAAATGCAATTGCTGAAAATATGAAAACTCTCTGAGTGCAGCTGAGTAACTAACTCAAGTGACCGGAAGTGCCAAACAATTTAGCTGGGTTTTTAGTTGCAAGCTACTCCAACCATGCTTGGAGCTTTAATCTAGACTATGCTGATAAGGAGTTTCCATCTGGGGCAAACCCCAAAACAGATGTTTATTGCAACTTAATGCAACAAAAGGCAGAGACGTCTTTAATACTAAGCAGTTGAATTTCAATGAAGCCATATATCAAAACCCACAACGGTTCTGTGCAGATCCTTGACTAGCTTTTTATTAGATAAACTGCATCTATTATTATTATTGTTTTGAGTATTGCCTGTATGGATATATATACAATTATTCTTGTTGAAGATCTGATTTTGGCAGACATTTTTGTTTTTAGTATTTAGAGAGATATCCAAAAATGCTGTCACTTATTCCAATCTAGACAAATTTTGTATATCAGCCACTTAAAATAGTGAGCCGATATGAAATGACTTCGCTACAAATTACACTAAAATTTAAACAGTGACGTCACAGTTACTCCATTCGCGACCTTTTACATTTGTGTTACATTACATTACATAATGTATATGTGTGCGTGTTTTGTATATATTATATGTGTATATATAAGTATGCAAACATTTTTTAAATTTCACTGCCTGTAATTCACAACAAGTTTAAGCATGTATTGCCTTAATAAAGAAACTTTAATTTTAATCAGATGACTTATATTTGAATTATTTATACACTTTTAATATTGATTATTTATACAAAATGCTTAGGTTTATGAAGTGACTAAGTTTATTTGTTATATATAAGTTTGGATTTGAGCTGTTTTGTTTGAGTAGTTTGATCTTTGGTATCCTGAATGGATACTTAAATGGATTTCTGTCATCAGCTTGTCTCTTTCGGGACTGCTATGGATTTCCGGATCATGCCAGATAATTTTTTTTTTTTTACCAGGCCTAAGTGGGAATCGAACCCACGACTGGTTTACTCTGCTCTGTAGTTCCAACCATTTAACTAACAGCACCACACCAGCGGTCAGATTTTTTGTATAAAAGTTTGGATAGGAGCTGCTTTTTAAAAACGAATAAAATATTTTATGTATATTGATTGACAATCAACCGATAAATTTAAAAGGTTATAATCTTATATTGACATAAAAATAAATCGCTACATGCTAAATATAAGTTAATGTTTGATAGGATATAAAATATAATTTATTTTATTGCGTTTAATCTTACGCTTAAAATGTTTAAGATTAAACCTAAAAATTCTCCAATACATCAAATTAGGTGTAAAGACTTCTGAGTGCATTATTTCTAAAGTCTTTCAATGTCTCAATTGATTTCTTAACTTAATTTCATTTAAACTTATCTTTAAGAGAATTAAACTAACTGGCCGTACAACAAAAGCTGCAACCTTTATACAAATCGACATTTCTACAAGCTACTTAGAAAACTTATGCAACAAGATAAAGTGGCATATAACTTTAGAAAAGGCTTATCCATTGGATTGATTCCATGCCATTGAGTTGCCAACAGGTTTCCCATATATAGAAAGACTTTAACTGCCGCATTTTTGCAATTTTGTTGGAGCTAATCTAACACTTATTTAGGAGAACCAGAACCAGGGCTGAGAATAAAAGCTAAGCAACAAATGCATAAAGTATGGAGAGAAAGAAAAGAAATTGCAGAGAAACTAAAATGGAGTAAGTGGGGATAAGTTGATGCGAGGACAGTTTGAGTTGTTTTTAAGAAATCATAATCTCTCAAAAATTTTCTTTTTGGAGGTTATCCCCATATGATAACGAACCTTTTGAAAATGTCTCTAGATCTAAAATCTGCTGCAGATGCTGTATGGAGTAGTAGTTCGCATATTCTTATAGGAAGTAATGAACTGAAACTGCATAGAGAATAGTCAAATTTCGAAAAAACCCAAATTTTCTTAGAGAGGTATACCCGGTCTGGCAGGCCCGGATTAAAATATTTGGCGCCCCTAGGTAGTTGCGAAATTTTTTCTACATTCTTTTTAACGCAATAATTTTTGAAAAAAATCATCTCATTGGCGAGCGATGCTTCGATATCTTTATCGTAGAAATTGATTAATTCAGTTAATTTTTCACGAATTTCGTTTTTATTCAAACAATGCATGTCTGTGATGATTGAAAATTTTTCATAAATAACTTTTTACGCTACCTCTGCTTTTTGTAATTCCGATTAAATTCTGCCTAAAATCATATTGAAGGTATTTTTTCTAGTTTTCCCGACCAATAAGTTCAACTTCTCATAAAGAACTTTGTACGCTACCTCTCTTTTTGTAATTCCGATGAAATTCTGCTTAAAATCACATTGAAGGTATTTATTCTAGTTTCCCCGACCAACAAGTTCAACTTCTCCATCTCTAGATTCATCGCATCTTAGTTTCCTTGTCTTTTTTCGCGTAGTAGCCCTTTTATATTCTTTGTTTGTGGAAGTACTCGAATACTCGATATGAGGACAATATCACGATTTATACATATCGATTTTTTCTCTCGATTTGGGCATTTTTACTTCTAATGTTGGTGCGCGTGCAAACGAAATAGACGGAAATTCAATTCCCACGGATAAAACACGTTTATAAAGTTTCCGACAAAATTTTCCGCCCCCCAATTCATGCCTACACTGCCTATATGGTAAATCCGGCCCTGTGGCCTGGAGTATTACGCTCAGTAAGTATGCGGGATATCTCATCCTAGAACCCTTGAGTATTAAAGACAGCGGGTAATTGCTCTGGCATATACATTAAAAATAAGCATCAGCATCCTGAAACGGCATATTTATAGCAGCAGAAGAGCTTCTAAGCGAACTCTCAGAACTCTTTTCTTCTCTAAGCAGTTGTAAAATAATTTTTCTGCAATTACCATAGTAAAGTTTTCTAGGTTTCTCGTAGTACCATCTCTGGCAAGTCTGGCATGCCTTATTGACTAGGAACTATCTAAGCGAAGTTTTCTTCAGCTCTCGAGTGTTATCGAATGTTGCTCATGTTTCCCTAAACAATTTTGGTTGATGCGAATTCATTTATCGCGGTGTTCGATAAGCGATGCTGAGTATATATCGTATTCTTATACTTTGGTATACTAACTCTGAAAATGTTCTTGGTTGGCTCAAGTGGTAAGAACTCTCGTACAACTTGATTCTATAGCTGAGACTAGTATGCCCTTCTTGTGGCAAGAGTCTCACCCTCAGTACGTATGTGTAGAGAGAATTCCTACTCAATCTCACTAAACCTTTAGATTATAGAATCCGTGTTTCCTTGCCCTCCGTATGTAACCCATTTAGTATCCTCAGCGAATTCCTTCCCAATTGAAATGCTTTCTTAAAGCTATATATATATATATAGTCCTATGGCTCCGCCGGTGAGCAAAGGGCCGCAACAAGTTTTCTCCATTCCTCTCTATCGTGCGCCAAACTTTTGATTTCATTCCAGGTTTTTTTGGTTTTTAATATGTCAGCTTCAAGGTTTCTTCTCCAGGTCATTGCTGGTCTACCTCTACGACGGCTGCCTTGGGGTTTCAGTCGATAGCGCTGCGGGTGATGTCATTTTGGTCTTTTCTTAACACATGCCCGAGCCAACCCCATTTCCTCTTCAAAATTTCTAGGCGTATTGGTGTCTAGTTGCAGCAATTCCACAGGTCATTGTTCGAGATTTCTTAAAGCTATATTTGGTTATTATTATTGCTTAGGTTAGTTTACACTGGTTGACCCCTGGGGGTAGCCACACACCTTACTTGGAACCGTCTTTATTATAATTAAAATTAAAAATCTAAACCTAATTAAAGTTTTTTATATCGGCTCTTAATAGGTTGATGGGTTTTAAATCAGGAGTCAGTGGTAGTGGAGTTCAAATTAAACTTGACTTGAAGAAATGATAGTACTAGAATTTTTGCTGCTTTTGTGTTTGCTTTCTCAGGCACAGATGCAGAAGTGTGGAGCAACTTCTGAACTTAAAGAAAAATCTGCATTTGTGCCTGACTCAGAGACTGCTCTATGAAAAAAGAGCACTTTTGCCAAAAGCGTGTTTTAAAGGGAGCCAAAGTCATCTTGTGTGAACCCATTTATTATACTGTAAATATCCCTATATTTTGTGCTTATAGGCTGTTGGAAAACTAAAGCTATTCTTAAAAACCATTAAAATATTATTTTTTTACTGTGCAAAATGTTCTTTTAAATGTTATTTTCACACAAAAACTTTCCTAAACAACAAAGCACGCTGAACAGCTGTTTGTTGCTGCTTTTAACTGTGCCACTTTTGCCTCGTTGATGTGGCATTTTTGCTCTACGCTAGACCTTTTTGGTAAAAGCTGATTAAAAGTGTGCCGTTTCGTTAAGCCCAAAAACTCGATAGACTTACCAAACTGCCCTCGCAGCTTAGTGTGTTTGGGGCTTGCAGCATTGCAGCAGGCCGTAAATTTATAGAACAATTTACGGCATTGTTTTGGCCGCCATATTGCTGCTGTCTAAATGCCGACAACAACAGGAAGATTGAGTAAAGCAGCAGAGAGAACGGCGAGAGAGTGAAGAGAACGTTTAGAAAATGGCAAAATTGAAATCAGCTAAAATGTCCTGAGACACACACACACATAAGAGCATACGAAGTGCGTGTTGAGTAAGAGCGAGAGAGAGGGGCAGGTGGGCGGATGAAGCTGTTTGCTTGCAACAGCTAAAGCACATTAAGTTGTCTGGCGTCGCTGCACCCCTCGCTGCCCCTCCCTTGCCCACCTCAACAAAACCATTGCAGTTGCTGTTGTTATTGTTATTGTTATTGTTGGCGCTCGTCGAGCTTATCTGCATGCACCGCAATTATTTTTGCTTGTCACACATTTCCACACACACACACTCTGCGACAGAGACAACGTGCAACACAGAACGGGAAAGAGGGAGAGGGAGAGTGTGTGCGCCATGTTGCCCCGCGTTGCCTTCTGAACTTTACAAATTGAAATTAATTACTTTGTTCCATTGTCCAAAAGCCGACGGCCCAAACAACTCTGTACGCCCCGTTCATTGCACAACGACGACGACGACGACTTTGGCAAAAAGTGCCAGTCCACGTTCCCAACTAGTTCTAGATCTCTTCACTATTTCTTTGCAGCACCCCCACCCCACCACCGATGAAACCCTCTAACTTGTTGTCTCCATTTCCATCTGCTTTGTTGTTGCCGTTTTCGTTCTATGTCGCTTTTGCAACTACATTTGCTGTTTATTTGTTTGCTAAGCACTTCATAGTACCCTCCCCTGCTCCCCTGTACAACCCCCTACTCCATGCTACACCCTTACTTTTGAGTTCTCACTCCCCACTCTTCCGTCTCCCCTTTCACCATGTCTTGTTGCTGTTTGTCACAATACTGCAATGTGCAGTTTGCCGCATGCGTTTTTCATATTTCTATTCTCTACACCCCCCCTCGCTCTCTCTCTTTCCCCTTGCTATCACTTTCTCTCCTACCACTTTCTCTGCCTCCGTCTTCGCCAACCCTTCACCGTCTGTGTGTCTCTCTGCTCCATTTAGTTTTGTGTTTCTTGTCCAACAGCGTTTCTGCCCGCCTCGCTTGTTTCATTTGTTTATTCGCTTGCAAGTTGTAAATTTTGCCAATTGCCAACAAGCACAACTTGTTCCAATGCTAGGTTCACACTGCCGCACAAAAGTACGCCACACTGGCACAGTACAGCATGAATAGTTTAAATATGCAAAATTTGGGTTTAATTTGTGTATATGGAGTAAGAGCTGTTGAAGACAACTGCTTCCCACCCGACGAAGTCGATATACCTAGACAAGTCCGTCAATTCGTACGTATGAACCCCTAGTTCTTAGAGATAGCTAGGACAAGCCACATTTTGAACTAGCTCCACTTTTACGCCACGAGAAACGAGTTTATTTATCGTTTTTGGCGCGATTTTATGTTACTCTCATAGGAGTCTTAAAAGGTTTTACGAACATTACTTATTTACATAATTTAGTCGAAATCGTTTGATTTATTTTTTTTTTTGCGGTATTACGATATCTCGAAGTTAACTCACTGCTATTATATTCACCAAAATTTCTCTATTTATCCTAGGCTTATTTTTTGTATAGTACAAACATTTAAAAAAAATACAGAATCTGACACTAAAATACCTTTGCCTGTTCAATCAACTTGAAGTAAATTGCGATATTACGATGTATCTCAAAGTTAACGTGCCCGACTTTAATATTACCAAATAGAGAAATCCCTATATCTTTATCTGAACGTGAAAAAATAAAAAAAGACATCCTGTCGCCATTATAGGTTAACAATATTAGTGCACGAAAACATTAATATCAGTACTGCTTACAATGCCGAGAAGAAAACTACCAAATCTCCATCAAACATGGTTAAAATGTAAAGATGGAGAGTGGTTGAAAATTTTATGATGAAATTAATCCACTCATCGATCAATCGGACGATGTTTTCCAATCGGAAAGATTCCAGATCTAGACGAGCGAGCGAAGCGAGCGTGCCGGAGCGCAGCGGAGGCCGTCTAGTATATTTATACAGAACAAACATTTGTAAATTACAGAATCTTTAAATAAAATATAATACCTTTGCCTAATAGATTAAGCGAGAAAATGCATTTCAGGACATACCTAGTCATTGATTCGTTTTCAGCTTTAAAAAAATATATTCTTTGCTTCAAAAATGATCTTGTAATTTTTTTAATATTTTAAAAAAAATATAGTTCTCGATATAATATGATTTTCATATTTATGCTGTTCTAGATTTTGTTGTCGATTCCAAATTATCGGCTTAATAACGTCTGTCGTTCTGGTTATCAAAAAATATCAAGAGGTTATACCGGTTGACCCCTGGGGGTGTGACACATAGTCCTTAAGGAAAAAATGTCAATAGTTGCTTTAGCTTTTTTATTATTATAATTTTTTTTTTTTTATTATTGAAAATATTTCTGCCTGTTTTGGATTTTGGTTTATATTCCGTCTTGTCGTTTTAAGAATGCAATCAATTTATTAAAATGTATAGGAAACTTCGGGAATTACAGTCAAAAGTTACCAAATTAGCAGCACTTCATCCTTTTAAAGCTGCTCAAACTGCGTTGGTACAGGGTACAAATTTTGGTTGCAGCCGTGCAGGCACGACTAGCGTACTCAAATTCTTATAAATTAAAAAAAATTCTAAGGATGTCGCGACTTTAATATAAAACGCCTCCCGTGTGTTAGCCAGCAAACCACGTAGGGGGCGCCGTTTTGTTGTATTGGTTGGTCCACAATCAAAATCATGATAAACAAATGGGCTGCAGGAGAACATAGGAGATACAGGTTCTCCTTACCGGGGCTTCGTCAAGCAAAAGTGCTTGTCAAACCTCTGGATGCGATCAAGACAAAAGGTCTTGGCAGAGTGGACCTAAAGCTTCTGGTAGCTTACCTATTTGGCCACCTGTTAGATTCCATATGCAGAAAATTGGCCCATTGAACTCTTCAGAGTGCAGACTCTGTCTAGAAGACGATGAAACCACCAGACATATTCTCTGTGATTGCCCATGGCATGCCCACGCGCTGGTATGGGTCAGAGCCTATCACATGGGAAAGGAACCGATTAGTCCCTTCCATCTTAGGTTAATACCAATAAAAGATCTACTGTTATTCATGCGGAAAGCAAAAAGTCTTTTGCTTTAATTAATGGGCATGGTACAAAAGACCTTTTAGTCGCAGTGCACATCCTCTTTGTGAGAAACCCTTTCGGGGAAAAAAAAGATATATATTTAAAATATTAACATCTAGTTCATGCTATTTGTAAGACTCGCCAAGACAAATTATTTTCCAATCAAATCTTTTTGAACAACATATAATCTTATCAAAATCGCAAGGATATTAATCACACCAAATAGGAAAAAATTTAACTAAAGAAATTTAAATATATTATATTTTGCTTAACTTCTTTTTCGCAAGGTGGAGTCCATTTGGTTAAGTTGTTTGATCTTACTAACTAAAAATAGGATAATGCTAGAAAAAATCTTCTTTCGTTCAGAAATGTAAAATAAATTAATGATTTTAATCATACAAACTAAATAAAAATACGAAAATAAGAATTATTTCGCAATCTTTAAATAAAAATTGTCATATAAATATTATTTAATAATTTTTGTATTATAGTCAAAGAATAAGAGTTAAACTTGATGAAAATTTACAATGAAAATTTATCCTTATTCCAGATAGTCCCTTCGAAAATATGATATACTGGCTTGCACTATCATCCAAAGCGCTTCTTTTGCTTTGATTTTTGTGAACCCCATAACTCTTGCAATCCCTGGTACAAAGTTTATAAAAGATATAGAAACCAATGTATTATGACTAGAATAGAAAGATATTCCTCTTTCAGTAACATAATTTCCAGAGTCATCAAATTTTAATTTAACTTTCATGTGAGTCCGATAAATAATATATCGTTCACTATACCTCATATCTTTCGCAAAAAAGAACCTGTTTCATTTTATACTCCTCTCGTTTGCCACTGTGACTGTTGCACATTTGGTCACACTGTGCCGCAGTGTGAACCTAGCATAAGTTTAGCGCCGACCCGCAGTGCAAACTGCCACTATCCTTACGCGTTACGTCTACCCCCCCGTTATTGTCTACACTTGTGCCAGTGCTGCTTAGTTTTGTTTAATCCAATCTAGGCGATTGTGTTACCACCCGTCGTGTCACTTTATCATTCCCAGTTTTTGGGCATTTTTTGGTCAGTTCTTTGTCATTTTTGCAATGTTGCGCATACGCCACGTTTTTCCTGTCCTTGTTTTCAGTCGGTTTGGGGCGTAATGTTTTCATTTTGTGACATTGCAAATTGAGTTTTTGCTTGTTAAAGTTGGAAAATGCCATGAATTTACGCTAAAAACATAAAAACTACAGGACTATATATACATATATATGTAAATCTATATGTATATATAATACATATATATCAAAAGAGAAGTACTAAATAAATATAGTAAAAGTGTACTTTATGTGTGGTTTATAGAACAAGTTGTTAAACAGTTGGTTCCTATTGTGACAAATGCTTTTAAATATAACATTTGTTACTTTAAATACAATCAAATTATTTAGTATTTTTGGAGTTGTATAAAAGGTAATAGTCCATGACTTCTAACTAAGAAAATAATGTATAATAGGCTTTTATTTCTCTATAGTAATATAATTTATTTTAGACATCACTTTTAAAAATAAAGCGGACTAAAAAGTGATCGTCTTAGAAGATCCTTTTCTATTTGTCTTAGACTTGCTCAAAAAAAATCTGAAGTTTCTTAACTATAAAGTGTGGACTACCTCACTCACGTTCCATTTTATATTGAAATAATTTCATCCCGAAAGTTTTTTTTTCCGGAGTACTCGAATTAGAATATTTTACTCATTGAAGAAATCGCGACTTTAGCTACTTTTAATTTTTCGTAGTAGGAGATCCGATGCATTCTTGTTCTTAAATTGGGTACTTCCTTCAGAAAATTAAATTTATTTTGTAAATGGCCACATTGATTTAGAATTATCCGAACAATATTTATTATAAGTCAGTTATTAATTAGCCTTACTAATCTATATATATAAAAGAAACTTATGTTTTACGTGTTACGGGTGTTCTCAGGAACGCGTCGATGAATATCAAATCTGATTTTTGCGTGGGTTAGAGTTTGTCAATATGGATGTCTAAAGCCTATTTCGACGTGCGTATTGGTTCGTGAGATATACGCATTTTTGTGAATATCGGTTTTTGTGTGTATATTGCCATATATACAAAAACTGGTTTTGTTGTTAATCAATGTTCGAGGTCCAACATCGTTTCAATCATTGAGAACAATGAATGGCGTATTGTGTGCAACTTATCGAGAGGCATGTCAAAAATTGAATTTGTTGGAAAATGATTTGCACTGGGATCAAACTTTAGCAGATGTTGCTATTACTTCTAATCCATATCAAATTCGTGTTCTATTTGCGATTATTTTGGCAAAATGTTTTCCATCAAATCCACCTGAATTGTGGATAAAATATCCAGATTATTTATCAGAAGATATTTTATTTCGAGTACATTAAGCAAGTCCTTGGGGAGGCTTAAACCCCTAGAGGACACGTCGCAGGTGGCGGATAGCGAACGATGGTTAATAAAGCATTAGGACAATCTCCTAATCGATCAATGCATGATGTATTTCAATTGGAAGAAATGCAACGAATCAAATTAATTATCACTCTAATCCTACTGCCCAGGAACGTGAAGATCGCAATGAACGTGAAAGAATTCGGTTAAGACAGATCCGTGAAGCGCGACATTCGACTAATAATGGAGGAAGTTTGAATCGAGCTGTAAACTAAAGTCTTTTATTTTTCCAGATAAGCTAACTAGAGAATCTTACGATGTTTGCTCACTTTAAGAGTATTGAAAAAGTTTGGACAGGAGAACGTCTGCCGTGCTCACTAGTTACACAGTGCAACACAAAATGTGGAAACAAATTCTTTTTTCGCTTTTTTTGGAGTACATCCTGAAACTAGAGAAACCCCCAAAGGATTTTGCTCAAAGTCATCAATAAGGTAGTTTTTTTATATCCGCAATTTTTCCGCTCAAACCTGATTTTTAGGGAAAATGACCATTTTTATGGAGTCTACATATCGTAGACCGTTCGGAATTTCGTTTTCATATCTTCAGAAAAGTTTTGGATGTTGTCAAAGATAAATAAATTGTAGAACAGACACCAAAAAGAAACTGTATCGAGTGTCATAAAATTACTAATATTTTTAAAAAATTACCATATTTTTATGCTTCTAACTATACACAGCTAAACTATTGGAAATCTAGCTTTCCTATATTTAGCGAAATAATTGATTTTTATCATGAAATTTATTGCTCAGTATAGAAAAGTTACAAAAAAAGGAAAAAAAGTATCAATCGATATCCATTGAAGTTGACGCTTGTTGTGGTTTCGATTTTTTTGGTGGTGGTTCAAAGTCATGGTCTGACTCTGTATCGTCCGAACTAGAAAGAAAATCCAGAGCTACATGTCTGCCAGTGCGTCCATCATATTCATTGTCTTCCGGGCTTATTTATACTTATTCGCATCTAGAACTTTGCACAAGACATTAAAAAATTTTTTTTGAACGGTTTACGATATGTGGACTTGATTAAAATGGTCTTATCTTCGAAAAATCACGTTGGAATGGAAATTTGGCCGATATTAAAAGAATACCTTATTGATGACTTTGAGCAAAATCCTTTTGGGATCTCTCTAGTTTCGGGATGTACTCCCAAAAAAGCGAAAAGAGAAGTTGTTTCCAGCCGATGACCTCGGAAATGTTGCACAGTGTAATATTATATAACTGGCTAGAAAAAAAAGCCTTTGCTTTTAAACTTGTTATGAATTACAAGCACATGCAGCAAAAATATAGCATATGCAGAGTGTGACGTCACTGAATCATTTCAAGTATTATTTGACTTGGAAGCCATTTAAAAAATAGTGTTTACTGTTTGGTTTATTACAATATTACCACCAAATTTGTTGCAGAAAATTACTTCGAAAATTACGCTTTGCTTTCCAACAATTAAACCATGTTAACTTACCTATGTTGTTTTAGCGTTTGAACGTATAACAATATTTTTAGGTTTCAAATGATATTGCAATTTAATAGTTCTTCAAATCTGAATTCGTTAACTTTTATTTTCTCTTCACTCACTAGATAGTTGGCCAAACTCTATTTTTCTGTTTTTTTTTACCTTTAAAATAAATTATTATGCACTTTTGAATGCAGAAAAGTCAAAGCCTTCTTTATTACTTTAATACTTGTCGAGTAAGTAAGGTTACCAACACTTAAAAGCAAGGTTGCAAAACACCCCATTTCTCGACTAATTTAATAGTCTGTTTACACTTAGAACTTAAATTATCAACTAACAAAGTAAGCATTGCTTAAAATGTATTTTATACGGATTTCAATTCTTTTGAATTTTTTCCCAAGTTAGTCGAGACTTTCTCTAGTCAAATAATGCAGGAATTGTTGCATGTTGCAACTATATTTTCTACATTTTCTACAGCTCTTGGCACAGTTCTGAACACGCACGTTCTTGCACGCACATAAATTGTTTGAGTAAAACACAAGTAATATGTGTTAGACCCTCGGAACTGGGAGACTGGTACACTGGGAGTGAGATAAAGGCAACATTATGAATATGAACATGAATATCATCTGCATAGACATAGACGCAAACGACTGGCAAATGGCAACGCCTGCAACATGAGCCAACTGTTGCATGCCACCGTTGGTGGCAACTGAAATAACGCGCATAATTGCTGCATATTTGTTTGCTACACGACTGTCTTTGTGTGTGTGTGAGCGTTGTGCCATTTGTCAGCGTGTTTTACAACACTTTTTTTTTTTTCTAGGGCTCTGCTAAAGCAGGTGACGCCACAAATCGGAGCTGTTGTCAGCTCAGTCAGGCAGTCAGTCAGTCAGTCAGTCATGCAATCAGTCAACAGACTCGGCTCAAACAGATGTTCCTGCTCTTTGGCACAATTCTCAGACTCTTAGACACAGATTAAAAAAGTAATTTTCATATCTCAAAGCTGCTGCTGCCGCACCAAATACTTTCTATTGCAGCCGTTTTTCCAGCTCCCGTCAGTTTCCCAGCTGCCGTCCAATAAGTCACCCAAATAAGGAAAATCTGCGCAAAAAGTTGCCATTTTTTATTTTTTTTATTTTTTGTCTTGTAGCTTGGTCGTTGATTGGCGTTGATTTGTTGCCTGATTAGCGGTGCTTACAAGTTGCAACAAAATAAAAAAATAAAAATTAGTAACAGCTTAAGTGCGGCAGTCATAACTTTCAGATACTCTATAATTTAAAGATTATTGACTCTAAAATACCCAGAAGGACGTTGCGGTAATCAAATTTCAAATTTTACGAGTGGGGAGACTTCAACCAACCTAATAAGTATATTAATTAACTGATTTTATGAAGAACCATAAAAAAACTTAAAGGCTTAGGAGGGATCTACCAATGGTGTTTATTATATATGTAAGTAAATTGGAAACAAATTTTATTAGGCCAGCTTTAACTTAAACAAAACTAGCTCAAATGTAATAATTAGTCACTCCTTGGACTTCTTAGCTGCTTTGTTGCTGCGTCTTGAAGACAACTTGGCAGCCTTGGACTTACTCAAAGTCTTCTTGGCTTTGGTCTCCTTTTTAAGCGTTTTCTTGTTCTTGCCCAGTGATTTGATTAATTTTGCCTGTATGTTAGACTGGATTTTAAAAGTTACAGCCCGTTTACGTTCCTGCAGATAGGACACACGTGTTTGCAAGTCCCAAATATTATCACAAAGAATTTCGTCTGACATCTCGGTCGCAACTTCGGGTCCAAATTGGGTTGAGGCCTTATAGCTGGCACGCATTTTGTTATAATTCAGATTTGGATCTCGAAACTTCATTAAATCCATATCGAGTGGTAAAATGGTATAGACGCCTTTTTCGATTTCCTGCACATAGCCATGACGTGCCAACATCTGCAGGTCCTGTCGCAGCTCTGGATCCATCTTAACCATTTCTCCTGCATTTAATTTAGCGCGATCTCTCAATTTGCAGACCAGCTGCTCCTCCGTGCAAATCCCACCTAAGGAGAGCATCACATCGATGAAAATGTCCACGGCTTGCATGATTACGTATGTTAAATATTAAAATGGAATAATTTTTTATTAATAAACGAAATATTTAGGAAAAGTTTTTTGTTTAGTTAGGTGAAAATATGCTTAGACTGTTTCTGTGTTTGTTTTAAATTGGTTTGACTTTGTTTCCAAATGCTACTACAAAATAAATAATTTTTTTACGTCAGCCGTGTTGCCTACTTAGATTTTAAAAAAATTGTTAAGAAATAATCATCAGTTTGGTCGCAAGAAATAAAATTTAGTTTGCCCTATGCATTGAATTGCATCATTACATTTCAAAAATCGCAGCGGGCAGTTTCTAGTACCTTGTTCAGTTAGACCCTTTGAGGAATATAACAATTTTATTTATTTTTTTTTAATGTGATAGTAACCCTTATGCGAAATAATATAAAGCCAATACAATACAAATAAAGTTAGCTAGCTTACCAAGAATTACTAAGTATCGAAATCCAACATTTGATTTCTCTAGTTCTTGTAATCTTTGACATCTGGACGTTCGTACAGACTTATAGACGGATATGTCGATTTCTGGCTTATGACAATCCCATCAGCTCCTTGTTTCTTTTGATCTAAATAAGTTCATAAAGATGTACGAATAGGGCAAAAATTCCTCGGACTACTTAAGGAATATGCAGGTTCAGGAAGAGATTATAGATTCTTACATCATCAGTTTCTGTGAGACTAAGCAGGAATACTTCCAGTACATAGGTACAGCTTTCAGAGTGCGACGTTCTTACGAATTCTTTCGCTCCTATAGAATCTCGATGCACCCAACGTAAACCATCCTCGATAAATTAGTTTATGGCGATAATGGAACTAGTTACGTAGCTCAAGGGCTAGTTTAGAGAACGACACATCCTACGACTCGCAGTGTAGTTTTCCTTATACAATAATTTTTTCCGATACGATTCAGAAACGAAGCTTCAAAGTTTGGAATTGATCGTTTTGAGCAGTCAAAAGCTCATTTATGTACCGATGACATAAACACTGTACCTTAAAACGCAAATATTCCGCATTCATAATTCCATATATTAAGAAATTTAGCCTGGAGTTCTAAAAAGGATGTATAGCCATATATAGATGGCGTCCCTATATAAAAAAGTCCTATTTGCTTTGGAACAGACTGTGCTTACCCTAACCTGTTGAGAGGGGTAAGGGGAATTAAGCCAATATCATGTTTAAAAATAATATCAAAGTAGCCCTCATGAAAAACTTCAACAACAAAAGTTTGTGTATACATCTCATAGTCAAGTTTTATTTCAGTTTAGCTTGGTTTTTGTACAGTTCGGACGTACAGGAGTTAAAACAAAATAACAAAATAAATAAATTCGTTTGATTTTGAGCTAAAAAAAAAGTTTTTTTAAAGTTCAAAAAAAAAAAATCATTTATTTTTAGTTGACAAAAAAAAAATTATTTTTTTTTAAGTTGAAAAAAAAAACAAAGTCAGTTTTTTTAAGTAAAAACAAAAAAAAATAGGAAAAGGTAAGTCGCGTAAGTTCTTTTGTTGATCCAAACTAAAAGCTTTTGCAGTTATTAAGATGGAGCCAAAAAAGGATATGCCTAAACCAGCTCCTTTGGAAGAGGCGGGTTCAAAGCACCTGCAGGAAACCGACATTGGCCTGACCGTCAACCCTCTGCAAGAAGCAAATAGTGTAGTTGGTATTGCTGCCAAAGCTCTAGCCACAAATGGTAAGGCAATTGTAGCTGCAGTTGGAGAGGAATCCAAGCAATTACCTAAAAATGCCGAAGAGCAGGATCAAGAGAGCAAGGGTAGCAACTTAAGCGTCGTAGATGCAGTTATTAAGATGGAGCCAAAAAAGGATATGCCTAAACCAGCTCCTTTGGAAGAGGCGGGCTCAAAGCACCTGCAGGACACAGACATTGGCAAGACCGCAAACTCTCTGCGAGAATATAATGGTGAAGTTGGTATTGCCGCCAAAACTCAAAATCTCGAAAAAGAGAAGGCATTGGTAGCTGCAGAGGGAGTGGAACCCAAGCAGTTAAATGCTGAAGATTTAAATATATCATATAACAGACGTTCCAACGACGAAGAGCCGGATAAAGAGAACAAGGTCAGCAACGTTTTAAGCGTTGTAGATGCTTCATCCAAGGATGAAGAGCGCAGTAGTCAAAGCGAACATATCAGCCAAAGCAGTAGTACTAACAATCATCAACCCGCCGATTTTGATGATCTGCTCAACATATATGATATGCTTAATAAGAACGAAAGTCCTGAAAAGGCACAAGTAAAAACTTCAACTTTTTCAAAAAACCGTAAGTCGGGTGGGTTCTTTTGTTGATCCATACTAAAATCTTTTGCAGTTATTAAGATGGAGCCAAAAAAGGATATGCCTAAACCAGCTCCTTTGGAAGAGGCGGGTTCAAAGCACCTGCAGGACACCGACATTGGCAAGACCGCAAGCTCTATTCGAGAATATAATGTTGAAGTTGGTATTGCCGCCAAAACTCCAAATCTCGAAAAAGAGAAGGCATTGGTAACTGCAGAGGGAGTGGAACCCAAGCAGTTAAATGCTGAAGATTTAAATATATCATATAACAGACGTTCCAACGACGAAGAGCCGGATAAAGAGAACAAGGTCAGCAACGTTTTAAGCGTTGTAGATGCTTCATCCAAGGATGAAGAGCGCAGTAGTCAAAGCGAACATATCAGCCAAAGCAGTAGTACTAACAATCATCAACCCGCCGATTTTGATGATCTGCTCAACATATATGATATGCTTAATAAGAACGAAAGTCCTGAAAAGGCACAAGTAAAAACTTCAACTTTTTCAAAAAACCGTAAGTCGGGTGGGTTCTTTTGTTGATCCATACTAAAATCTTTTGCAGTTATTAAGATGGAGCCAAAAAAGGATATGCCTAAACCAGCTCCTTTGGAAGAGGCGGGTTCAAAGCATCTGCATGAAACCGACATTGGCAAGACCGTTAACCCTCTGCGAGAATTTAATATTGCCGGCAAAACTATTCTCACAAAATGGAAGCCAATTGTAGCTAAAGGTGGAGAGGAATGCAAGCAGTTACCCATAAATAATGAAGACCAGTATCAAGAGAACAAGGGCAGCAACTTCTCAAGCGGCAAAGAAGCAAAAGCTAAACGAAAGTCCAAGGATGAAGATCGCATTAGTAAAAAAAGCCGAACGCGTAGTAGCCATGACAATCGTCATTCTGCCATTGTAGCTGCAGGTGGAGAGGAATCCAAGCAGTTAAATGTTGAAAATTCAAATAAATCATATAACAGACGTTCCAACGACGAAGAGCAGAATCAAGAGAACAAGGCCAGCAACTGCTCAAACGGCGAAAAAGCACAAGTTAAACGCAAGACCAAGGATCAAGTGCGCAGTAGTCAAAAAAGCGAACACAAAAGCCGAAGCAGTAGCATTAACAGCAAGCACCGACATCGCAACAAGGATGCTGGCACGACAAGTTCAAGGAAATCTGATGGACATAAACGTGATTCCAAAACGTGCGGCAGCTCCACGCAGGACAATAGTAAAGAAGCTATATCTCAAAGCGCAAGTAGACCGTCGATAGATCAGACTGCCAAAGAAAAATCTTCATCCAGCTGCAAGTCATTGAAGCGACCAAGCAGCAATGATCGTATTAATGAGAAGATTAAGATTCCAAAAGCTGATGCGGCTTGTATTGATGTTGCAGCACTTGAATTTGATTCAAGAATGGGCACGAATTTTGAAGACGTGTTGGGTCTGCTTAATATGCCCAAGAGCAGTAAGGCTAAAGCTCCTGCAAAGGCAGCAGGAGCAACATCAAACAAATTGGAAGCAGAAATGCTCAGCATTGGTACAAATCCGTTAGCCCCCACAGCCAAGCGGGAGCACCTAGATCCTAGCTCATCAAACAGCTATAAGCCGATACCTTATAGCCGTGGCAGTGGCATTTCCTCAAATACGCCACTCCCACCACAACCTTTTATTGAATCTGCAGCTTTGGCTGCAGGACTTTCTTGTAAGCCGACGTGTCCCAAAATGTTTTCCGGTGTCGGGACTGGCCGAAAACGCCAAGTTGGAACATTATATAGCCTTTGCACACGTAAAATTCAAAAAAACATCCATGCTCTTCAGTACACTGGTGGTGTGTCCTTCCAAGCGCTGCGACCAGTATTGGAAACTGTCACCCCACAGCAATTGCAGCAATTGGAGGAGAAAAATAAATATTTGATGGATGACAGCGAGGTGATTTGGGAAAAGCATGTGCAACGGCACTGCCGCGGTGAACAAAGGAAGGAGAAGGAGACGTGGCGGGAAATGTTTATGCGCTGTCAAGTCGAACAGGATCTCAAACTAGCTGCACTTACTGCAAAAATAAAATCATCCCAAAAGGCTCCTGTGCGTACAACAAAGTTGGCATTTGTACACAGCATGGTTAAGCCGCCACCAGAAGTACAACGGAAGCAAGCTAAGCATGGCACCAAGGACAAGCCCGTAGCCACGCCAGCTGCGCGTGTGCCAGCCCTGGCGAAAAAGACTCCAAATGCGGCAAAGGCTGGCGATGCGCGCTTGCGCTTGCCGGGCACAGGACGAGGACCTGCGCAAGTTGTTGCTGCCCCAATACAAGCCAAGAAAGACAAAAAAGAGAAAAAAGAGAAAAAGGTGAAAGCCTTACAAAACAAGCGAGGCAATAGCCGTTAAAAAATTATTCCTATGTATGTTATTGTTCGTTTGTTATTTTGCAACACTGGATCCCCCACACTGACACCTAAGGTATCTTCATAGGTACCCCCCTCCAAACGTATGATCTGACCCATAAAATAAAAGTGACCAACGCGTACCAATTAGTACATAGCAGCGCCATAGCCACTGGACCAGTATCGCCAAAGATGCATCCCAGAGTAGCCTCTTCTTGTCCATCAAGGAGCTCATAGATTGTCAAACTTATTCTCAATGCTGGTTCATGGCTTTTAGACGTCACTGGGGTACTGTCATCATCGCTAAGAATAAAAATTGATCGCAGGGGTTCATTTTCTGGGCATGTGTAAAATAAAAAACGAATAAATTTTAAACTGCGCAAAAATTGTATTTATGTACTCATTATGTTCGACCTCGTACTGAATAAAGTATATAAAGTATATTAGCTGATTTTGGGAGAACCATGAAAAAAAATTACAAGGCTTAGGGATTTACCAATGGTGGTAAATGGGAAACAAATTGTATTAGGCTAGCTTTCAAATTATTTCAGCTTTTAACCTACAGAAAACTAGCTCGAAGGACTTCTTAGATGCTCTGTTGCTGCGTCTTGCAGAGAACTTGGCAGCCATCATACGTGGCTAGGACTTAATCATCTTCTTTTTGGCTTTGGTCTTCTTTTTAAGCGATTTTTTGTCCTTTCCAAGTAATTTTAATACTTTTGCATGAAGCCTAGACTGGATTTTAAATGTGACAGCTCGTTTACGATCCTGCAGGTAGGACACACGTGGTTGCAAGTTCCAAATGTTATCACGAAGAATTTCGTCTTTCATCTTGGTCGCAGCTTCGGCTCCATATTTGGTTGAGGCCTTATAGATGCCACGCATTTTGTTATAGTTTAGATTTGGATCTCGAAACTTCATTAAACCCATATCGAGTGGTAACATGGTATAGACGCCTTTTTCGATTTCCTGCACATAACCATGATGTGCCATAATCTGCAGGTCCTGTCGCAGCTCTGGAGCCATCTTTCACATTAGATCCCATATTAATCCATAGGAGACAAGTTTATTTTATTTTTTTGATATCGGGGATAAATTATATAGCTCCCATATGGGTGTTGGAGACGACCTCGACAAAAAAAAAGTTTTAGATGGATAATTCGTTTGTTCATCAAGATATCGTAACCAAATTTTTGCTTAAAAATTCTGATTTTGGTTTTTTGTGAAGGAACCGGATTTTATTGCAAGCTAGTGGTACAGGTTATCCCAAAGTCTTCCGCACCCGAGTTTACGTACGCCATTTTTAGGCGCTGAGCTTGTTGAATAAAAGTCCAATCTAAGCTGCATCAGCCTAAAATTCCAGAATTACCAAAGAAACTATTTTTCCTGACAGTTCTATTAAAAGCAGTCAAAATCACCTAAATCTTGCGAAAATTGTTAAAATCTGGGAGTGTTGACTTCGTTTATGGAGCTAATGCTACCATTTTATTTCATCTCAAAACACTTAAAATTAAATCTATTTTATAATTTCCACGAAATTTGAACGAATTGTAACAAACAGTTAGCTTACACTGACGGAAATACGAAACTGGAACAATATATAATTATTTATGCCCAGCACAGAAAATCTCACACAGCAAATATAACCCCTACGCCCATAATGCGGGTCTAGGGTATAGCTCTATGTATGCAGTACACTCGTAGACAATCAAAACTTGGCCAACTTGAATTGCATAACCAGAGCAGCATCGAAACCAATCCAAGCTGAAGCCGAAGTCAGTTCAAGCCAAGTTAACTTAACTTAAGTAACGTTAAGTTGAGGCACTTTCATTACTTTGCCACAAATTACAGGTTGTTGTTGTTTTTGGTTGGCAAGTTGGCAACTCACTTTGCGAAATGTTTACAGCTGCCCAGACGACAACTGTGGAACCCCAGACCCACCGACCAGACCAGTTCAAGCTCTAGCTCCAACTCCACATGGAGCACACGTTCCAATGACTGGCGCATCATCTGAGATCATCTGTATGGGGAGACTCCTTCTGCGCTTGCGCAAACGCGAAAATTGCGCGAGTTGGCATGCTTGGAAAACGGCAGAGTGGCATGCAAATTGAAATAATTATTAATTATAGCCAGAGCAGCGGCAGCTTCCGTCCTAGACCCCAAAAACGTAACAAAACTGAGACCAACAAAAGTCACAGAAAGATACTTTTGAGCAAGATAAATGAGAATGCCGCTGTTTGAGACGGTTGGACGTAGAGCCGGACCAATCTACGCTCGGTTAGACAGACAAAGGCCGTTTGCGTTGACACTCACAATGTGCTGGGAATGTTTAGGTTTAGCTTTTGCTTTTTTTTTTCTTCTTTTATACACTATATCTATGGGAGAGTAACTAGGGGGGTATAATAGATTTGTGCGAAATCTTTTAAGCGCAGAAGCAGGCATGGCAGATCACAAGTTCGCGATCTCTATTGCCACGTACGTCTGAGCACTTAGATCTTCAAGATAACAAGAGCTAGGAATCAAATATAGATCTATTTTTTGTTGAAATTTGTGGTACTGAGTATATATATAACTCGATTGTTTGATCACAATGATCTCGAAGATAATAAGAACAAGGGATGAGAGAAAGATTCATCTTTAGTTGAATTTGGTAACGGTGAGTTTATATGTAACTCCTTTGCCCCCAAGTGAAGTAATGTGGCTTCCATTCCATTCGTCTGAACACGTAGATCTCGAAGATAAGAGGAACTAGGGATCAAAAAAAGATTCATCTTTACTTGAAATTCGTTGAGCTGAGTTTATATGCAACTCTTTTCCCCCAAGTGAAATATTGTGGCTTACATGTCATCATTAAAGGTAGCCAAAGCTCATCCAACTCTATAGGAATATTTTAATATATTAGAAAAGGAGAAACCTCTAAAAAAATCGTTGACACCTAAGCCATCAACTAAATTTTTAACCAAAGAATACGGAGTGATTGAAAAGTTTTCCCGATCAACATACTATCTACTCAATCTGATTCTGTCTTTATTTTTAAGTTCAATATATCTCTAAAATTCTTCGTATCGATGTCATCTTTACATTAACCCACTGTAATCCTGGCCAAGAGTGTGTTAAGTAACATTTGTTTTGACTCCAAAATATGAATTAGTGGGAATAAATACCTTTTACAGTGTATCCCACCGTCGCTCACCGTCGCAACTATTTCCCCATTTTAATGCCATTTTTGTTGTTATTATTTTTGCAAACCAAGTAACCCCAAAATCCAATACAAAACAACAATGCCAAGTGACAAGAAACTACAACAACAATATTGAAAACAATAAGAGCAACCCAGAGTAACTAAGTTGGCCAAGTTATGAGATTCGAACAAAGTTGCGTAAGATTCCGTCGAGAACTTTGTTTTTTGTTTTTAAGGCAATCTTTGGGCTCGCATCCGGCCATCAAATGCCATCGGGCAGCACCAATTGTATTACGAATCCAAAAGACAATCAAACTTCGTCATGGTGAATTAGTTAGACGCTTGTAGACAGTAAAATTAGTTTAATCATAACACTCAGGGTTGCACTCGTTTTCTCGTTTATCGGATGATTTTTTTATGCTGTTTGGTTTTGTAAACTTAGCGGGTGGTTTGTGAAGTTATTGTTAAGTAAAACTTTTGAACGATGCACAAATGAATTATGTGCGAAAATCGTTTTCTTGACTAATGGAGTCTAAAAGACCGATTTGGAAAAAGTTTAATAATGTGTATAAATCATAAATAAAGTTTATTTTCTGAGGCTGCTCTGAAATATTATATTTCGGGAGCTAAAAAATACATAATACCCTTCTGTTGAAAATATAAAATAAATTTCCCGTGTCAGAATTAAAATTCCAATCCAAAATTTTTGGTCGATCTAGCTTTTACCAATTTCGAGATGTTAGATCTAGAACGAACAGACAGACAGACAGACAGACAAACATGTCTATATCGATTTTTTGGTGACCCTGATCGACATTTAGCTATCTTTGGGGGATCTCAGCGTATAAACACTCCCAATCTATATTAAATGAGTCAAATATGCTTTTTTTTTTTAGTATTCTGAAATACCCCTATGGAGTCGGTATAATATAACTCCTATAACGAAATAATCCAATTAGCTTGTTTCCTTGATATAAAAAGGCACCTAGCTCGAAAGCTGCATTGCTTTAGCACCATCCATCTTCAAGATCTAGGCGGACATGGATACATTGCATTCTCTAATCATCACTTCTTTAATCACACTTTAGATAACTTTGGAGACTCTTCAATGTAAGCTTCTCTATTTACGGCTGACAAAAACTTAATTCATTCTTAGGATGCAGGGTATATCAAATAACTTCTTGAATTCCTTGCAAAAATCCATAATAATTGATGTGTTGAAATTTATAAGGCAGAGTCCTCATAGTATTTTTTCAGGAATTTTTTTGGTTTTCGCTAATGCTTTTTTAAAGCAAATAAAAATAACGTAATGAGCTCACGAAATTCAATTTATACCATTTTTGTCGAAATTTACTAGTTGTTTTGCTTTTAATGGTTGTAAAATATGAACTAAATAGGGCAGCGGAGTAGTCTATAAACAGAAGATAAAAGTAGCTGATAAAAATATTTTATTTTTTCAAGATATTTATATAAAAAAAGTTATCCTAAGATAGTTAAAACTAGTTATCTATCTGCCATAGTGGCTTAATCTAGTTATACATCAGAAAGAAGAAGCTAAAAGCTTGTTATGACCAAAGAGTTCTTCTACATAGTCGGTCTGGACTCCCCTTGCCTCTAAGCGACTGTGCTTAAAAATTTACAGACTTTTTAAATCTATATTTAGCTCTTACAGAGTAATGCCGGTTAATACTAACTTTATTTCGGTACTGAAACAGTATGCAGAGGTCTGAACAAAATCGAAAACATGAAAATATATGATTAGCATTAGAGTTTTGACGTAGCAATCAAAAAATTTATTTAGCAACCTTTTTTGGTAGCGAAATATATGGCGAAATATTTATTAAATAGCCATTTACGATTCATTTTAAGCGGTTTAGTAAATAATTCGCATTTTTTAATTAAAATTAAAAAAAATAAAGCTAAGTAACTAAATAAACAAACCACAGATTGAAAAATATTTCGTAATGCGCCGTCCGCGAATGCCGCGAAACAGGAGTGTGGAAGGCTTCGCGGCTAACTTCTCGGCGTTCGCGCCCGTGAACACACCATGAAGGTATAGTCGATAAATGAAAAAAAAAAATGTTAGGAGTGGCAACCCTTATCTCTTAGGGGTATGAAAAATAGATGCTGGCCGATTCTCAGACCTGCCCAATAAGCACACAAAATTTCATGAGAATCGGTCTAGCCGTTTCGGAGGAGTATGTTCACACAAAAACCAATATTCACAAAAATGCGTATATCTCACGAGCCAATTCACACAAACACATCGCAATAGGCTTAAAATCTCCGCATTGACCTCTAACACACGTAAAAATCAGATTTGAAATTCATTGACTCGTTCATTAGAACACCCATAATACGTAAAACATAAGTTTCTTCTTATATATAAAATTCTAGTTTCACAATGTTAGTTACCATACTCCTCCGAAACGGCTGTACCGATTCTCATGAAATTTAGTGTGCCTCAATGAAATAAAATTTATAACGTTTATAATTTTTGTGTTTCTTTTCGACAAAAACAATTAACTTAAAAATATTAGTTAATCTGACAATGTACACAATGCCAACCTAAATTCAAAAAAAAAAAATGTTGTATTGGAAAATCATATTGTCCTTTTTAGTATTTTCGTCGCAATTTTGTTATATTTTCTCAACCTTAAACCTTTCCTTGACTTCCAAGAACATTTCAAGACCAAAATTAGCCAAATCGGTTTAGCCGTTCGTGAGTCTATAAGCTTTACAGGAACATTTTTTCATTTTTATATATATAGAAGGTGGATAACAAGTAAATGATTTGACATAATTAAATTACATAACCGACTTGACTGAGATTCAAAAAACCCAGCCAATATTAACTTTTTTAAATTAATTTTTTGAATTAGAAACATTTGGTACAAAATGCAAATATTTATGTAGCAAAAATTATTAAATTTTTGTTTTATTATTAAAAAACAACAAAAAAATACAAATATTTTCAATGCAAATAAAATTTGATGAAATGTCATAAACACATGGAAAAAAATACTAGAAAAATGCCAAATTTCGTTCATAAGCACGAACTGTTCTGAAGCAATAAAGTTGCAGCTCTATTTTGACAGCGTTTCGCACTGCTGCGTATAGGCTTTAGTTCCGGACAGCTGTTTCGCTTTTTTTGTTGTAATTTTTCTCAAAAACGTCTTATCGCAAATTGAGCGGGTAAAAAAGTAATGTTTTGGAACCAAAATCCACAAGAAGAATGAGTAATACTGGCCAAGTTGAATTTTTTGCAAACTGGGTCAATTGCTATCACGAGCAGGAACAAATAGAATGCAGGAATCATGCTTTTGCTTGGACTGCCTACAGGAACTTTACAAACTGCCCTCGTAGTGAATACGCTTGGAACTGTCACTGTGACTGCAACTAAGAGTGCGACTGTGACTGCAGTCTCTCGCGCGTGCAGCACCTGTCAGGAGGCGAGCGTAGCAAACGATGCACACGCACGCGAGCAACTTGCAACTTGGTGGCAGGCGGCGGGAGACACCAACAATTGATGGCGGCGGCGGCGGCGGCATCTCGTTTGCATATGGTTGAGATTTGTTGGCGTACGCTCGGCGATGCTGGGCTTTTGTGGCAAGTGGCAAGAGGCAAACTGACAACTGGCAACAACTGTGTCTGGGCTTTACCAGTGGACATGTTAATTTTCAATTGGGCAGCGAATTGAGTTGTGCACTCAAAAGCCACGCTCACGTACCGTAACCCAACCAACGTCCACGCCATAACACGCCACACCACATCCAACGAGCAAACTCCAGCTCATGGGGCAATTATCCAACAACAAAAGCGCACGGTAGCTGCAACAACAAATAACAACAATTTGCAGCGCCAAGGAATGTGAAAGAATCTGTCCCCCTCTGTCCACACCACCTCTCCACGCCGAGCACGCTGCCATACAATTTTATTATAATGATGATGACGACGACGACGATAGCTACGACGAGTAGGTCGTCTTTGGCTTGGAATGGAAATGGCGACTACGCCCGATGCTTATCCGTTTTTAGAATATCAATTATACGTCATTTACTTAGGCACGTCCGAACCAACCAAACCCAAGTCTCGGCCCAGTTCGTCACGCGGCTGCCACTTATTGTTACTGTTACAATTTCCAGCAAGAGTCAAGTGTCTGCTCCCCATGGAACCTCTCTTGACCACCCAACTGCTACTCATAGTGCTCATAGTTTTGGTGTGAAACTGTAAAAGTGCTTTTTAATTTAAGCTCATTTTAATTGTGAGAACTTTATTCTCCAAGTATTTAGTGTAGTTGTTGCTCTTCACTCGTTGTCGTAGTCGCACCTTTCAGGCAAAATCACATAAACATTTTCCAGCTTGATTCTTTTTTAAAAACTTTTCCATTCCTCTGTCATGTAAAATATAATGTACTATCTCTCTCCCGCTCTCTGTCCCTCTACCACTCTCACTCTTTATGCTTTATATACCCTATACCTTAAAGTAATGGGTGTATAAAGTTTGTGAAATTTTATGTAGCCCCAAATTTACTATCGATTTCAAGCGGTCTACGTACGCAAATAGATGATCTGTTGTAACGTCTATATCTTGAAAACTATGAGAGTAAGGTAAAGCCAACTGAAGATTTGGAAGTTTTACATATTTTCTACCAATTTCAATATCTTTAAAATAGGGCCATTATTGATACATCGAATCGCTTCAATTTTTTCTGTTTCCTAAGTCATAATGATACCCATTCATCGCATATAATTAATAATAGCGTAAGGTGGGGCAAACCCGACCATCAGCCTTCTCTTTCACTACTAATACCAAGCGAGCTCATATTAGTGTTTTCTTGTAGAGTATTAACAATAATCGAAATCATACGATGACAGCTGTCTGTAAGTCTTCAAATGCTCAAGCGACAAGAAGTATATTTTGACGATTTTCAATTTAATTTTTGTGATTTTTTGAATGCACAATTTTACTTGATAAATAAAGTAATCGAAAAATACGGTCAGTACACTATACCTAGACCTATATATATATAGTACTAGCCGGCCTCCGCTGCGCTCCGGCACGCTCGCTTCGCTCCCTCGTCTAGATCTTTATTTTCTTCCAATGATTTATTTTTGCTGCGGATTCACGAAATACTATAATGACATGCAAATTTATCGGCTGGACCGATGCTCATCAAATTTTGTGTGCCTCAATAAAATAAAATTTATGACGTTTATAATTTTTGTATTTCCTTTCGAAAAAAACAATTAACTAAAAAATATTAGTTAATCTGACAGTGTACACAATGCCAACCTAAATTAAAAAAACAAATGTTGTATTGGAAAATCAAATTGTCCTTTTTAGTATTTTCGTCGCAAATTTCTTATATTTTCTCAACCTTAAACCTTTCCTAGACTTCCACGAACATTTCAAGACCAAAATTCGGTTCAGCCGTTCGTGAGTCTATAAGCTTCACAGGAACATTTTTTCTTTTTTATATATATAGATTGGCTTGAAATTTTGCATAATTTTTTTTTTTCGCGTCGGCTTGAAAAAAAAACACGGTGGGGCAAATCCGATCTCTAAATGGTTGCCCCAACCAGACCTCCAGCTCAAGCCAAAGGCTCGTAACCAAGCTATTTTGACTACAAATCAAATATTTTACGTTATTTACTTATCTATTCAAACTAATCATTATTATTGTGATTCATTCAACTTTCACTTCGATCTATATGTTCTAAACATGACGATTTTTTTAGATAAATCTGGTCAGTTTTGTATAACTTTTTTAATTCGCGTTCACATAAAAAATGTCACTTTGGTTGCCCCGGGCAGTGAATAACAATCGAAAAACAATTTTATTTAGGTCTTATTAGTTTTAAATCAGCCAAAAGATTAGCTGGTCGGATTTTCCCCACTATTTTTGCTAATGATAAAAATTTATTTGGGTTTTTAAATGGTAATTTCTCAATAATTAATAATAGTCTGAAGAATTTGGTAACTGTAAACGAGTTGATTTGATGTTAAATGTATTTAAATTTACTGCGACATGAAAATGGCACGGTGGGGCAAATCCGACCTCTAAATGATGGGGCCGATAAGATGCTCTTTTGATTTATAATCGAAAAGCCATATAATTTTGGTCATATCAGTGTTAAATTAGCTAAATGTATACGCGGTCTGATTTACCCCACTATTGTTGAAAATGAGAAAAATTAAAAAAAAAATGGTCATGTCTCAAAATGCAATAATAGTCTGAAGAAATCTGTACCATTAGACTAGTTGATTCGATATGAAATTAGCATTTTATAGCCAAAACCAATCACTAGGTCGCATTTGCCCCACATTAGCCTAAATATCCATATTATACTTAACGTTCTTTTTATACCAATTACTATGTCGCATTTGCCCCACCTTACGTTAATATACATACGTATACCTAAATATAAAAATTTTCCTATCTTATTATCTATCTCTTTTTATAGGGCATCTCAAAATCGACCCAACAGGACTTCAACATCCATTATTTGTTTCCATTATTTGCCAAAACCAATTACTAGGTCGCATTTGTCCCACCTTATATCATATTTTTATACATACATAAAATGACCTCATTACATTCTAGTAATAGTGCATCTCAGAGTCGACTCAGCCCAACTTTAACGCTCCTAATATACTAATTTCTATGTCGCATTTGCCCCACCTTACCCTAAATATATCATATTATTACACATATATCAAATTATCTTATAACATTCGTGTTAAAGTGCATCCCAAAGTCGACTCAGTCCATCTTGAACGTTCGTTATATTTTTGTGTCTTTTTTTGGTTTGACTCTGTCAAGGGCTGCTCTGTCGAGCTTAAGCCGCCTTACAATTATCGCATCATTTAAGTGGAATTACATTTTATGAGCTACAAACGAATTTTCACTTGGTTTTTCCACCAATTAGTTGGACAGTTTTCTTTTATTTAATGGCTTACATGCAATCACAGCTTAAACTACAAAAATTACGAGTATATCCATACAATGTGCATTGACCCAAAGTTCTCGAAACATCAAAGTAATACTTGGTAAATTTTTTAATTAGTTACTTGCCAAGTGCACATGATTTCAGATTAATATGAATTAAATTTAATTGAGCAGAAAATTATAAAATATGTGGGCGTATTAAGGTATTAAGTAATTGTGGAAGCTTGCATTCGCTGTTTATTATAAGATGCATTTTTTGGTATAAATTGTTAAATAAATTTAAGAATTTAGTTTCCCTAGAAAAATAAATTTTTGAAATTCGCACAAACTGGGCAACAAGCTTATTTTTTATATTATATATTTATTATTATTATTTATTTATTATTATTATATATTTTATATTATTATATATTTTATATTATTATATATTTTATATTATTATATATTAACTTAAAGAACAAATGCTCAAATGTAATAACTATTTATTTCTTGGGCTTCTTAGATGCTTTTTTGCTGCACTTTTCCGAGAGTTTGGCAGCCTTCACACCTGGCTTGGACTTAATTAATTTCTTCTTGAGTTCGGTCTCCTTTTTAAGCTTTTTCTTGTCCTTGGACTTACTCAAATTCTTCTTGGCTTCGATCTTCTTTTTAAGCGTTTTCTTGTCCTTGCTCAGTTGTGTTAACATTTTTTCACAAAGCCTAGACTGGATTTTAAATAAGGCAGCTTTTTTACGATATTGCTGATAGGACACACTTGGTTGTCCATCACGTTGAATTTTGTCTTTCTTCTTGGTCGCAACTCCGGCTCCACGTGAGTTTGAGGCCTTATAGATTGCTTGCCATTTGCTATAGTTCTGATTTTGAGTTTTAGACTTCATTGCATTTATATTGAGTGGTAACAAGGTATAGACGCCTTTTTCGATTTCCTGCACATAGCCATGACGTGCCAACATCTGCACATCCTTTCGCAGCTCTGGAGCCATCCTAAACATTTTTTCTGCATCTAATTTAGCGCGATCTGCCAATTTGCAGATGAGCTGCTCCTCCGTGGCCCTACCACCAAAGGAGAGCATCACATCGATGAAAATATCCACGGCTTGCATGATTACGTATGTTAAATATTAAAATGGAATAATTTTTTATTAAGAAACGAAATATTTTGTAAAAGTTTTTGTTTAGTTTGGTGAAAAAAATGCTTAGAATGTTTCTGGATTTGTTTTAAATTGGTTTAACTTTGTTTTCAAGTGCTACTACAATAAGTTTTTTGGTCAGCCTTGTTGCCTATTTAGATTAAAAAAAAAAAATTTGTTAAAAAATATTCGTCAGCTTAGTCGCAAGTAAATAAAAACGAAAAACAGGTTTTTTTATATTTACAAACTGAAATTTTAGTTTGCCCTATGCATCGAATTGCATGATTACATTTCAAAAATCGCAAGGGGGCAGTTTCTAGTACCTTGTCCCAGCTAGACCCTTTAGTATAGTGTGGTATAGAACTATTTTATTTATTTTTTAATGTTATACAATGTAGTACCCCCTGCTATACAATATAAAAGCAAATAAAGTTTGCTTGCGTTCCATGAAAGACTAAGAACCAAAATCCAAAATCTTATTTCTCTAGTTCTTGTAATCTTTGAGAAACTTATAGACGGATATGTCGATTTCTGGCTTATGACAATCCAAGCAGCTCCTTGTTTCCATTGGTCTAAATAACTTAATGAAGATCTACGAACGGGGCAAGAATTCCCTGAGTTACTTAAGGAACATGCATGCTTGAGATTATAGTTTCTTACATCAGTAGTTTCTGTGAGACTAAGCAGGAATATTTCCAGTACATAGGTACAGCTTTCACAGTGTGACGTTCTTCCGCCTTCTTTCGCTCTTATAGAATCTTGATGCCCTCAACTTGAACCATCCTCGATAAATTAGTTTATAGCAATATTTGTACTAGGAGCACGACACATCGTAAGAGTCGCTATGTAGTTTTCCTTATACAATAATTATTATGTAGAGCTTAAGTACTTTTGGAGTGTTCTCCGACGTCTCCTTTTGAGCATTGCAACTTTTGTAAATCTAATGTGTTCTGTGTACTTAAAGATACCGGGAACTCAAAGGCCAAGAAGAAAGCGAAATAAAATTCTTACTTAAGTATACCTTTGGTAGTCACTACATATTGGTAACAAATTAGAAAAATTTCTTTCAAATCACTTTTCTGTTTCGAAAATATCTCAAAAACGGTGATTAAGAAAAAAAAAGTTTGAATTTTCTTATTTCTCGACACAAAATTACATTTAAAAAAACCTTTTTACGAAGGTTCACTCGATGGGCCTTAAATTTGTAAGCTAGTGTAATCAGTGTACCTATTTTATATTAAGGACTAGGTGAAAATAAATACTCACTTCTTAAGTAAGTTCAAATTCTTTTTGCTTCTGAAATGAATTTCCCTTCACAAACATTCTAACTCCGTATCGTAAGTCACTTTTGAAACTCCCCTAGGTTCTTTAAGGTCTAGGCTAAATCAGAGTTTTCGAACTTTTGGCATATCTCACTGAAAGCAGCCTCATCAAATGCTTCTTAGAACTATAATTAAGAAGCTCAGATAGCTGCAGATTTCTTGAAAATAGAGAACTGAGTCCAAACTTCCCAAAAATTACGTTTTTTTATATATTGCTATTATGCAGTCAGTTGTTACCGGATGAGCTTAAATATAATACTATATTATATTTTCTGTCTAAAAACTTCAACATAACCATTTGATGAGGCCATCTTTATTCAAACGACGCAAACTTATTCGTAGACCAATATAATTTAATATACTTCCATCTTTGTTGAATATTTCTTAATATCTTCTATAGGATAAAGATTTCCAAAAAAAATTCTCAACAACATTAAGCGAAATAGTCGACCATGCTTATTAAATAGCGTCAATTAGAGTCACGGTTTTATTAGTTTGGCTCCCACCGTCAAACACAAAAGTTCAGGGAAGTCTGCTGATTGTATATTTCGATTTTTTATTCGATTATAAGTGCTAACCATTGAATTCTCTCGAAGATTTTTCAGAAATTATTTAAGTACAGTTTCGTAAAAATTAGCATTATATTTTAATCATACAAATTGCAGCTCCCAATTTATATTAATATTTTTAATAGTCTGAGTTGGGTTATCCTAGCTCCTATAATCATCATGAGCTAGGCGTTAAGTTAGGCTGTATAGCCAACTCCGATAGTGACTGGCATCAGAGACCATGAGGTTCATTGTGTTGCCTAATTAAATGAAGGGGAGGAAAGTTTTTGTAGAAAGGGAGGGAGGAGGATCAAAAACTGTACATCCCTAATCGCCTAAGTCGCTAATGTTGCAGAACTACTTTAAGGATTCGACAAAAGCACCGAGATCTGCTATTCACATAGGCTACACTACCCAGATTCAAAGAATGAATTACCCAGAGATTGTGTTCGTCTTCTAAGAAGCGCCGGGCAGTCCCATAGCAGTTGTTGGATCCTGTCTGCCTCTTCCTCATCTCTGCAGCTGCGGTAGAAATCGTGATGGGAAGCGTGCAACCTCTCAGACTATGGTGCACTGCCCCGATACAACGCCTACAACCATCCTAGCGCAGGGGTTCGGCTGTTAGCTTTGGCCCATATCTCATCTAGAGTGCTCGGAAGATTCGACAACCGGATACCGCTCGGATTCTCTTTCCGCCAGAGCTTTAGCAGTCTCCCTGATTTGCGATACGACGTCCTGTAATGGTCTTTTTGTGTCCATAACCGCAAGGTTAGCCGCCAGCGCTGAGCCGTCCCTGGCGCACTCGTCCACCGCCTAGTTACCAGGGACACCTTACCAGCCCGGAGCCTAGAAGAGGGTCGTTGAGTGGTCATGGATAAGGTTGAGTGCTAGCGTCGTCTTTTGGATCAGTTTACTCCTTGTGATATGCAATGACAATGACAATGGATATGAGTTGCTGCCTGATTATCGACAACAATTTCAATGTTTCTTGGATTTCCGTCCGAGGTGCCAATACGTCTAGCCGCTTGCCAGACTGCGTATATCTCCGCTGGAAAAACACTACAGCAGTCGGGGAGGCGGAAAAAAGCTTCATCGCAGCTCTTCAGAGAAGATGCTTGCTTCTGTGCCGTCATTCATCTTCGAACCATCGGTATAGATCGTTAGCTCGTTACCTTTTAAGAGGGTTCTTAACATCCAATCTTGCCTCTCCTAGAAAACTGCCACTATGTTGTCGTTCCATTTCTTCATACAGGCGGATACATTTCCTCGTATAAGCTTGTAGGGATCTTCAGCGTCTTCTTCTTCAAACGTTTGCTAAACTTTATATACCTCTTAGCTCTCAGGGTAAAGCCTATAAATATTTAGCATTTCCGCGATTATGAGTTTATGGTTCTCGCCTTTTATCCATTTGATTCAATTCAACAATAAATTTCCAAAGCTATGCTCCACTATACCTATATGTGGTAAATTGTATACAATGTAAGTCTAATCGCCACTTGGTATGGGATTTAAAACCAGCCTCACTGCTATTTCCTTGGCTATTATGTCATAAAATGCGCCAGAGCTCGGCTTTACTCATAACGTTTGATAAATGCTAAAGATTATGTCTCTCTTATTTTTGAGATTCGACGGCGGAGTTTGGTGTTATTGCAAAGGGGCCACCCAAGCAGGGTCTTAGCTAGATTTTAGTGTCATAAAATTAGCATCATCCCAATTAGGTGTAGTTTATTGAACTTATGAAGTATCCTATAAAAATTTGTTGTTTATCTAATATTCAGATCAATAGGAAAAAAAACTTTGCCTTAAATTGAGATGTACAGACTGTAATACACCCTCTAAGTTTATCCGCCTACTTATTTTTCATGAGTCTACGTACCGATTTTTAAAATGTAGCTTTTTTATAAAAATATTGACCTATTGGTTTATTTAGTAGGGTTACTAGACAAAATTTGCTAAATGTTAGCCATAGTTGAGACTATACTTTATACGCAGAGAGGTTAGGCGGTGAATAGTAAATAATATGGATATCGGTGAGCTGGTTCTAAATGAGGTTATCCTTAGCAGCTAAATAGATTTTTCATAATTTAATCTACATATTGATTTTGGTAAATTTTGCTTTTTGAAAGTGCGGCTTGTAGGAAAAAGAGTATCCTAAAACGATAACATCATACTCTCGGTACTTTCGTCCAATTTATGGGACGACATGTTTTGAAGTTGCCAGTATAAAAATGAAATGCCCCGGTATAATGTTATTAGAAAAATATTCCCGTGATTTCTATAAAAAAAAATCGAGAAAATAAAAATGTTCAATACATTGGGTCGAAATGACTGAAAGAAATTTATTATAAACACATCTACATGTAATAGAAAAACTAGTGCTTCCAAACTGGTACGGTACAAAAATAATACAATCGAGGCCTTCTAAGAATTTTCCAATTGGAAAATTGTGATGGACAAATCTATATTCATACCTACAAGTTCAACAAATTTTTACCCTTTTTTGATGAGAACGTCAAAAAATCAATTTAAAGTAAATGTTGATATGTTGATGGGTGTGGGAGAAAACACGGTAATCCGATTGCGGGGGTGGGTGGTCCGTATCGATAAAATTTGGCTGTGGATTTGTTCATTAGAGCTACATTCATCAGCTTACCAAAAATTGTGATTGTGCGTAGAGTCAAATATTGACGCAGTTTATTGGAAAGGGGAGGATAAATTTGTTATATTTATGGCTATAACTTTTGTTGTATTTATCCCATTTCGTTTTTTTTTGACATAGATGCATGCAAAATATTAAGCGGTTTGGCTAAAATATGCGAAAATCTACTGCAGGAGAACGGGAGAAGATATTGACATGATTCAAGAAACTTCAGCTTAGGAATTATACGCGTCAGCTGGTAAAGTATCTCTTAGCTCTTATAGTTCCCGAAATCTAGTTGTTCTTACAAACGGGCACACGGACATGGCTCAGTCGCTACCTAAAGTTATGAAATCTATTTTGGTATAAAGAATTTGGAGTCTGCAACGCCCCTTCTGTCAGCTACATATATAAATAAATTTTTCTTAAAATTTTGTAAGTTCTTCAAAAAAAAGTTATTTTTTTTTTTAACGTTTTCCTAAGACATATGATGACATTTATGCAAAGTGGATTTTGATGCCTTCCTTACAACTGAAAAAAAAACTGAAATTACACGAAATATTGGGTGATTCATTAAGACCTTTTTTTTTTAATGATTTGCCAAATGCAAATTTCAAAGGAATAATGGGATCTTTATTTATGATTTCGAAAGGATATTTTATGGCATTTATTTTTTAAAAATAATCTCGTTCAAATGTTAGCCGCAACTCCGTTTTAAATGGTCCATCCTGAAGGTCCAATTTTCCATGACTCGTTCAAGCATTTCCACTGGTATTTGGCCAATAACACGAGTAATGTTGGCTTCCAAGGCCTCAATCGTTACTGGTTTGTTAACTTAAACTTTTGATTTTACGTAACCCCAAAGAAAAAAGTCGAACGGTGTGATATCGCACGATCTTGGCGGCCAAGGTACGGGTCCCGTACGTGAAATTAATCGCTTACCAAATTGACCTCCATTGTTTCATTAGCAATGTGGGCCGGAGCTCCATCCTGTTGGAACCAAATGTCGTCGAGATCACGGGCAACAATTTCAGGCAGCAAAAAGTCCGTTTACACGGTCCGATAGCGTGCGCCATTGATGGTAACGTTCGCACCTCGCTCATTTTTAAAAAAATACGGTCTAATGATTCCACCAGCCCACAGACCGCAACAAACCGTTGTTTTTCTTGAATGTAATGGCAGCTGGTGAACCTCTTCGGGTTGATCTTCATCCCAAATGCGGCAATTTGGCTTATTCACGAAGCCGTGGAGCCAAAAGTGGGGCTCATCACTGAACAAAATTTTGGTCGAAAACAAGGATCCTTCATCGATCTTACAAAGATCAAGAACCCATTCACTAAAACGGCGACGTGCAGGAAGGTCATTCGGCTTCAATTCTTGTCTGAGTTGAATTTTGTATGCTTTCAAGCCGAGATTCAAATGTAAAATGCGCCAGGTGGTGGAATACGACTGGCCAAGTTGTTGCGATCGGCGCCGAATCGATTCCTCGCGGTCATCGTGAACACTGTCAGCTACCGCCGCTATATTCTCTTCACTACGTGCTGGATGTGGTCGATTTGGTCGTGTATCATCAAACAATGAATACTGGGTTTCAAATTTGGTGATGGTGTTACGAATTGTGGGTTCGGTGGGTCGATTATGTTGACCATAAGTCGATCTCAGCGCACGAAAAACATTCTTTGCAGAACGCTGAGTACAATTGTACAATTTGTAATAGTTGTTCGGGAGTAAGTCTTTGCATGATGATTTGCCAATGAATACTGAACAATGCGTGATCCACACGAAAATCCCTATTAAAAAAAGGTCTTAATTAATCACCCTTTATTAAAAAAAAGAATTTATTTTTGTTATAGATATTGTACATAGTAGAAAATATATATTCTGTTTCCCATAAAAAATATATACGAAACAATTTTATATATAAAAGATATGTAGAACATATAAATTCGGTTTCAAATTGGAACCTCTTTTGTAAATAATCTAATATGTATGTTTTCGCGTTTTTTTGAGTGTTGTAGATAGGCATCGTTTTGAAGGCAGAAATAGTGTACAAATAGAGTTAGGTGTATGATTGTGTAGATGTTAAGCCTGGCGAAATCGATACTTCTTCGGGAGCAGAGCGTGGCGTGGCTTTATTAACAGCTAACTGCTCAGACTCTGCAATATTGATAGAATCATACGATTCACTTTGGCATGACTCCGGCTCGTTAAAAAAATCTAGTTCATTTTTTAATGATTCGAGAGCTTTTTTGGCAGCAAAGCAAAAGCCTCTACTGCATGGCAGTAATGAAAACTCCGGTATATTAAAATTCTCTTTGTACTCGTCAGGCATATCTATAACGTGGATTGTTGTTATAATAGAAGCGAACATAAGACTAGTTTCTACTCACCTTGAACTTCAGTTATTTTACGGCGTTCTGCCTCTTCCGAGAATTCGACCCAGCATTTTATACGCTCATATATTTCAAATCCAAATTTATTGAAATGCTCCCGTAAATTATTGCGAAAGATCATGGGTGGATTTAGCAATTGTTTTGTGGTGGAGTGGATTATTTTTATAAGTGCCATTTCGTTGTACACGCGAGAATTTTCTGTGCCCAGTTGTGTGCCCCTTTGCCTCTCGTAACCCGCTTCGTTAAAGTAGGGCTCATCGACCAGTATGAGACCCTGAATTGACACTAGTACTTGTAGCATGGTGCTCTCCTTTGTCCACACCTCGGTATCCCGTCCCATCCAGGTACCCAGCAGAGATACACACACCTTGCCATCCTCATACAAATTGGGATTGAGTCGCTCTGTACAAAAACTTATGTAATGACATTTGGGTGGAGTCTTAGGGTAGTCGTGGTCCATTTGAAAATCGAAAAAAAATAAAGCGTTTTCATAAGGAGTATTCTTTGGTCCAACCATCATCACAGACATCAGGTCCATGCGATCCTCATAGCCAAGCACGTGCACACCGTCTGGCAACGAGGACTGCAACATTCGGTATTCTCGTTGGACAGCTCGCTGATATTGCGCTTGATTGCTGGGCTGTATGATGGTGTCGTAGAATCTATGAAAGGGTGGCGCATTGGGAAGCATCTCGAAGCAATGGGACTTAACAGAATTTGGTCGGTTCGTAATTTTTGTTGGTGAAGGTGGCGAGCAAGCAACGGGGCTTGCCAAAGGTGGCAATGAATTGGATAGTACATTTAGATTCCATGGTTGCTCTGTATTCGACATTGCATCATCGATAATATCAAGGACAAGCTCGTTTAAATCCTGCTCCGTCGGCTCTTCGGCAACGAGAATACCAGCTTTTTGATTTTCTATTGCTTTCACGCTTGACAATACCGCCTCGCGGCTTTTAGTCAGCTGTTCGTAGATAAGGAAATACAATTCGAGAAAGTCGTCTACACTGCGACTTTCCTCTTTGGATTCACTTGCAAAATTTATTTCGTGTGAAATGCGAGAATCATTCTTCTGATGATAAAGGTTTTCGAAACACTTGGCTATGATGGATCGCACCTTTTCCGGCAATTCCTCGTATTCCATGCGGTATTTGTCTAACAATTGACTGTCGGTGAGCTGTACTTCAGTAGAAGGGGCCTCATCGTTTTCAAGGTGCATTGATTCTTCTACGTTCTGATTTGGCTTTTCGGAGTGCTTAGTTGGTGTCGCATTACCTTGTACAATATGCGCTTGTAAATCCTCTCGCAATTCATTATTGCCGGTCTTGGCATTGCCTTCAACATCTGAGGAATTTTCTACGACTGTCTTTGTCTTGCGCCGCAATAAACCTAGAAAGTTATCCTCATGCAACAAACCGTCCAAGTAGCCACCGTTCTTGCTAACGACCAAGAGATCGGAAAGAGCTTCGGTATTGCGTTCTTTGGGTAAGATGTCAATGATTTTTTCTAAAATGTTTGTTGCTTTTAAAGCCATATCAAATCCCGATATGATGTCCTCAGATTTGGTCTCCCAAAAATCATCAGAAACTTCAGAATCGCTGTCACATAGATCTTCAGCGGTGGGATGCCAGAAATTAAAGATTTCGAATAGGTCTTGGGGATAACACATGGTAATATGTTCACCGACCCAGCAAACTCTGACGAGGCCATCGATAAAACTGTCTAAGACTTGGCCTATGGTAGAATTAACGTTATCTCCCGTGAAATTGGTAATGCGCATGACCAAGGTGCCAGGTCGATATTGATACTCTGCATGATTTTTTAAATCATAAACACTTAATTTTTCGAAATTTTTGAATACAGGCTCACGATTATCCGCATTGGAGTAATTTTCCATCCACTTTACTGTTGCAATCCGTGCATCATGATCAACTTTCTGTACAACACCATATTCTGTCTGAGAGAAATTGGGCTCGTTTGCTCTACTAACAAAATGTCCTGGGAAGAACTCATGATCGTCCAAGTGATGTATTGGATACAACTTGGAAGAAGTTATTGCCGTTTCAACTGTGCCATCTTGCCAAACAACCGTGACAGTGGTATAACGTGCCAATATTTCCACAGCGAGCTCATCCCCATCCTTGGGATCAGTCTCATTTTTCAGGAACGGCGGCTGCAATGGCTTCTTGGCCGTGTGAGGAATGCTTTTTTTCTTCCGTTTGTTGGCCATAGGCACGTCACATTCGTTAACCTTAGGCAAGGATCCATCAGGCTTTAGTACCACTGTTCCAGGTGTAACACAAAACTCTTCCAGCTGCTCGGGTAGTGCTTCGCTTTCGTATGCTGTATCATCCATAGAGTCCCAAGTCTCTTTATTAGCTTCAGTGCTTGTGGTTGATGCATTCAACTCATCTAACATTCTAGATATGGAAGCTATTTGTGTAGGAGCGTCAGAGTGCTCAAGCGGAGCCGTCTCCTTTTGCTGACGCTCGACAATTGGCTCAAATATAGCGCGTAGCTCATCCTTCCAGGCAGTGTATGTAACAATTTTATCACAATTCGAATATTTGAGGTAGAATCGATCATGGATTTGCAGCACGGATGAATCATGGATATTTAGTTGTTTTAAGTTTTCAAAACTCTCACCGCTAATTTCATTGCTTGGGGGGTGCTTTAGAGAATCTTTTTCGGGGTTTGCTAGTGACATTATCCGGCCTTCCCAAGCAACATTGAGAGTAGTGGTTTTTAAAGATTCAACGGTATACCGGTCAGGTTCTTTGCGACCAACTTGAAACGAGACTTCTGGAGTCAAATTTGTCAAGTATTTCATTCGAGGCAATAGGCCAATAATCACATTGCCCTCATAAAACACGCTGTAATTAAAGGCAGTACGAAAGCTGCGTCGATTAGCATCCATAAATTTAAAGAAGTGCTTTGAGCCAATTTGAAGGCGTGCACCATTGCTTGTTCTTATAATTGCTGACTCGTTCACGTTGGTTATTGTGCCTATCCAAGGGCCAAGACAGACTGGATCGCCTCGTGCCCACTTGCTTAAGGGTCGCAAGCGTTCTGAAGGCACGTTCTCTATGACATATTTTGAGTCCAACACCTTGACATCAGCTTGCATGCTCACATCGCGCACATAGCCAGATTGTCCAACAAAATTTGTTTGACCTGGCAAAAGACGACGCACCACATCTCCCGGCTTAAGAGCGCGGTCCGCAAGCACAACCAAGCTCTCGGGAAGTGTTTTTTTGCTTTCATCACGGTAGAAGGCCACGCGCACATGACCTTGTCTCACTCGAGGCTCATCTTCATCTTCATCAGAGGAATAAGGCTGCACAACTCCAAATCGCGCATAACCGTTGTGATCTATTTCAAAAACTTCGTCCTCGTCAAAAAATTCTCGTTCGTACATTTTGGATGCCTTTGACACAGCACTACCACCGCCAGCACTTCTTGTGACCTTGGAGTCCAAGTCATTAGTCTTAATAGCTGGAGAACCCGTCGCGTTGCTTGCCATGTTACCAATTTCGAAATTCAATGACAAGAAATATCTGCAATATGAAAATATGAAAATATATGAATACAGCTGTTGATATATCGACAAAAAGCTGCTTAAAAAAACTTTTTCGTAACGACGACTTAACACTTCCAGGTTTTAAAATTTGTGTTTGATTTACAGCACGAGCGTCACTACGATTTCAAGTATTTATATTTAGATAATCTTTTAAAAAACTATAAATAAAACAGCCAAAACTACACAAAAAACAAAAACTCTGTGCCAAAATGACTAAATCTGAAATAATTTTAGGGGATGCTTTTCAAATGCTTCTTCAAATTTGAACCAACAAAGCTTGAAAATTAGATCCATACCATACCCAACACCATCTGACCTTATGCTGTCTGTATAAAAACCTGCAACTCTTGGTCAATAAGAAATATCTTACATAGTACAAAATATTGTGAAGTTTATAGATTCATATTGACTTTGGCCCAATTTGCAAATAAGCAGAACCAAGTCTGACGAAATATAGAACGTCTGCCCTGGCGCAATTTCAAGGAATCCAAATTAGAAGGTATCTATATAGTAATGCCAAGACGACTTCAATTGTAGCTGTAGATATAAGGAAAAACTAGAAAGCCATGTTGTCGGTCATTCGTTGAAGATCTAACCTGTCCTAGGAGACATGGCGTTGAGCATCGTGATTCCAGCGAAGCGGTAGTCTAAGTAAAAGCTCACAGGTTATCCCAATCCCACTCGAACTGTGCCCACTTCATTCACCCACTTTTTGCAAATTACAAAGATGAAAAATAGCTTATACGTGGTGTGCCGCACGAACAAAGACCGAAAAAAGCGCGCCAAGTTCGGTCGAATGTGAAAGTTTTGCTTACAGTTTTCTTCGATTGCAGGGGCGTGGTGCACCATGAGTTCTTTCCACAGGGTAGAACGGTCAATAAGGAATATTACCTGCAAATTATGCGAAATTCGCGCGAAACAATCCGCCAGAAACGCCCGGATTTGTGGAAGAACAAAACTTGACTTTTGCACCACGATAACGCCCCTGCTCACACATCGTTGCTTGTGCGCGACCTTTTGGCAAAAAACAAAACACTAATGATGCCGCAGCCACCGTATTCCCCAGATCTGGCCCCCTGTGACTCTTTCTTGTTCCCTAAACTGAAGAGGCCCATGAAAGGACGAAAGAAACAAATCGAAGACGAGCCAAAACACGTGCAAGCAAAGCAGCTGTCACGATTAAGTGAACATTCAAAATGGCTGAGCTTGTCGGCATAAGTGAGAGTCATGAGTACCAACATAACGCCACAAAAAATCGAAATTCGAATATACGTAGGCCGTGAAAATTCAAAATTCGCGATACTTTTTGAACACACCTCGTATGTATAAAAAATGTAGAACAATCGAGGCAGTGCCCGACATTGTAATACCGTGTACTTTTTTTTCGAAAGAATTGTGTTCCTGCATATTCTTTCCAAGAATTTTCCCATAGGGACATTGTTTTTTTTTTGGGCAAAGCTATATTCATACCAACAAATTCTGCTTTGTACCGATTTTGATCAAAATCGAGAGTTACGGCAAAACATTTATTTAAAGTATATGGAGTAAATACCAAGTTAATATGTTATGGGGTGGGGGTCCACATCGACAAAATTTGGATGTGGATTTGTTCATTACAGCCACATTGATCAGCTTACCAAAAATTGGTTGGAATTGATTCCAGGTCGCTTATAACCATAATCATGTAGGGTCAAATATTGGCAAGGGAATGTGAATTTCTTACATTTCTGGCTCTAACTTTTGTTGTATTTGTCCAATTTTGTTCATTTTTGCCGTTCGGAGACATGAGTTCATGATTCATCGAATTTCAGATCAAAATATTAAAAGGTTTGACTAAAATCTGCGAATATCTACTGCGGGGGAACGGGCGAAGATATTGAATGATACAACAAACATCTCAGAAAATATGCGCGTCAGTTGGTAAAGTTTCGTATCTCTAGCTCTTATAGTCTCCAAGATCTAGGTGTTCATACAGACGGACGGGCAAACGAACATGGCTTAATCGTTACCCGAGGCTATGGCAGGCATTTTGGTATAAAGAACTTGGGGGCTGCCACGCCTCCTTCTGTCAATTACATTGCATAAATCTAATATACGCTTTGTTCTTATAAGTACAGGGTATAAAAAGTAGCTTGGTAATTAAGACATCCATGATCACCATAACTATTTAATTGCAGAAAAACTTTTAAGATTTATTGATTCCAGATGAAAAAAAAAAAACGTCAAGCTTTATTTACCGCTAAAGCCAGCTGGCTAGAGCATAATAATAAACGTTATTCATAAATGTTTATTTCTCTCTGTTTGTTCTTTTTATAAGTGTCTTCCTACGTTGAATATCTGCAAATATTTCCTTGGAAACCATTTGTCAAGAGCATATAAACTTCTACACTTTAAATTAAACTTTTAAGTTCTGATTTTTTACGATACCCCGATGCTCATTAATTGAGTTTTTATTACAAGCCCATATCGATAACGGGCTGTAGAACGGATTATGCTCCATACATTTGCCAGCTTTATGAATGCGCTCCAGTTTCCTGTAAAATGCAACTCTGGGTGTGGTCAACGTTATTTGGCTTAAGCATTGTCATAATCTGAGCTTTTTATCGCTGCACCTTGCTCGTATAGAAGATAATAACGGTCGAATGTATTTTTTTGGCTGAATCTTATGGATATAATATGAGCTCCTCCTGGGAATAAGACTCACTCGCTGAGTCAGAGACATCTAATTGATGCGGTAGTTAATTAATTGTAACAAGTTGTTCAACTTAAAGGGACTCCAAGATCAATTCCGTATGTGCAACATATTGCATTAACATACTACAGCTGCTTAATGCCTACTGTGGATGGTTGTTGTTGTTGTTGTTGTTGTTGCTGTTGGAGTCGTTGTTGTTGCTGTCAGAAGAACAAATCTGCAAATGATATGATGGGCCAAGAAAAATCGATGTCATAAGCAGAGGCAGCTTGGTTAACTGCCTGACAGGCAGCACAAAAAACCAAATCAATGAAAATTACAAGACGCAGTCGAGTCAGAGCCAGGCCCAAAGCCAGTCCCAGTGCCAGATACCAAGTCCAACTACAGCAGATGAAGATGAAGACCAGCCCAGACATTGAGTGCTTTGGAACTGGCGCGTTGCATTAAACGGTGTGTTGATGCCAGTTGAATGGGTTAACCAAAATGTAAAAAAACGGAAAGAACCAGAACTAAGCAGCAGGCATAACAAACTAGAGAGAAGAAAAAAAAAACGAAAGACTTAAGACACAAACCTCGGCTGGTCATATGTGCAGGCAGCCAAGTATAGGGTGTTTTTTTTGTTGTGCTCTGCAAATTTGCAAAAAAACTAAAGCATTGCTTGATATGAGAGTAAATTTTGAAGAGAGAGAGTTGTGCGAGCTCCAGAGAGACTACTTTAAGTCATTTTAAGGTATCGGAATGAAAAAGTTTTTTATTTTATACCCTGTACCGTATGGTACGTCTGTCCGTTTGAACGCCTAGATCTCAGAGATGGTAAGAGCTAGAGCAACCAAACTTTCACATTAAATCCCATTTTATTCCATAGGAGACAAGTTTATTTTAATTTTTTGATATCGGCGCTGAATTAAAAAAAAAGTTTTATATAAATAATTCATTTGTTTATAAAGATATCGTACACAAAATTGGCATTCGAAAGTTTTTTTTCGTTCCCAAACACTGTACCAAATTTAATTAAAATCGGTTGATTATATCATATAGCTACCATAAGACCGATCGGCCTAAATAAATAACTTTTTTATACAAAACTCGCTATATTTAATTTTTTAATAACGATATCGTAAACAGATTTGGCAGTCAAAAGTTTTTTAGAGAACCCAAGCATTGTGCCAAATTTGAACAAAATCTGTTGATCTTCGAAAAAAACGATTTTTGAATAAAATTTGTTGTGTTTCGTTTGTTTGTGAAGATATTGAAATTAAATTTGGCACTTGATAGTTTTTTGTGGGTCTTAAGCATTGCACCAAATTTTATTAAAACCGGTAGACTATATCATATAGCTCCCATTGGACTAATCGGTCCAGAAATACGTTTTTTATACAAAATTCAATGTGTTTCGTTTTTTTGTGAAGATATTTGAACCAAATTCGGCATTTATACCAAAGCACTGTGTAAAATTTGATCGGAATCGGTTGACTATATCATATAGCTGCCATAGGAATGGTCGGTCAAAACAAATGTTTGCTTAAAAATTCTTGTTTTTGGTTTTTTATGAAGGAACCACCATTTTTTTTCTATTTGAAATAAATAAATGTGCATAAAATATTTGCTCTGTGTGTAAAGTTTGGATGCAAGAGATATTATAATAAAGCTGGCACACCCTAAACGTCCAATTCGTAGTTCCGAAATATATTTTTTTCTATTTATATGAAATGGAAAGAAATGAGCCATGGCAGGTTTTAAATTTTTATATTTACTATTAAAAACATTCGTTATATACAAATAAACAAGATATTATGGTATATAACTGTTAGAAGTCAAGAAATAAAGTAGGAGGGTGCTATGCAAGCTTTTGAAAAGAAGGCTTAAGAAGATGAGCTCGCTATATACCTCTAACGCTATCCCTAAAAATGTGACCTGGTTAATTTTTTGTGCATATTTTATTGGTTCACGGAATCATTTGTCTAACAGCTTCAGTTCCTAGTAAGCTCTTTAAGCAAACACAGTGAACTATGAACTGGTTCATTTTTATTGTTGGTAAAAATATGCGTTGGTTCACTTGTCTAACAGCTTCAGTTCCTATTAAGCCCATTAAACAAAAAAAGTTGGATGGTTTTTTTTTAGTTCCCAATAACATTACCAACTTTGATCCATGCACGTTGACCATATTATTTTAGCCCCCATGGGACCACTAGGTAAAAAAAAATTTAAGGGCATAATTAGTTTGTTTTATGAAGCTATCGTAGACAAGTCTGCCGAAATATCGAATTCGATAGTAATGGTTCACGCCCGACGCCAAATTTTTGTATTGAAGATTCTAAAACCTTTTTCTGCGGTTCAAAATTAGCCAAATTATGATTATTAAGCAGTTCGTTTAAGTTGGAGGCATTTTTATATCATTATAATAAGAAAGATTTTATAAGAAAATACACACAAAAAGTCACAAATTTGTTTGCTATTTGAATAAAAAAGATAGAAAAGATTCATGCGATTTATAAATAATAGAATTGAATTAGTGACGTCATAGAGGCTTCACGCACTACCTTTTAAAAACTGTACCAGGTTTTATTTTCTTTTTCTTATAAAAAGTGCAAAATGTAAGAAATTTTTGCTGACGTATTCTTCTAATTCACAACAATCTTAAGCTCGAATTGATCGGTAGATAATAAACATAAAATTTTACATGTAGATTATATTTTTCTTATTTTTATACCCTGTACCGTATGGTACAAAGGGTATATTAAGTTTGTGCAAGCCGAAAATGTATGTAACATATAAAAGGAGACGTCGGAGACACCCCAAAGTTACCTAAAATATGATTAGGGTGAATAGAGAAGTCGATATAGCCATGTCCGTCTGTCCGTCTGTCCGTCCGTCTGTAAGTTTGAACGCCTAGATCTCAGAGATGGTAAGAGCTAGAGTAACCAAACTTTCATTAGATCCCATATTATTCCATAGGAGACAAGTTTATTTTATTTTGTTGAGAACGGGGATAAATTATATAGCTCCCATATGGATGTTTGAGACGACCTCGACAAAAAAAAAGGTTTTGGATGGATAATTCGTTTGTTCATGAAGATATCGTAACCAAATTTGTTATTCAAAAGTTTTTTATATTTATTTTTTCCTAAGCACTCTGGCAAATTTCATCAAAATCGGTTGACTATATCAACTAGCTCCCTTAGGAACGAAAAAAAAATTTTAAGCCAATTATTAATTAAGATTTTATTCAAACTTTATTTATAAACGCATTCTTCGTTATAATTGCCTAATATTTTTGTACTTGTGACGTCATAAGTCTGTCGAGTCTAGAAAATACCTTTTTAAGTGCAATAAAATGAACCTAATTTATGATAATTACCTTTACTCTGGCTTAATATTTATTTTATTTGTGAAAATATTTGACATATTTGAAGGATATTAAGCACAAAATGCCCCAAGCAAACTTTCTTTGGATAAAAAGCCCAACATGTTGACATTATTAAAAAATTAATCTGTTTTTTTATATGTAGATGGCCACTGGGTGCACTTTGTACCAAACTCAGCAGATTCGCTTAGCACTAAGAACTTAACTCACGTAGGATTGAGAGCTCTTCCGGCCAGACGCGTAGTCTTTGGGCCTAGAGGTTGATCTACCGTCATACTGACAGTCAAAAAAGTCGGAAGTACAAAATCTTTTGAAAAATATATGCAATTGGCTTGGAGTTTTACTGGTAATGTCATCTAACTAGCTTACAAATATATTTTTAGACTCTATTTACTAATCGATAAATAATAAATCGATCCATTACTGATCGAATGTTAGATAAAAATGGATGCTAAATTCGACTTGCTCAAGCTTAAACTCCATCTCAAACTGCTCAATTTTTCTCATAAACACTACAAACAGACAAAAACACAAACAGCAAAAATGACACCCTATATTTTTCGTGCACACGTTGAACGTGTGTATATGTGTGTCTTCTGTATGAATGATTGTATTGGGGCGCCCCTCTCCAACTCATTTAAACTGACCATTGCGCACCCGGTTTAGAACCTGCACTCACTCCAAATGCTTAACAGCAGCAACAGCAGCTTACCAACCAACCAACCAACTAACCAACCTGGCTCGTTGGTTGGCCCAAACGCTCTGGTAACTTGGCCGTTTGGCCGTTTGGTCGCTTGGTAGGCATTCCAATGCAGCAGGTGTTTAGCATAAGTAATTGATATTCTACACACAATCAGTGCATGGAGTGGCGGGAACAGCGTGGCAGGCAGGCAGCAATGTGGCATGAAAATCAGTAAACTTGCAACAGACGAAACGACTTTGGCTGCAGCAGCACCAGCAGCTGGAACTAGACTAGTAGACGAGGCACACCAAAGCCGCAACAAATTAAATGAAGCAACTTGAAATTGCAAAACAAAACTGAATTGAACAGGAGTAGGAGCTGCACAGAGAGCTGGAGCTGGCGAATGGAGCCTGGGCAGCAGATGATGCAGAAGTAGTCTCTCGTCTAGTATGAGCAGCCGTAGGGCGTTGCTTTCTCAGATATCAACTGAAATTAACTTGCCTCATGAGCCAAATCATTTCAAACCAAATGGTAATGTTGTTGATGCCATTTTTGCACCTAAAATCAAAGCTAAGACTGAAAAATGTGAATCCCGCATAGCCGAGAGTGAGCGAAAGTGGGATACTCTGATCTGAGAATTGTAAAGCTTGAGATTGGTCTTAAGTGCAACTGAAGTCTTAGATTTTAGACACCCTTTAGGATTAGACGATTGGGATGTCACTTGAAAGGGTCTAGCTGGATAAGGTACTAGAAACTGCCCCCTGCGATTTTTGAAAAGTAATGAAACAGTTCGATGAATAGGGCAAACTAAATTTTATTTCTTGAAATTTCAGTTTCTAAAGATAAAAAAACGTGTTTTTCGTTTTTATTCAATTGCGACTAGGCTGCTGAATAGTTTTTAACTATTTTTTTTTTTAAATCTCAATAGGCAACAGGGCTGACGAAAAAAAAATATTTATTTTGTAGTAGCTTTTGAAAACAAAGTCAAACCAATTCAAAACAAATCCAGAAACAGTCTAAACATATTTTTCACCTAACTTAACAAAAACTTTTACAAAATATTTCGTTTCTTAATAAAAAATTATTCCATTTTAATATTTAACATACGTAATCATGAATGCCGTGGACATTTTCATCGATGTGATGCTCTCCTGTGGCGGTATTTGCACGGAGGAGCAGCTGGTCTGCAAATTGGCAGATCGCGCTAAATTAGACGCAGAAAAAATGTTCAAGATGGCTCCAGAGGTGCGACAGGACCTGCAGATTTTGGCACGTCATGGTTATGTGCAGGAAATCGAAAAAGGCGTCTATACTATGTTACCACTCGATATGGGTTTAATGAAGTTTCGAGATCCAAATCTAAACTATAACAAAATGCGTGCCATCTATAAGGCCTCAACCAAATATGGAACCGAAGCTGCGTCCGAGATGAAAGACAAAATTCTTTGTGATAATATTTGGGACTTGAAACCACGTGTGTCCTATCTGCAGGAACGTAAACGAGCTCTCACTTTTAAAATCCAGTCTAGAATTCAGGAAAAATTTATCAAATCATTGGGCAAAGACAAAAAATCGCTTAAAAAGGTGAGCAACGCGAAGAAGATTTTGTGTAAGTCCAAGCCACGTGTGAAGGCTGCCAAGTTCTTGCCAAGACGCAGCAACAAAGCAGCTAAGAAGTCCAATGAATAATTAATTATTACCTTCGAGCTGGTTTTTTTAAGTTAAAGCCTGAAATAAAGCTATCTACAATTTTAATTTATATTTTTAAGAATTTTTACGTTTTATTAGTATGGGCTTTACATAGGTATTGTCACCCAATCCCAAGTCCAAGTCGATTAACACTCTTTATATATATAAAGGATCACCTAAATTGGACGTAATTTCTCCATAACTAGATTATTACATAATTTTATGGAATTTATAATTATTTTTTAAGCGTATAAAGCCAACGAAGTTTAAGAAAAGATTACTTTCATGCGATCTAAACTTTTGGTGCCCTTCTGCTTGTTACATACATTATACAAGTCCACAATACCCCTGATTCCATGGTTATAGAGTATAAAGACGATAAGAGATTGAACGAGCGATCAGATGAGCATCTAAGCGACAGTGCATAGCTTCATTAGCCACAGCCAGATTTAGATCCAGATCCAAAAGTCAGCTTTAAACACCCAAGCTATTTTTTTTTTTTGATTTTACTCGTTATAGCTAAAATCAGTGGCATGAACTTTATAATATAATTTATTAGTTGATATATCGAGCTGCTTCAACGATTTGCATAGCTAAATAAATGGTTACCTCAAACTCGAGCAAATCTTCACACAAATCAGAAGCTTATTGAAAATGTTTAGATATTATTATGCAGAGATTTGTTGCCTCAGACCGCACATTAGACAGTTCCCGTCACATAAGACAGACACTGACCGATCGAACTGGCGACTTGCATATAATTTATGTAAATATTTCACTTTAATTTTACATAAAACAAATGCATAGACACTCGCTTACACTTACATAAGCCTAACGCAACGCCTAAACAGACGCCAGTTAGTCCGATAACCAACAGATGCAAATGACACGGCAGAGACCTCGGCCAAAGGGGGGGTTATCGATAACCACTCAATGAACGCCACTGTTGCACCACTGTCGTCTGTTCGCTGGAATAAAAATGAAAAATTATTATGGCCGCCAAACTGAAAAATAGTAAAACCTACGCCCACATTGTGCTCCACATGAAATCAAATCAATATGCTAAATATCGTACAAAAATAAAAAAAAACCAAGACTAGATACATCGAAAAGCGAAATCAAAAATAAAGAAAAAAAAAACCAGTCACGATAGACAAGTTTTAGCATTGTAAAATTTATATACTCTAAAAAAGCGTCGAAAATTTGAAGACTTACTGGATATTGGATGGAGCGTGCTGCTAACTTATCTTAAAGTTAAAAAAATAATATAAATATAGAGGATTTAGATACTACTGCCTTTACTCGTGTAGCCGAGTCATATGTGGCAATTTTTACTCATATTGGAACATCCCTACTATAATATTCACTATACTTTTCTCATTTTCCATAGTGTTTGTCCGAGGCACAACTATTGAATACCCTTTCTAGGATGTGGTCTTAGGTTTTATTTTATTTTTATCAGTGCTCGCTAAAAACTATAGACCGTTCCCTAAAACCTTTCCGTGGAAACGCCACTGCGCTCCAGGCTACGTAAAATGCACTACATTAGTGCTGGTAGTAACATCGATGTTGCATCGATGAATCGATGCATTTTCTTTGTTTACGATCATCATTTTTTTTATTTCGGCTTTCGATCATCGAAAAAATGAATCTCAAAAGATCCGAAATTGTAGGTTTGACTCAATTTTGGTACTTCGACAACATTTAAATATCGAAAACTTAGACTCAAGTATTATGATACTGCAAATCTGTCCGGAACAGAACATTTTTTACACAGGCACTCAAAAAAAGTCCTGTAAACTTTGCATGTGACAGGGGCAGGGATTTTAGGGCATTCCAAGTTCGAAAAACCTCAAGCCAAGAGTTCTTAAATAATTTCAAGATTGTCTCGTTTTTTGGGTTTTTTTTTTGGTGATTATCTCATAACCCATGTAAAGGAGTTTATTGGACTCGTATATTCTGAATTAATTTAAGCATCGATACATGGATGTTCTTAAGTTAAAAATATCGAAAACATTGAAGTTGGCCAGCTTTTAATTATGTGTCTTCGATAGGACACGTTTAGACATTTCCATGTTTCTATATACTAAAAACTGTCAATCTGCATATTTTAGTCGAGATGAATCTATCTATCGACTTTGGTGTCCTCAGGAGCAGTCGATTTTGGTGCAACTTATATGGAAATGGTCTATATCTTTTTTATATGGTTTTTATAAATAATTAGTGAGCCCGGCAGACGTTGTCCTGCCCAAACTTTTTGAATACTGTTGATGTGTATAAACATCTTAAAATTATCTAGTTAGCTTATCTAGACAATCATAAGATTTTTGGATTAGTTGACTTTCATGACTCTCTACAAAGCCGTATGGAAGAACTTAAGTATTCTAGAAGATCTCGCATCTCTAATAAATTCCTACCCCATAGGAACAACATTTCAACCCCTTTGCGACTGGGTTTCTGTCTGCACTTAATGTCCAATACCCGGTGTTGAACAATTATCTACTATGCTATATTCACGATATTCATAAAAATGTGTATATCTAACGAACCAATATCCACAAACAATAGGCTTAAAACCTCCGTATTGACAACTTCTAGCACACGCAAAAATCAGATTTGGAATTCATTGATGCGTTCATGAGAACACCCGTAACACGTAAAACATAAGTTTCTTTTATATATATAGATTTTTAGGAAACAACGTGCTTAATTTTACCATAGCACCTTTAACAGAGGGAAGAAAAATATTTTTTAAATATTTTGAAGCGACATAAAATTTCACAAACTTTTATGCGAAAAATGTCATTGTTTGGAAGAACTGTTTTCCGTCATACTTAGGTATATGTAACAGGATCAAAAGTTCCATATAAAAATATGCTTTTATTCTGATCTGTCCTTTACCCGTACTTCCATATTTTAATCAGAGATATAAAATTGCGATAAAGCTTTGCTTTGTGTCCAAGTTAGTAAAACTTTTCGATTAAAATTCATGTTTTGCTAGTAGAATTAAAGAGCAAAATTAATCAAATTTTGAACCGTTTTTCTATAAATTTATATCTATAAATTTCACTGTCATTAATCTAGAGCCCATATTTAGACTCCTGTAGGAAAAATAAACGACCCACTGCTCATATCTTTTCAAAAAACCTTCCCGCCTTATATGAATATCGTAATGACCATCTCTAAATTAAGAATGAAAAATTGATTGCAAATAATAATCTTATTTTTTGTATAATTTGGTTGAAGAGTATTCCACAGTCGGCCTCATTTTTTACTTTGAAAAAATAAAATAAAATTATAAAAAGTATTTTTTCAAATTTCCCATTTTCTTTAATTGATATGCAAAGAGCATCGTGTGCACAATCTCCTTGTTTAAAATTACATGTTGCATATTTTTAATTTACAATTTAAAAACTTTTATATTTTTTTATTTTATAGGGGTACAACAGAGTACAGTTGGCCTTAATTTATAAGAAAAATTTAAATGAAATACTGAAACATGGAACAAGGAAACAAAAATTGATATGAACTAATTCGCGTCACTAGACCGGTGGTTAAACTTCGACTTTAAGATTCGTATAAAAATAAAATAAAATTCTAAAATTTAATATCTCTAAAAATTGCTTAAATTAGTTGATTAAAGATGAGCAGATGTTTCATATACATTATCTAAAATGGTAAACCTATATTCATCGTATATATACTAAATAAATATATACTCTACGCAATTGAAATGAAAGAATATTAAGAACTGGACCGACCTTTTTTTTTAACGTTAACTTTCAAATTCAAAAACTCTTAAATTTTTTGAAGTATAAGAATGCTCCATCATCATTATTATGTTTTTCAAACTCCTCTTTTTCTTACATAATATACCATACAACATATACGTAAACTAAAATGATTAAGCCCTATAATGCTTAATAAACACAAATAAAATCTTGTTTCAAAGCTTTCCTTATAAGTATTCACTTTTTCTTGAAGACGATAATAACATTTATTTCTTGAATATCACAAAAAAAATTATATGGAATTTTTATACCCTGTACCGTATGGTACCAAGGGTATATTAAGTTTGTGCAAGCCGAAAATGTATGTAAAATTTAACAGGAGTCGTCGGAGACAACCCAAAGTTACCTAAAATATGATCAGGGTGAATAGAGAAGTCGATATACCCATGTCCGTCTGTCCGTCCGTGTGAACGCCTAGATCTCAGAGATGGTAAGAGCTAGAGTTACCAAACTTTCACATTAGATCCCATATTATTCCATAGGAGGCAAGTTTATTTTATTTTTTTGATATCGGGGATAAATTATATAGCTCCCATGGGGGTGTTTGAGACGACCTCGACAAAAAAAAGCGTTTTAGATGAATAATTCGTTTGTTTATGAAGATATCGTAACCAAATTTGGTATTCGTTTTTTATAGTTCCCAATCACTGTACCAAATTTGATCAAAATCGGTTGACTATATCATATAGCTCACATAGGACCGATCGGCCAAAATAACTTTTTTAAAGAAAAATTCGCTATATTTCGTTTTTTAATAAAGATATCGTAACCAGATTTGGCGTTTGGAAATTTTTTAGACCACTTAAGCAATGTGCCAAATTTGAACAAAATCGGTTGACTATATCATATAACTCCCATAGGAACGATAGGTCTAAAAAAATTTTTGCTTAAAAATTCTTCTGTTTTTGGTTTTTTGTGAAGAAATCGGACTTTATTACAAGCTAGTGGTACAGGGTATCCTAAAGTCGCCCGCGCCCGACTTTACGTCCGCCATATTTTTTTTTTAATTTTGAAAATATTCTTTTTTCAAATCCAATGTTAAAAATATTTTTATACATTTTGCGAAACACTAGTAAGTAAAAAATGCAATGTGCTTGTAAAGTTAGGGCTCGATATATGCTTAGTATTATATTTTAAGTCTTCCTAAAATTCCAAAATTTTTTTTTGAAATACCAACCAACAATCTGGTCTCATAGTACACTATTGTGAATGCCCCGAGCGTTGTTTGATATGGACTGAATAGGTCTATTGGATTTAAGCCCAAATCAACCCTTTGATTATCGGGAAATAGCTAAGATCGTTGATGGAGCGTTTTTCTAGCATACTTTAGTCAGATTGACTTCAAAAAATGCTTATAAGGCGCCGATTGTTTTGTTTTTTTTAAAATGAAATTGTAAAAGAAAAATATGTATTATATAGATTTATTTGCTTGACTGATAACTTAATTCTGTAGATAATGTACAGAGATCTTCAAGTGAACTAACATAAATTGAATTGAATGCCTACGAAAAATTAAAAGATAACTTAGAATTGTATAATTAAAGGGAAATATTTCTAAAATTTTTAATAAAGGGTGTATTATATCTGTGATATGACGAGAATTCTGAGAAAAATGAAATTTTGCTCAGGTTTTTCTGGTTCTTATTATCTTAATTTGAAAATTAAAGAGAAGAAATCAGCAATTGGAATTGATATTCAAACCAATTTTTTGGTATAAGTATATCTATCAATCAGTTGTTTTACTAAATATACAGACGTGCTCCGAATGTTTGGTGCTCCCATTTCAACCAAACCAAATTTATCGTGAGCTTTGAAACCGAATGTTTTGTTGCAAGTGGAATGAAATCAAACCGCTAAAATATTGGGTCGTTCACTAAAAAATTTCGTTTGTTTTAGTGCAATTAAAACACAATTTTTTTATTGTGTAAAACATTTTATGAAATTATATATTCTCCATTATGATCCAATACCTTTGGCATCTTTCGGGCAAGAGATTGATTCCACGCATTTACAATTTTTGATCCCAAGTGGTTTTTCACGTCCTGATTTGAGGTAAAGGTTCTTCTATCCAAAAATTTTTTAGAGACCGGAACAAGTAGTAGACCGAAGGTGCTAAGTCTGAGAATATGGTGGGTGTGGTAGCACATTCTATTCAAGCTGCAAAAGCTTTTGGCGATTTATCAAACTTGTTCGCGTCTCACATTATCCTGGTGGAATAATACACCTTTTCTATTGATCAATTCCAGCTAATCAAAATACACTTTTGAATCAATCGTGGTATTGTCGGACAAAAGCTAAACTATCCCTTGGAAATCCCACCAAATAGACAACATAACCTTTTTTTTTGGCGACTATCGGCCTTCGAAGTGGTTTGAACTGGTTCATCCTTTTTAGACCATAATATCTTGCACTTTACATTCTTGTACGCGCTTCAAAAATGGATCACTTCTTTGACGTTTGATAGGCAAATAACAGTCGTTAATGCGACAAAGCAAATTTCGTTCTGTAACAACATGAGGAACCCATATGTCAAGCTTCGAAATTAATCCTAGACGTTTCATGAGCTTATGAAAGGTCGCTTTAGACAAATTTAATCTTTCAGCAATCTCCCGAGTTATTCGACGATTTGCATCGAACAACGATTTTGTTTTATCTACATCGGCTTCAAGAGGCCTTCCAGGACGTGGTGCATCCTCAAGATCAAACTTGCCGGAACGAAATCTTGCAAACCAATTTCGGCATTGCGTTCGGTGAACACATTTTCTCCCTGCATGAACTGTTCTTTTACCTTTTTGATAGTAAAACAGTAAAATATGCCGAAAATGTTGTTTTCGATCTTCCATCTTCGATAGCGCATCAAACAAAAACTATTCCAAAAAATTTAAGAAAATTTTTGGATCAGCTGTTGTCATCAAACGAAATTACTTACGACCCAATATTTTTAAAAAATCATAAATGTTATACTTAAACAATTTTTTAAATAATCTTTTATTCTCAGACTCTATTTATGCAAACTTAAAGTTGATTTTTTTTCGTTTTGTAGCTACGGATCGTAAAGAAACGAGATGCGCATATTTGGTAAGTGTTGGTCTATTTTAATTGTATGCGAAAAGTGCAAACGACTTTAACAGGATCCAACTATTAAAGATTCAATATTGCCCAGGACCATTTTTATGTCTTTCTTAAAGAGAACTGATAAAATTTATGAAACCACTAGCCGGCCTCCGCTTCGCTCCGGCACGCTCGCTTCGCTCGCTCGTCTAGGTCTTTATCCTACACAGTATATGGTGTATACTAATTTACTTGTTTCATTTGTGTATTTTTTAATTGTGTATGCATGTCGACATTCTGACATTTGTTTGAGAGAATCGCTGATGAAAAAGGAATCGTATTTTTTAAAGCAAGAATATTGAATGTGGTAAACGCAAATAAATAATCATTATTTCATTAAATTTTCTCGAACTGAAAAGAACATCATAATTGAGGTAGCAAATTTTAATGGCATAGTAACTTTTTGATTTAGTTTATTTGATTGTTATTTCTATTGGTTTACTTTCTCGTTGTTCAGATCTAAAATGAATAATATAAGTAATAATATAAGAATAAGTGTGCCGATGCCAGACGAAGAGGATGTGCCATTTGATTATTTTGAGCAGTTGAACATGAAATATCCGACAGCTGAAACGTTCAATTTAAATTGGAAATGCAATCTCTTTCACGAAGATGTTCGTTCTTCACTCATAAACTTTCAAAATGTGAAAAATCTCAATATGTTTCTGGAAGAAAATTTCAAGCAAATACCGGTCACGCCACCATTTATGTTTCCAAACCTGCAATCTTTCCGATTGGAGAACATCGTCCGATTGACCGATGAATGGATTAATTTCATCATAAAATTTTCAACCATTCGCCATCTTTACATTTTAACCATGTTTGATGGAGATTTTCTTCATTTTGTTGAATCATTAATCTGTATGCATAATAGTTCATGGTGCTAACTTTTTTGTTTGTTTCTTCACCTGCGATAATGATAGCAAAAGAAAAAAATAGCAACTATTTGAGGTCTTTTATGATTGAGTTCAAATATGTATTCACTCACCATTTGACGGGTTAATCATTTTGATATTTAAATGATAGCCATCCTCGCCATGGCAAAATAGTATTGGATATTGCAAAGCATCATAGGAATGATGCGTTTCTGACACTCGTTGAAGTTGATTATTTTTTCGTTGAAGCACAATGTCGCGCGATTGGAAGTCTTCTCCAACAATCACTATGGCAACATCTTCGATTGTTGGAGCATTAAATCTTCTTGAGTGTTCACCAATAGGCGTCTTATCAGCTCGAATAACAATATAATGATTGTCGGACGGCATTCGATCTATTGCTGTTCGGAACAATTGAACTAAATCATTATGTCCATGAAACAAACGTTGTAATTGTGCAACTTTTTCTCTTTTTGTGTTACAACCGATAGCACACCGACGATCAACTTCGTCGGTCGAATTGCCAATGAAATATATTTGTAGAAATTGATATTTTTCATCTGCAAAAGGCAACAATGAGCCTGCTCTTAATCGATTCAACTCATTCCTTTGTGAACGTTGTTCCTCAGCTTCAGCTTTTCATTGGGATGATTGCAATTGAGTTCTACGCGAATTTCTACCAATGTTACGTCTTTTTGGCGGCATTATGTGCAAATATTGATATGATCATATGTATTTTACACAGAAATCAAAACATGTATCGTTTATGATTTTTGTGTTTCCATTCGACAAAACCAATTAACTAAAAAATATTAGTTAATCTGACAAAATCAAAATCAAATTGTCCTTTTTAGTATTTTCGTCGCAATTTTGTTATATTTTCTCAACCTTAAACCATCCTTAAACTTCCACGAACATTTCAAGACCAAAATTAGCCAATTCGGTCTAGCCATTCACGCGTGATGCCGTGACCAAGGAAAACGGGTTTCATTTTTATATATAGCTGACCCGACAGACTTCGTCCTGTCAAAAAGATTTGTAATGTGGCAGTTTTTTTGCCTACGTATTTAAAAAAAATCTCCTGAACAGAACCGTCACCCTGGTGATAGGGCGTTGTGAATAAAAAATAATTAAATAAAACATATATAAGGATTTAAAAGTAAGTAATCGCTTTATTGTTAATCATGTGAATCATAATTATTATTATTATCATTGTAGTGCTTTGTGGTATACGATGTTTTTTGTTTGATTACCTGGCGCATAGATAAACAAATCTGATGGTTTTCCAACACGGGAACAGGCAACATACAATTGACCATGTGAGAAACATGGGTTTTCTAGATTAATACCACAAACACTTAATGATTGCCCCTGGGACTTGTTTATAGTCATAGCAAAAGCAAGCCGCACTGGAAACTGTAGTCGTTTAAACTCAAATGGCACATCAGTCGGAATCATTGGGATGCGCGGTATGAGAACATCTTCTCCTTTATACTTTCCTTTGAGTATAGTTGCTTCTATCACATTGTTTAGTAATTTTTTTATCGCTAACCGTGTACCGTTGCAAAGACGCGGTTGGTTGATATTTCGCAACATTATAACCACCGATCCAACCTTTAATTGAAGATTGTGAGGTGGCAATCCTGGCAAATCCAGCGAGTTTAAAAATTCCGGTGGATAGTTGACTACATCATCTTGATTAGTAGCCGAATCAACTGATTTATATATCCTCAATTCGCCTGTAATTTGTTCTTGAATTTTGAAATTTAATTCATTTACATCTATGTTTTTTGCAGCCAGTATAGCTCGTTCGCTCAACCAATCATGGTTTCTGTAATTTTGAGAAACATCTGGAAACACCTTCTGAATAAGTTCATCTTTTGATCGAGTTAACTGACAAAAACTTTGAGGAAAGTTAATGCAGCCAGTCAACATGTCTATAGGAAATTTGCCATTACCAATGTCAATGAGTTGTTTAGAGAATATGTTTCCAGATTGGTCATTTTGCAACTCGACACGCATATTCTTGCTTAAATGAAGTACTTTGACATGTTTCCACAAATTGGAGGACTTTAGACATGCATTGAGTTCATCAGCTGGCGTTGATCGTGGAATCACTGGCAATGTTTGACGAAAATCTCCTGCTAATAAAATCATTGCACCACCAAATCGGTTATTATTGCTCCGTAGATCTTTTAAGGTTCTGTCTAAAGCCTCCAAAGATTTTTTATGTGCCATCATGCATTCATCCCAAACAATCAATTTACATTGCTGCAAAACCTTTGCCATTGCAGAGTTCTTCGAAACGTTGCAGGTTGGAGTTTCATTGCTTTGCATATTTAATGGCAATTTTAGTGCTGAATGGGCTGTTCGACCACCTTCAAGCAAAGTTGCTGCGATTCCCGACGAAGCGAGTGCAAGTGCAATTTTATTTTGTGAGCGAATTGTTGCTAATATTAATGAAATCAAAAAAGTTTTTCCTGTACCACCAGGTGCATCTAAGAAGTAAATCCCTCCAGTTTCATCATTTGTTACTTTCATAAGAGTTTCAAATACATACTTCTGTTGTTCATTTAACAGTGGAAGATTTGTTTGAATTAATTCTTTCAAAGCGTTGAGATCATACAGTTTTTCTCGATGCAAAAAAAAGCATCATGCATTGGACGATTGGGCGCGGTCAGGCCTAATTGAATTAATAGTTTGTTTGACATTATCAAGCACATGTCCTCAATTGAAATCAATGCTTCATTGTAAATTTCTTCCCTGATTTGTATATTTGGATTTCCCATTCTATTCCGTATTTGATACAAAATATCATCACACATATAATCTTTGTACTTGATCCACAAATCAATTGGGTTTGATGGGAAGCATGTAGATATGATTATAGAAAACAATGTTCGTGTTTGATGAGCGTGTGATGATATTACAGCATCATTGAGAGTTTGATCCCAATGAGCGTCATTTTCAAGCAATTGCAAACGTTGACAGGCTTCTCTGTAGGATCCACACAATTCACCATCAACAGTTCTTAACTGTTGGAATGATGTTGGGCCACGTACATTGACTAATAGCAGTCGTAAATAAAAACATTCATCATTGCTTGGATGTACTGAATAAATCCGGCCAATCGCATCGGTGGAATATACATCTGTATATCCTGGAACTGGTTTTCCTTGTTTCCGTCGTATAAATCTCCTTGAGGATTGATTCCAGGTATAATATTTTGGCATTTCAGAATATAGCAATGTTTGTGCGAAATCATCGTTTTGGCATGTCTCAAAAAAACTGGTTAATGTAGTAGATGGTGGCTGAGCAGCTCTTTGTACTGCGTTCTGTGCTGTAAAATACACTCTTTGTCCATTTTCTAAATGCACAGCTAAGTGAACAACAGAAGGGTGTCTCTCATGAATAGGAAAAGAAAATATTCGCCAAACTGCTTCATTACTACTGACATAGCGGCCCATTTGGTATTGGGTAACTTCATCATTGGAATTCTCTGCACCAATTCCAATCACAGCCATATCACTTACATATTTGCAAATGTATTTAATAGATTTCACTGAATGGCAAGATTCAACGTTGATGTGTGCTTTGAATGTCTTTGATAAAATGGGTGAATATGGAACAATCCAACGATTATCTATTTCAATATCTTGTTGATTTAATTTGACAATTGTTGATTTTCCATTGTCTGCTGTCGATCTGCGACGATACAATGGATAACCGTCATTACCAGTAATTGTTTCCGATATTAATGTCCGTGGATATCGTTTTGAACATTTACCATCCATCATACACGGTGAATTTTGATTAAGAGTTCCACAGGGACCATGTATCATGTTTTTGATAACTACCTCATGCAATCCAGGATCTACTTGTACATTAGGGATTTCAGCTGATATCACTGCATCAACTTCATTTGGCCTTATCTTTTCAACCAACCAAATCAAAATGTGTGCATGTGGCAATCCTCGTTTCTGCCACTCCACAGAATACATCCAGCAGCGTGTCTCACCAAACACATTATGTTTTACGATGAAATCCATTAAAGATTTCAACTTTTGTCTAAAGACTCTGGCTGTAATATCATGACGATCAATGGGTGATTGCCCAGGGAATAACTCCTGCTTGATTTCTATCCATTGCGGATTGCATGTAAATGTGATGAACAAATCTGCTGTACCATAATGACGAACATACGACATGGCATCTTGAGCATATTCGTGCATATGCCGAGGGCTTCCGATGTATGTTGCTGGAAGAATAGTCATCCGACCGACATTCTGTGCATTTCCATCAGTATTAATCGCATCTCGAAGGTGAATATACTCTTCAGATCGGAGTTTGGTTTGATTCAACCTGATGAATGTTAATCTCTCCGTTTCAATTTTAACATACATGTCTACAACATATTTGTGATATAATCGCCGACATTTCAATATGTGATTTTCTTCATTTTCCCGAATCATTAGGCGGTATGAATAATAGTTCATTGAACTGACTTTTTTGTTGGTTTCAGAACCTGTAAATATATTTTGTTTTAATAACATTCAAATATAAAATTAAAATACATAATATAATGACTGAGATATTATCGCCATAGCTAAACTAATATTTTAGTTACCTGTAATGGGATTTATCATTTTTATTGAGAAATCGTAGCCATCTTCACCTTGCCAAAATATAATGGGATATTGCAGTGCATCATATGAGCGGTGTGTTTCCTTTATACGTTGTAATTGATCATTCCGACGATGTAAAACAATATCACGGGATTCCAAGTTTTCTCCAACTACAACGATAGCAACTTCATCAATAGTTGGTGCATTAAAACGTCTTGTATGTTGACCTGCAGGTGTTTTATCAGCTCTGATTACAATTTTGTGATTATCGGATGGCATCAGATCCAGGGCAGTTTTAAACAATATAATCAATTGATTGTGTTGATGAAATAAAGTTTGTAATTGTTCTACAATAGACCTCTTTACTAAATTGTTATGTGCACAACGCAGATCAATTTCTTGTGCTGAATTGCCCATAAAATAAATTTGCAGGAATTTGTTGTCGCTATCTGACACTGGTAACAGTGAACCTGCTCTGTGATATATTTGCCCTTGTATCTGTAAATAATATGAGTAATAATATGTTCGCTAAAATAATTATGAGTAACTGCTATAATACATACCTTGAAAGTTGGCATAAAATTTTCCCGAACTACATTTGTTGCCCCAAATGAAGTCATTTGAAAGCAATTGTTATATTGTTGGATATGTGTCAAAAAGTGTATAGAATCTGTTCCTATTCCTGAAACCAATGAGTACAATGGTTCTGGTGGTGGATCCAATGGTATCAATTTTACTTTACCATTTGCGCAACACAATCCATTGGCTTCGTTTTTGTATTTTAATGCCTTACAGTGTGAGCAAACCGAGTTCATAGAACCAATAACAACACATTGGTAGTTACTGTAGTCAATTGACACATCGTAACTGAAAGCAGCTCGATTCAAACTTGCGCGATTATTAGTAGAATGTCGCGCTCGCGCTTCACGCGTTTGTGATATCCGAATTCTTTCACGTTCATTTCCGTCGTCACGTTCTTGTGCAGTACGATTTGATTGGTAATTAGCTTGGTTTGTAGCATTTCTGGTTCTTCTACCTAAATTGCTTCGTCTTATAGGAGGCATATCAAATATTAATTATTTTTTCACTAATCACGAACTAAACAAACACTAACTAAGTAAACACTCTGCACAAAACACGATATACGAATTTGTTTCGTGTATCAGTTGACAAAAGCAAACTCAAATTAGGTCACAGACAACTTTTTTTTTTAAATTTGACATGACTTGAAGTCAAAGTCGTAGTTGACTACGTTTTAGTTACAAATCATTTGTATGGGAAAAAGAAAAGGGCTATTTTTAGGGTTTTTCCAGCAATAATTCTAATTAAAAAAAAAAAAAAACGTAAAAACCATCCTTGAACTTCAACGAACATTTTAAAAAAAGATTTGGCCAAATTGGTCGAGGCGTTGTTGAGTTATGCGCTTAGCAACACATTTTGCGATTCATTTTTATATATAAGATTATTACATGTTATTTAACTATGAGACAAAAATTGTGGATTAAGATTTTTGTTTGGAAATAGAGTTTCAACAGTGCAATTTATTGACTTACAGTGGACACATAAATTAATCGGACACTACAAATTTTCAACTTTAACGCGCTATAACTTGCCACATAGGTATCGTAAAGGAACATGTTTGGCAAATTGAAGGCATATTCAAGGCATATGTTTCAAAAATAAACTCTTTTGAAATGTTAATTGTTATAGTTGATAGGTAAAATGTTCTGGCGCCTCATTTACGCTTTAATTTGAATCATTGCGATCTGTAAACACGAATAAAATTTGTATTATTATAAATCCGAGTAGGACAGGGACTCTCTGACGAAATTGACTATGTCATACCGCAGCTACAATTTGGGAAAAGGGTAAAGGTGACGATGGAGGAAGACGGCTGGCGTAAAGGCTTTATAACCAGTCACAATACCTATAACCTATTCACTGACGGCTCAAAGATGGAAAAGGGCGTTGGTGCTGGAGTATACTGCTCCGAGCTTAATGTAAGTCGTAGTTACAGGCTTCCGGACCACTGCAGCATCTTCCAGGCTGAAGTATTCGCCGCAATGAAGGCGGCTGAGTTGGCATGCACCAACACTTCATCTGGAACAAAGATTAACCTCTTCATAGTCAGTCAAGCCGCTATCAAGGCTATTGTATCGCACTGTACATCCTCCTTCCAAGTCCTTGAATGCCAGGCAGTCATCCAGAGATTAGCTGCGGCTCGTAAACTGCATATCTACTGGGTGCCTGGACATAAAGGCATAATGGGGAATGAAATGGTGGATGCAATTGCCAAAAGCGGTGTTGGGCTTCCGGAGGGACAAATACACGACGTACGCCGACCGATCAAACATCTCTACGTTATGCTGGAGTGCAACGTGAAGCGCAGAGCTGAAGCTAGATGGAAAAATCTAGACAGCTGTCACACAGCGAAAATCATGCTGGCTCATTACGGCAGGAAACAAAGTAACTTCATAATGAAACTCTCACGCACTGAATGCAGGACCATCACGGGTGTGCTAACAGGACATTGCCTCTTAGCGAAGCATGCGCATAGGATGGGACTAACGGCAAGCGAATCATGCAGGATCTGCAGGGATCCAGAAGTCCCTGAGACCCTAGCACACGTACTCTGCGACTGCCCAGCCATCTCTAGACATCGTCTGACCACCCTAGGAGAACCAGCGTTTGTCGGTCTAGAAGAGGTGGCCAGGCTACAAGTTGGGCGGATACTTAATTTCGCTAAAAAAGTTAAATTTTTAACTGACCATAACGTTGCGTAATAACCTCGAATCTGGCACAGCTAAGGACCAAAAGGTCTATGCTAGGCTGCACTCTGTTGTGGCCGGCCAGCGTAACCTAACCTAACCTAACCTAAATCCGAGTTGGGTATGCAAATATAGAACCAAGTTCAGCGTATCAATATTGAAACTTTTAAAATAGGAGCTTACTTAGCAAGTCGTATTACAAAAACAAATGGTTCTAAAAAAATGAATATTTAAAATATTGGTATAAATAAAGAAATTTAATTGAATTACGCATTTTTAAATGGAGTAAAAGTACCTGTTAAAAATATTCAAATAAAATTGTATTCAAGTGAAAAAGATGGAATTAAATGGTCAATGTATGCAGATAATCAATCAAATACAAATATAAAAGTTAAAAAAAGGAACATCCAACCCATAATTCGACAAATAATAATTTTACTCTCCGGCGGCCATCTTGTCACCGCCATTTGTAACTTTCAAAAACCTATTTATTTATAGTCACAAAAATGATTTTTTTTGGCGACCTTAGTAAATTTGCTATTTTAATAATCAGCTACCTTAAATAATATAAAAAATAAAATTAAATTAAAAATTTAAAAAACCCCCGACACAAGAACTTAAGTAATTTTCATTTAAAAAGTAAAAAATAATAAAAGAAACTTAATGTTAAAGTACCTAAGAATCTATTAATAATTCTAAAAAAAATACGTCGCGTTGGGGGACACGCGAGGGCAGACGTCGTTGACGGTCGTATCTTACATGCAAATTTTTTGAAGTAATTCTATGAAAGTTTTTGAAGTATTTTCTTAATTTTGTTTTTAAGTTCATCTTTGTTGCTTAATTAGACTATTTGTATTTAAATTGTTATTTTAACTTTAACCACTTTCACTCCACACAACTTTTAAACGGCTTATCCGATTTTCATCAAACATGTCTAGGAACACTAGCACATAAGTCACCTCTAATACAAAGAAAACTAAATTGAAATCACTGCATGCGTTCGGGAGTTATGATGCCATAGACAGACAGACAGACACGTTGAACTTATAACACCCCTCTTTTTGCGTCGGGGGAAATCGTCGATATTTTTTATTTCAGTGTGATTTCATTTGAGACCCCATCCGAGTATATTTGCAGACATTCGGTTATTCTCCCCACTTTCACTCCACACAACTTTTAAACGGCTTAACCGATTTTCATCAAACATGTCTAGGAACACTTGCACATAAGTCACCTTTAATACAAAAAAAACTAAAATGAAATCACTGCATGCGTTCGGCAGTTATGATGCCATAGACAGATAGACAGACAGACATTAAATGATTGGCAAGCCCATTGGCATTTCATATGGCTATACGTACATCTAATTGCATAATTTGTTGACAAGCATCATTATCGTATTTAATAGATTTGCTGTATTTTTAGCTTCAAATGGCCATAACTTCTAAACGCGAAGAGATAGAGCAAAAATAACCTCAGATTCGAATCAGTGGCGTCGTCAGCTTCAATAGGACCAAATTTTAAGCCAATCGGACAAAGTTTATGTTTTTAGCTTCAAATGGCCATTACTTCTAAACGAGAAGAGATAGAGCAAAAATAACCTCAGATTCGAATCAGTGACGTCGTCAGCTACAATAGGACCAAATTTTAAGCCAATCGGACAAAGTTGATGTTTTTTTCCCCACTTTTACTCCCCACAACTTTTAAACGGCTCAACCGATTTTCATCAAACATGTCTAACAACACTCGGACATAAGTCACCTTTAATACAAAAAAAACTAAATTGAAATCACTGCATGCGTTCGGGCGCTACGATGCCATAGACAGACAGACAAACAGACAGACAAACAGACAGACACGTCAAACTTATAACACCCCTCTTTTTGCGTCGGGGGTTAATAACAATTTTTAAGTGCAAAAACGTTCATTTGTCTTAATAATTGAAGTGTGCAGGGGGTGTGGCTGATTTGGCATAAAATTACTCAGGGCACCATCTCGACTGTACCATATTTTTTTTAAGTTTTAGTTGCCTAACTTTAGCCCATTTAAATATCACTCACTACTATGTTCTTTAGCTTGTGGCCAGTACAATGGACAAGCTTGCCTCAACGCTCCACTATATCCAAGTAATCCCGATGAAGAAAGCACATACGATCCTGAAATTCTAGAAGGTTTGGAAATGAATATGACCGATAATGAGGATGATGACAATGAATTGAATATTTTAGAGCGACAACAAGAAGAAGACGACGAAGAAGAAGATAACTAGCTTCCATTCGCAATTTAATTCGATTCACAAATTATTTTAATATTTAAACTCACATTTTAATAAATGTATAACATGCCATATTTAGTGATAAATAAAGGTATATCTAAAATATATTTCCTTACTGTCTTTTTATTTTAAAATATACATAATTAAAATAGATAATCCAGAATTAATAATATACTATAGTTGAATAATTAATAATAAGTACAGAAATAATGGGCATTGCTTAATAATTATATTTTTTTTGTCAATAATTGACTTTATACAACGTACTGATAACCGTAACTCACGCTTGACCCTGCATTAGCTCATATGACTGTACGCTGCGCACTCTTCGCGCTCTACCTCAAAAACGGTTGATCGTATAAAAAAGTTTAGACAAAAGTTGTAGAGAATTTTATACTCTACAACTTTGATAATAAGAGAAAATATCATTTAAGCAATAGGAACCGAGATATTCGCGAAAAATCGTTTTTTGTGACCTTTGACCTTCAATATCTTAAGACGCGGACACAATAGCATTTGTGACTTTTGAGACAATATTTAGGGCGACAAAACAAAGGTTTTTACCAATTTCCAGCTTATTATCTTTCATTCCGCAGTGAAACCCCTAATATGACTGGGCTACACCCATTAATCCACTAATAAACAGTCACTGCCCAATGCAAAAAGGTTCAGAACCAAACTAAATGACTTAACTGCTTTTACAGTTTTAATTGCCTAATTCTAGCTCATTAAAATATCACCAGAGAGAACTAAATACAAGAGGCGAAATAACGCAAAAAGTTCTCTCTGATATCACTCAACACAGTTGCAGCTGTCATATTTAAATTCTCTCAAAATGCACTCAAGTTGTTTGTGTAATTTTTGGCTATTTTGCTTTCTCTCCAGAATTTGGCGGAGCTTTTTTTTTATTGATGCGCATGCTCGTTGCACTCATTACGCATTAGATGCGTTTAGTCTTTCGTGATAAGTCGCAGTGCTTGGGCGGGCTCGGGTTCGGGTTTTTTGCGCGGCGCGTGTGTGTTTGTGTTAGTATGTGTTCGTGATAGTTATGTGATAACAAGTGTTTATTAAATCAAATGCCGGCGGCAAAGTTGTTATATATTATATGTCATATATATTCTACATGCAAAGATCAATATATATATATTTTTTTTATATGTTTTTTATGTGTTTGTGTAATAAATTGTATGCAAGTGCGTGGTATCGTTTAATGCGTTTCGTTTCGTTTTTGAGTCGTAAGAGCGAAAAATTATATGTATATAAAATGGGCAATTATAGGTAAGTTACTGCTTTTATATACTGCATTTTAATTGATGTACAAAATGCCCAAAGCCACCTTTAGTGCATTTAATTAAGAAGCTGACGAAAATCTAATCAAATCATAAGTTTCATTTTTGCAGCAAATTTTTTAATGCATAATTTAAAAAAACCAAAAACTTATATTATCATTGAATACTTTATTTAACTAAAGTGTTTTTCAATAAGAGCGTTAAAAATTCTTTTTTAATAAAACAAAAATGGTTTTGGATATCAATAAAATTCTTTATTTCTGTGAAACTATATTCGATGTCATTATGTATGGAACTCGATTTCTTTTGCATGGCCACAGAAGCTTGCAGAAGTCCAAACGTTGAACCCAATATTCGACGGTTTTCAAGCATAAATCGGCCGATACTGCTGAAATTTCAAGTTCGATAATCGTACGAAGTTCATCAATCGTCACTGGCTTGTTGGCATAGACTTGACGTAGCCCCACAGGAAATAGTCTAACGGCATCAAATCGCACGCCCGAGCGGCCAATTGCCTGGGCCAATTCGTGAGATAACACGTTCACCAAACTTGGTTTTCAATAAATCGATTGTGACCCCGTCCTGCATAAACCACATATTGTCTAAGTCCATATCATCCAATTCGGGTCAAAAATATTCGGTTATCATCGGTAGCGATTGCTATTCACAGCAACATACGATCATCACGAAAGAAGTACGGCCCAATGACGCTGCCGGCCCATAAACCGCACCAAACCGTAATGTATACGGGATGCAATGGTGACTCATGGAGTTCGGGTGGATTGCTGCCTGACCAATAGCGCATATTTTGCTTATTGACGAAGCCATTCAGCCGGAAATGAGCCTCATCGCTGAAGATGATTTTTCGATGAAAATCCGGATCATTTTCAAGTTGTTACTCATTTTAATTCACGAACATACGACGCATCTGGTGGTCAAGCGGCTTCAGTTCTTGCGAGAATTTGATCTTGAAGGGATGTAGCCCAAGATTTTTTCGCAAAATTCGCCACAACAACATCACAGAGATGTCCCACGCTTGAGAACCACGTGTGAGAGACTGATTTGAGTCTTCCTCAATTGATGCGCTAGCGGCAGCAATATTCTCGACACTTTTTTGTCTCACTGGCACGGGAACATTTTGTACTGTGCCTGTGGATTCAAATTTTTCCACTAGATGCTCAATTGTTGATTTGGCAGGACAATTATGACGACTATAAATTGAACGTAGCGCTCTTAAAGTTGAGGCCACTGACTCCGAATTTCGGTAGTAAATTTTAATAATTTCGACTCGTAGGATCGTATATCTTTCCATGAAAACCTTACTGAAGAGAAATGTCAAGAGAGCGGGAAAAAATATAGCGTCGTTTGCTGTCCCTATCGGTCTACTTTTGTAGCGTCCCTATTGAAAAACCCGATATATGTATTCACGTTAAGGAACTTCGCTACTACTCACTTCGAAAACTGCTTCAATTTAGTGTACGACGAAAATAACAAGTTTATAATAAAGAGATGAGAGAGAAAACTATTAAAAAAATGATATAGATACTATGTGATAGAGCCAATCAGTTGGTACAGACAATTGAAGGAAGCGTTATTCGCAAGATAAAAAAGGGACAATGAAGGCAGAATGTAAATCGTAAGCTACAAGATCTATTACGAAAAAAAGCCGGTTTCCTAGCTGCAATAAACTACAATATTATACCAATATAGAACTAATTGGACGAAGTGGCATCGCCAACGACAATCGAGGTAAAACATGAAATAGTTAAATTTTCTTCATTACTTTCGAAAATAATAATACGATAATTAGAAAAGTTCTGTATTATTTTTAATTGTTTGCTAGCAAATTCTTTCTATTGCGATTGCATTTTTTTATCATTTTCAATTAAGTGTGGGTTATTATTATTATATATTAAAGTAATAGGCGATAAATAACTACTAACTATTGAAAAAATTCAAATATCTTTAAATCGAAAATAATTCTCTGTATTATTATACCCTGTACCGTATGGTACAAAGGGTATATTAAGTTTGTGGAAGCCGAAAATGTATGTAACATATAGAAGGAGACGTCAGAGACACCCCAAAGTAACCTAGAATATGATCAGGGTGAATAGAGAAGTCGATATACCCATGTCCGTATGTCCGTCCTTCTGTCCGTGTGAACGCCTAGATCTCAGAGATGGTAAGAGCTAGAGTAACCAAACTTTCACATTAAAACCCATATTATTCCATAGGAAACAAGCTTATTTTATTTTTTTGATATCGGACTTAAATTATATAGCTCCCATAGGGGTGTTTCAGACGACCTCGAAAATAGCCAAAAGTTTTAGATGAGTTATTCGTTTGTTTATAAAGATATCGTAACCAAATTTGGTATTCGAGAGTTTTTGATAGTTCCCAATCACTGTACCAAATTTGATTTTCAAAATCGGTTGACTATATCATAAAGCTCTCATAGGAACGATCGGTCAAAAATCAAATTCTTGCTTAAAAATTCTTCTGTGTTTGGTTTCTTATGAAGGAACCGGATTTTATTGCAAGCTAGTGGCACAGGGTATCCTCCGCGCCCGACTTTACGTATCTCATTTTTTTTTATTAAAGGATGCCAGAAATTATGATGCAATTTTTATAATATTAAATAAAATATATACTTCTTATTTCTATATGAATATTTCGTATGCTACATTGCTTAACAAACTACTTTTTAATTTTTTTTATTAAGTCTTCAATATTGTTAATATATGAACTCAAAAAACTAATCCAAACTAATCAAAAGAAATAAAATACGTTAAATTGTGAGTCAAAAGAGTGACAGAAACGCACTATTCGCTTCTTATTTTATCATAGTATAAATATAAATTTATAAATTGATACATTGATATTTTCCAGTTTAAGTCCACAAAATCATCGATGTTTTTTCAGCACTCTAGTGAAGGTATGAACATATTTTCGAAAAGAGTAATCAGCCATAAATATTCTGAAATTGGCAACATAGTCCGGAGCACGGCTGAATAATTTTGATAGGCATAGTTAAACATCAATAAGATATATAAAAAACCTTAAAAGTCAATACTATATAATTTATTTTTTGTAAATAATATCAAATAAACATTTTGTATTATAAAATTGATGATTTTTTAATTTTTATTTACATTTAATACGATGTTTTTGCTAAAAATATATAGGTTTGCCTTTTGTAACGACAATTAAAATATCATTTAAAACTGCATAACGATGCCTGTCAAAATTTAAAATGAAGCTGTAGTGCAATTTTTGTTCCACAGAAAGTCATTTTCGATAAAAATGCAAGAGAAGATAAGTATCGTTTCTATATAATTATATATTTAAGCTGTAGCAGCTAAGTTGTTGGAGTGTAACTAAACTCATTAGGCCAATGCTTCAAAATTGTAAACAATGACAGCCATATTGATAACTCTTTTAGAGAACTAAGGTAAACCATGTCCGTAGGTGATTAACACCAAAATCGGTTCCAATTCACAGACGAACTTCGAACACGCTTCGCCTCACATTGGGCTGCTGCGTGACTCGTTGTTCGAGTCATTCGATAATTCATAACAATTCGAGTGCTCTAGACTCGCACTCCAACTCACATGCACACAAACGTACAAGGGAGACGAAAGGGGCAGCAGCAAGGGGGTCATCGAGCCTCCCCGCCCTACTAATTTGGTCTTTTTTTTAAGAATTTGATTGGAACGAAAAACTACTTTGAGGAATTTATATCGATTTGGTTTTAAAAAAAATTGGGTTTTTTATACGAGCTGATCTGTAAAAAGAGTTTTGTAATTTTAGCTCAAGGCTTTCGAATTTCTCAGTCGATTCTGCTTCAGTTTGCAGGAAAGCTTAGGGACCATGGTCAAATTTTTTTGGTCAACTGCTGCTGATATCTCCTAAAAAACTCCTAGTAAAAAGCTCTATATCGAATATTATAACTTGTAAAATGATGGAGTATCAAAAAAATTTATATGATAGAAAAATGTGTAACTTGTAGCAAAATTTCTTGACCCAAATGGACGAAGAGAGCGACGTACTGAACTGCTTTCTTTTCTGGAGCTCAACAATTAATAGAAAGGGTATTTGATCTCTCTTCTCTTCAATGTACCGGCTGTAACCTTTAAAAAGAAATATCACGTATAGGTTGGGTTAGTTTGTGTAGGCAGTTCAGATAGTGACTGAGATCACCCAGTGACCATGAGTTCCATTGTGTTGCCTAATAAAAAGAAAATGAGGAAAAGAATTGAAGAAAGGGAGGGATTGAGGAGGAGGATCAAAAACTGTAGGACATCCCTCATGTTGCAGAACCATTTTGATGATTCGGCAAAATCACCCAGATCCGCTATAGGCTAGACTTCCCAGATCCTCAAAGAAGGGTTAGACTTCTAAGAAGCGAGGGCAGTTGCATAGCAAGTTTTGGATGCTTTCTGTCTCTTCCCCATCTCCGCTGCTGAAGCAGAAATCGTGATGGGGAACGTGCAACCTCTCAGCCATTTTGCCAATGGTGCAGTGCCTACCACCTTCCTAGTCCTGTTTTTATGGAAACGCAGGAGCTCAGATGTTCGCTTTGGATCACATCTCGGCCAAAGTGCTCAGGTGATGCGACAAATGGACACCATGTCCTATTCACTTTCCGCCAGGGCTCTTCCATCACGTGTAGTTCCCCTTTATGCGTAGGTTATCTACGCCCCTGCATTCACACACACACACACACCCAGAGAGCTGGAAAACATAGCAACAATTAATGCAAAAGGTCAGACTTAAATCATGAGGACTTTGCCGCTCCCCTTGGTAGGAACAACTCTCTGAGCAGCCGCATCCAGTTTTTTTTTGTATTTTTTTTATTATCTTTCGCATAAAGTGAATTGCATTGGACTGATGCTGACCGACCGTTGGGATTCGTTGCAGGGGGTTGGCAAGGTGGCAAGGGAACACTACGAACTGGTGGCAGTGGCAGCTGCGTCTGTTGCGAATATCTCGACAAACCTGTAAGAAGTCACAAAATGACGCCTGGGGCTAATAAAAACAGCCACAACTATTCAGTCATTCAGCTAGTAGAAGACTCCCCTCCTCTGTTGCTACTACTGCCGCTTGCCTCCTCACTTTGTTCCCCCCTATATTGGCCAATTGGTATTGCTTTTGCTCTCTATGGCTGTCACTTTTTGCTTGACGACGTTTCTCAAGTCCCAGAGACCAAGAGCCAAACGATTGTAAGCAAATTTAATTATAACGTTTTCAAGTTTTTGCAAATTGTTTTAATTGCATGACGCTGTATATAAAAGAGTGATGAAAAAGCTGCAGCGGTTGGTGGGATAAGCGGAGATCTCAAGAGCGGTAAAGAGAGTGAAAGGTGGAACTTTATATTGTATTGGTTTTGTCTCTTAGGGTCATAGGGTATGATGCAGGTGACGTTCAGCATGGCATACCTAATATTCGTAGTAATTCGATTTAAATACAGCACAAAAGTAACCTAGATCTTTGGGAAACTTAAACTATAATATATTGTGGATTAAGAAAAGGAATAAGCATATTACAAGTTAAAAGAAGTAGTGGAAGTAATAAGCCTGTAAAGGAAGCTTGGTTAATTATTACAAATGAACATCTTAAAATATCTGATATACATATATTCTGTGGCACATTTAATAGCTTGACTGCTTCTTATAACCTGTGCTGAAAAAGAGTATATTAGGTTTGTGCAGGCAGAAGGAGATCTAGGAGACCCCTTACGGTAACCAAAGTATGATTGGGATGACTGTATGAAAGCCTACAGGGTCCGGCACTCGAAGTGTAACCAAAGGAGTATTTGGGGTATTGTTTACAAGCGCACGAAAGCATTTTGCCGTGAGTAAACGCGAAAAAAGAAATCAGATATGGATTTCAAACGGAATAGTGTAGTTGCATTATATTTAGCTGGAAAATCACAACCAGCGATTGTTCGTGAGCTCGAACACCTTAAAGTAAATAAAGTTTTCGTTTATCGCACCATAACTCGTTACAATGATACTGGTAGCATCGCAAAACGTCATGGAGGTGTCATCAAAAGACTGCAACGTCACGTGAGATGGTTCAAAAAGTGAAGAGGCGACTTGAGCGAAATCCCCGACGAAGTGCCAATCAAATGGCGAAAGAACTGAAAATATCTGACCGTAGCATCCGTCGCATACTGAAAAATGATCTCAAGGTCAAGCCTTACAAGATCCAAAAGGCACATGATCTCACACCGAAGCAGCAACAAATCAGACTTGAGAGAGCGAAGGAGTTGCTTCGCTTGGCCGAAAGCGGTCAATTGCCGAACATTGTGTTTTCTGACGAGAAAATTTTTACAATTGAGCAATTTGTAAACTCTCAAAACGATAGGGTTTACTTGAGGGACCGTTCATACGAGAATTTGAGTCATCGATTGGCCACCAGGAGGCAGCACCCGCCACAGATAATGGTTTGGGCCGCTGTAACCGCAGATGGGCGCTCTCCAATCGTTTTCATCGAGCCTGGCGTCAAGGTTAATGTGCAATATTATCGGGAAAGTATTCTGGAGATTGCTTTGAAGCCGTGGGCAGACAAACATTTCGGTGGCAGACCATGAACGTTTCAACAGGACTCGGAACCGTCTCACAAAGCTCGAGTGAACCAAGAATGGCTGAAAAACAACGTTCCGAACTTCATAACGTCCACACAATTCACCAGACGCGAATCCGATGGATTATTCTCTTTGGGCCATTTTAGAGAGCAAGGTCCGAACTAAAAGATACAACAGTCTCGATGCGCTGAAAAAGCCATTGTCCACGAGTGGGCCAAAATACCTGCAAGTCACATTCGGGCAGCTTGCGATTCATTTTTGGACCGTCTCAAGGCCATAGTGAAGGCAAAAGGTGGCCATATTGAGCGAAAGTAAATTGTTTCTAAATTTCGTATTATTTTTACACCTTTTGTACCTTGAATTGAGTAAAGGTAATTTTCCAAAATGAATTTATGGCCTTTTTAATTGGTTACACTTCGAGTGCCGGACCCTGTAGATCCCAGGGATTGTAAGAGCTGGAGCAACCAGACTTTGGGGAGGATATATGTATATTTCCTAGAGTACCAAGAGGAAATATAGGGCCGCTCCATTATTTGTTGTGCTTTCAGTAATCGCGGGAATTTAAGTCACCCGATTCTTCTGCTGGGGCTGCCAGCTTTCCTCTAGACAGGATTCCAGTTATAGGAGCCCCGTAAGTTGCAATCGTGGGGTACTGCTTGAAGGTGAGGTTGACAGTTGGATTTGCTATATATTCGCGCCACTAGCCCCATTTACCTAATTATGATGGAATTTAATGGGCACCCCATTTGGGATTAGTTGACCTTTAATGTCATGGAAAACGAGACTATATTATTTTTTATTTATTAATCGAATTTATGTAGCTTCCCCTAGCTAAGCCCCTATGGCTTAGGAGAGTGATACTTCAAAAGAAACCTAAGCTCTATCGGCATAATTCATTTAATTATCGCAACTAAATTAGCATATGGAAGATTTTTAGAGTTTCCAAGCACCCAACATATTTAACAAGAATATAATATAAAAAAACAATAATTTTTTTTTTAAATTTAATTGTGCTTTAAATATTCAATCTATTCGATATGAGAACTAACAATATTTTAATTAGATCTTAAAAAATTTTCCTTATTATATATAATAATAAATAATGTTTTTTTATACGATATAGAGTATCTGAAAGTCGTCGTATTCGTCCACTCCAATTTTCAATTTTATTTATAAGATAACGATGAACCATCAGATCCAAGGTTATGCAAACAGCTTTGACTATATTAAAACTTTTATTTGGCTTTCTTTTTAATGTAGAAGGAATATTCATAATTCTTCGTTTTGCCTGAATTTCATTAATGCTATAGGGTGCGTTTTCTATAGTTCCTTAAGCTTACAAAGAAATTGTTAGACTTACAGTTTCTGTAGCTATTATTTAGTATCTTTACACCATTTTATAGATCGTCTGTATGGGACGCCTAAGTCAGAATCTGCTGTCCACTTTTGAAGATCATCATCGGACTTTGGTTCTAATTTTTTTATTTTTGTTTTTCCTTGATATGATGTTCCTATGAACTGCAATTGTTTTTAACTTGTTATAGACTTCTTTTTTAAAGGGTAAATTATCGAAACAAATGCGGTCAGGAATTTATTTTACTTTTGAGAGATCGGAATTCGCTTAAAAAATGCTAAAAACTAAATTTGTAAAATTTCTATGGGTTGAAATTTTTCGGATACCTTGAAAATTTAAGTTTATTGCTTTAAAAACACTGTAAAATAGTAGAAACCAGTAATGGATTCACGAGGATTTTCGGGTGCGAGCCCCCCAAAATTTCGAAAAATGGGTTGGAAGTCTTTTACGGGCACTGATATTTTTACAATTAGAGGTATAGTGCGCTCCCTCAGAAATCCTAATCTAAATCCAGAAAAATAAGAAAGGCAAAGTGGGCCCTACCACGTCTCTAAGCTCTAAAATCCCAATTATTTTAAAATTTTGTAATAAAATGCCAGATTTTGATGAATCTTTAAGTCGCTGGGAAGTTTTATTTTCCTTGCTCAAAGGTTTATTCACCAAATTAGGAAAAAAAAAAATGATACATGAATGAAATATTTTCCGTTGGCCTTATGCTTTTGAAAAAGTGACTATTTTTTAAGAAATTTCATATTTTATTAAATTTTTCAACAAAAAATTTCAAAATCTAAAAGAAAAACAAAAAATACTTACGCAAAGGTATAATTTATGTTTATCTGAGATTTATACAAAAAAAACTTGATATACATATGAACTCAGATGTTTTTAATACCTACAAGATAAATTATTTAGCTTACACCCTTAGGAAATCTCAAGAATATATAGTATACCTTTAGAAAAATTAGCATTTTTTAACCAAGTATATATTTGATGAAATATTTTTAATAAAACTTGATTTTTCATATATTTTTTTAAAGTTATTTTCTAAGCCAAAAATTTGCAATACTTTTTTTTGAAGGCATTTTTCATAGCCAAAGATTTTCAATATTTTTAGGACAATTGTACTATTTTTCTTCAGTTGGTTTTTGAATTTTTCCCAAAACTATGTATAATCTTACCTTTGTACATCTTTTCAATTCATATAATATTATTATTAAGTAGTAACGGTAATAAAACCTGAACTCTAAAATATTATAAAATTCTTTTATGTTTTCATTATTATTATTAAAAGACTCTCAAAAATTTACCTTATACTTTGTAAATTTATTGCATTTCTTTAATTAAAAAAGGCAACTCTTTAAAACTCACCCTATAAAAATAATGTAATTATGTATATTATACATATTACTTTTGGACATTATTTTCCAGTCATATAATACTATTATTAAGTAGAAAAGATCATTAAAACCTGAACTCTAAAATATTATAAATTTTTTTATTTCAAGATTCCAAAAAAATTTATATTTTCCCTATTATTGATATAAAACTGCACTCTCAAAAAATTACCTCATATAAGTATGAATCAAAATTTATTGCATTTTTTTTAATTAACTCTTTAAAACTCACCCTATAAAAATTAGTACTTATTTAGTTATGCAAGTCGAGGAAACAAAAATAGTATTGACCTTTTGTCGCAAAACACCAAGCATGCCCGAAGCTAACAAAAACTAATTCCCTTGGTCAGAATATTAACATTTATTTTTTGGTGTAGCTTGGGAGCAGGATATTCCATCGTTTTTTTTCTATTTGGCAGGTAATAAATAAGCTTAACTATGAAGACCCTTGGCTCAGGCGTGGGCAAAAATCGAATTTAGTTTGCTTTCATTTATATTAGCAAAGTGCGTCATTTTTATTTTATTTATTTTTCCTGGGAGGGGGGGAGCTACTGCCTAGGGTTCCATTACAAATGCGTTTCATTGTCTGCATTTCGATTTGTGCTCATCATCATTGAGAGGGTCAGGCATATGGCGTGTGTGTGACCTTTTCTAAAGAAATGTGGAGAGCGGCCTAGAGCAACTCCTGCTTATAGCGATATCCTTGTTGTTTGCGCATTCATTTGCTGCTTTGATTATCGCACGAGTCGTCGCTCGCTCTCTCTCTCTCTCTCTCTCTCGGGTGTAATGTCCTGCCTAGGTTATCCCTTTTTCAAGTGAAACGCATGAATCACAATTTAAAATTATTCGCATTCGCCGTTAAGTGGCCTCGGACGTTGTCTTACTTCCGTCATCATCAGTTGTTGCCTTTTGTGCCTCTGTTCGCATTTCGTTTGAATTTCATCTTCGATGACTCAACAAAAAAAATGCGTTAGGTCGTGGGTGTGAGTGAGAGAGCTCTCTGTGTGGAAGAGCGAAGAGACATAATCAAACAAACAAACAACAAATGTTGAGCATTTTCATTAGGTTCAGATCTAGGTTCAGGTTCGTTCCCGTTCTCGTTCTCCTTCCTTGACGTTGCCGTTCAATGGCAATCAGTTTTGGGAGTCGCAGTCATTCAGCCGCAACAGGATAAGGGCACACAGCAGTGACTTCCGCTCTGACGTTGTCCCGCTGTCCCTCAGTCCCTTGACCATTGTTGTTGTTGCTGTTGTTATGGCTTACTTTGTGCCGGACGTGTTTCTGATCTTAAGGCTCACTGTGTTGGTGTGTGTGTGTGTGTGTGAGTGGGATTGTATTGTCCACTGCTTGGGCTGCTTGCTGTGATAAATGTTTGTCGTCCTTTTTGATGCCTACACATTGACATTACTACACTGTAAGAAATTGCGTTTTAATTGCTATTTAAATGGCAGACAAGCAGGTAGCAGCTAATTGGGTTTTCCTTGGAAGGACATTCTAGAGAAAGCAATGTCCTGTGCTATTGTATTGAGAGCAACGCCTTGTTATCACATTAGTATTGTGAAAAAAACGTACATGAAAAATGAATTTGCTTTTAATTGGGTAGTTACTTTTAAGTATATATAATCCTTTAGAGCCTTTTTATATTTATTATATAGTCAAATATTATCAAATTTAGTCTAACTTAGCTACTATGCTTTGGTTTTGGTAGAATGCTAGATTTCTAGGTTGCCAATAGTGAGTCGAAGTCGTCCAAAGATTACCAGGGATTCCATTGTGACTATATATGGATCCTCAGAGCACTTATTTTTTCCAAGGCATTTAAATGCTTGAACTTTTTTTGCATATCTAGGGCCTACTGTAGAGAACTTCTTGCTCGAGGGGAATCCCTTTTTCTAATCCCCTTTAGTCTGGCCAATTATTTTACCATATTGTTGTATCATTTTAGAATTTTTCACAGTGTATCCTTAGCTGGACTTTGAATGGCAACCATTAAAAAGGCAAAAACGCATAAAATTTGTGACTTGACGCAGACGCTGCTCAATTCATTGGCAAATTTTTCTTTTTATTTGCCCAATCAATTAGGATATTAGAGGCATGTTGTGCGCACGTTTAGATCCTCCTCTATGCAGCCCCGTCCCTCTTTCCAGCACACAGCTTGCAACAACTGTGGTAATGAGCCGCACGCTCCGCACCCTGACTGCCCTAACTACCCTCTACCCTGTACCCTCTGGCTACTATCTTTACCTTCTTCCAGCTGGAACAAAATTTTGTTACGTATTTCAAATTCAATTTGTAGACGCATAGATTTGGTCTGACTGCATAATTTGAGTGATGTTTGGCTCCTGTGCCTGCTCTGGTCTGCCGAATCACCTCAAACCGCCAGCCAGCCAGCCCCTGCTCCATATCCGGCACCAGGTTACCCCGCTGCTCACCCTCTATAGTCTGCGGCTGCTCTATTATAAGTAAATACTTTGTACGTACCATGCTGAGTGACATTTCTAGTTTGTTGGTCATTCCATTTAGTAGTTCGCAAAGCCTTTTGCTTACTTTGGCCATTATTTGAACTAGCTCCGTCACTCTCCGGCACTCTGGTTTAGATTTTTATAGGCCAAATTGATATGCTAAGTAGCTGCAGCCCCGGGGACTCGAAGAGCTGACCATAAATTAGCCTCACAGCTACCTGAAGCCAGAATAGTTGCACTTTCATTTTAACATGTCATGTTGGTCAGTTTGGTTCCATTTGAAATAATTATCACAGCTTTTTATCAAGCAAATGTGACAGGCCTTTAGTTGCCGCTGTCAGGGGAGTGAGGCATGCGTTGAGGGAGGTGATAGAGTGAACAAGCCGGGGGTAGCGAGGGATAGCGGCAGCTTACTTTGACCGAAATGACCAAATGACGACAAATTTCAAATTGGATAGGTTCATTTCCGCCGCCATCGATTGACGAACTGAGTCCAATAGAACTATGCAAATACGAGGGTGGTCTGAGAAGTAAGCAAATTGGGAAAGAAATTATGTGGCGAAGAAATGCTGTACTTTTAATGATAAGTGAGGGAGGCTTAGACTACGGATAACTTTTAGAAAAGGTTTGTTAAAGTGAGTAGTGGGAAAAACTAAGCAAAGATGTCTGAGAGGAGAGAGTCCGATAAGCTTGAAATTTCGATGTACTTTTATTTTTAATCCTTAAAAATCTCAAGTCCTAAAAGTACAAAAATTTGCAATTTAATTTATTGTATGCTTCTAGGGTATGGGTGGAACTAAGGGACGGACGTAGGATTGACTTCCTTGAGTAAACTTTGGAAGTAAAATTAACTCCTAATTAAGCGTCCTCTAAATCGAGTAGATCAACATTTAATAAATATTTAGCTATCGATAACTTGATAAGTAATCGGAGTTTTGCAACAGTTAAAATTAGCTAGGGCCTCAAAATTAGCTGAGAAGAACGACAATAGTAGTGCCTCAAATTGGAGGAGATCGGAATATAACAAATATTAAGTTTTCGAAAAGCAATCGGAATTACAAAAAAAAAGGTCTTATATTGCTTAGTGCCTCGAAATCGAGTAGACCAAAATATAATAAATATTGAGTCATTGACAACTTGATAAGTAATCATAATTATGAAAAAATATCGCCTCAAACCAGCTAGTTTAATTATCAATAAATAATCGGAGCTTAAAAAAAAGATTTTATATTAGTTAGTGCCTCGAAATCAAGAAGAATTTCGCGGATATAAATATATTTGGTCAGTTTTCCAGCCTAGGAGCCTTTGCTGCGATTTTATGATTCCAAAAACTTAACAATACTAATAGCTAAGTTTTTATTATTACTCGGTAAAAGCGTCTATAAGTTCATAATCTGAATCTATCATTAAAGTTAAGCATCAAGTTGGTTAGGTTAAACTGATATAATTTAATTTATGGTAATGCCAAAAAATTTTTGAGGTCGCACTTAAAAAATCAGATCATCAAACTAGAGCTCTATAAAAATTAACTGCCTAGAATGCGTATCTGAACAAGTTGAAGTTTTTGTAAATGTTGCCATACCCAATTTTTTGTAATATATTATATGTAATTTTTTGAATAGTCTACCCCTACATAATCCTTAAAGCTTAATTTTTTTTTTAAAAACAACTCCTACGTGACGAATTTTTTTTTTCCCCAAAATATGTCAGTTTCATCCAAATACATATGTAAATATTTGGTATATGCCTAAGCGATCTTTTTCTCAAAAACTATTTGGCTTGGATTTTCCATCTAGCGAAATATGATAGAAGGATATCCCAAAATATAATTTTATGCTAGTTTCTAAGAAATTTTTTTCCCTGATAGTCCGGTCAAATTAGACCAAAAAGAAGGGTAAAGGTACATAAATTAACAGCAAGCTGAAAGTTGGTGTAATTGTTTAAAACATAGCTAAAAATAATATCTGAAAGTTCCTCATCATCAACTAAATCTTGGTTTTCAAACATTTTAAAGACTGTTGCTTTACCCCTCCTGTAAAATGCAGACGTCGTATCACAGCCAGTTATTGCGAGTAAAAATAGGACATGATTTTGACTCTTTGCAAAAGTAGATCAACTTTTTGACGAATATATTTCTGTTTGATTTTGAGCTTTTCCTGGCTTTAAAAAGAAAATTTTATTCAAGATTTTTGACCTTTGACCTCGAATAAAAATTTTTCCACACATCGGAATGATGAGGAACTTTCAGATATTATTTTTAACTATGTTTTAAACAATTACACCAACTTTCAGCTTGCTGTTAATTTATGTACCTTCAAATGTCTAATTTGACCGGACTATGAATTTGCTTTTATTTGATTTCCATTTATTTAGGTAGGTACTACACAGATTTTGTTTTCAGAATAAAAAACTTTTGTAAAACACGAAGCAAATATTTGCTCTCTGTGTTAAAAATATTATTTGCCAAATATAGGCACTGAGCAAAGCTTTGTTTCGAATATAGTACTATGGCAAAGATTTACTTTAATTGTTCTTTGGCAAACAGCTTATTAATGGTGAGCAAAGATTATTTGTATATTATATTACGTACAGCAAATATTTGCTTCATCATTACACATAGACCAAATATTTATACCCTGTACCGTATGGTACCAAGGGTATATTAAGTTTGTGCAAGCCGAAAATGTATGTAACATATAGAAGGAGACGTCGGAGACACCCCAAAGTTACCTAAAATATGTTAAGGGTGAATAGAGAAGTCGATATACCCATGTCCGTCTGTCCGCCTGTCTGTCCGTCTGTCCGTCCGTGTGAACGCCTAGATCTCAGAGATGGTAAGAGCTAGAGTTACCAAACTTTCACATTAGATCCCATATTATTCCATAGGAGGCAAGTTTATTTTATTTTTTTGATATCGGGGATAAATTATATAGCTCCCATGGGGGTGTTTGAGACGACCTCGACAAAAAAAAAGCGTTTTAGATGAATAATTATGTTTATAAAGATATCGTAACCAAATTTGGTATTCGAAAGTTTTTTATAGTTCCCAATCACTGTACCAAATTTGATCGAAATCGGTTGACTATATCATATAGCTCCCATAGGACCGATCGGCCAAGATAACTTTTTTAAAGAAAAATTCGCTATATTTCGTTTTTTAATAAAGATATCGTAACCAGATTTGGTGTTTGGAAATTTTTTAGACCGCTTAAGCAATGTGCCAAATTTGAACAAAATCGGTTGACTATATCATATAGCTCCCATAGGTCCGATCTTCCAAAAAATCGATTTTTTAACAAAATTTGTTGTGTTTTGTTTGTTTGTTAAGATATTGGGACCAAATTTGACATTCGTGAGTATTTTATAGTTCTTAAGCACTGTACTTAATTTAATCCAAATCGTTTGACTAGATCATAAAGCTCCCATAGGACCAATCGGTCCAAAAACACGTTTTTTATACAAAATTCGATGTGTTTTGTTTGTTTGTAAAGATATTTGAAATAAATTTGGCATTCAGATCTTTTTTAAGGTATTTAAGCATTGTGTCAAATTTTATTGAAATCGGTTGACTATGTCATATAGCTCCCATAGGAACGATCGGCAAAAAAAAATTTTTGCTTAAAAATTCTTCTGTTTTTGTTTTTTTGTGAAGAAATCGGACTTTATTACAAGCTAGTGGTACAGGGTATCCTAAAGTCGTCCGCGCTCGACTTTACGTACGCCATTTTTTTACTTATATAAAAGTGTTTTTAGACCGTTTTTAGAACCAAAGTTCCGATTCTCTTATATTAAATATTCAAAAATGGGTCATATTATGGTTGAAACTATGAAAACATTAAAAGAAAGTTATGAAATGTATATTTTTGGCGACATTATGCTGCGCTCTTTCATAAGCAGTTTTTAACAATAATAATTTGATTTATGGAGGAGTATTTTTAAACCAGCAAAGGTTCGGTTCTTTTATATATAAATTTGTCAAATAATGATAGCACTTATTAGAATTATAAAAGAAAGTTTTGAAAGATATATTCCTTTTATAGTCTCCCTTGCTTCAAAAAAAAAAAACCGAAATGTTTACATTTTTCTTATATTGTACAAGCGATTTAAAGTTTTCTTACATTTTTTGGGAATTTAAGTTTTTTTTAGGCTAGACTGTTTTGAAAATTGCTTCTAAAAAGTACCAAAAACCTTGTACGATCTCACAACTTAAAAATCTATTTTTTCTTGCTCTCTTTTTGTGTAACTTTTCAGCCCGCTCTCGTAACATAGACATTAAAGCCAAAATTCCGACTTTTGGGTATTGCTATAAAACTTACTAGTTAACTGATAATCGCCAAAGACAATGGGAGCGACAAAGAGACAGGCATTTAAGGCATACTACAATAAAATACATAATATATATGTATATATGTTATGTAGATATAGATATATAGAAAGGAACGAACAAATCAAAATGTGTAGTAAATAAAAATTGTTTTTAAATAACTTAATCGAATTTGCTTTTGTAATGGTATTGTCTTTTTTTATATACTACACACACATAAATACACAGGCATTTAAATGTATCTGTGTGTATCTAGTGTCTGAGTGTGTGTGTTGGATGCCTTTTGACTTTTGTGGCAGTGGCGCAGTTTGGGGGCAAGGAAGCGGGCCTGGAGTTGGAACAAATTTTTATGACGTAAATGCTCGTAAAAATGCGCGCCTTGTTCATTGTTCAACACTATGTTTGCTTTTTTGTTGTTGTCGTTGTTGTTGTTGTTGTTGTTGTGCCTACTGAGCCATTGTCATTTGTTGCAAGCATCACACAGATACTAACAGAGAATGAGATTCTTGCTGCTCTTTGTTATGTGACTTTTGGGGCAAATTGTATTTGGTTTTAACACATTTTTGCTCTAATGGAGTGTTGCTGTAGCCATAAAGTAACAGCCTTAACACAAATACAACCAACAACAATAACAACACATACAACATAAGCACCATGATAATGATGATGATGATCATCATCAGCAGCACAGCATTGACCAGGCCAAGAAGCAGCTGCTTAGCTGGCCCATAAACTTTTTCGTAGTGTGTGTGTGTGTGTTTGTTTCTGAGAGTGCTGCAGTTTGATTTAAGACCAAACATTACATTAATTGGTTAGATTTGCATTTTAATTTGTTGTTGTTACAATAGATGTTTATGGTATGTGTGTATGAGGAGTGCATGACTAGCCAAGAAAAAATGAAGATACATTTCGAGACGGTGTCCGATAGTGGAATACTCTGCACTTTAGGGTCAAGTACACAGCGGACTAAACCTGCACGAACAAAAACACCATAAACTGCTTGTATGCAGTTCAACAAGCAGTCTTGGATTTTAATATTTATTGACTACAAAAACTTTTTGGGAAATCTAAGAAATTTTCGAACGTCAAATTTAGAATGTTGGACTGAATATATAAATTTTACACCTAACATTTTTTATTGAGTTGCTGTATAGATACCATGTTGGAGCTATATAAAGTAATCCCTATATTCAAAATAAAACTAAACTTGTCTACGTTGATGTGATTCGAAAGTTTGGATGCTGTAGCCTTTGTCATCTTAATAGGTTTGTATTCTATTTTTATCATTTCGAGTTGACGTTTTAGAGCCAAGTAAGTTCAAACTGCTTGTATGCAGTTTATTAAGCAGCTTTGGATTTTAATATTTATTTGCTTTAAGATTACATAGATTTGTATCAATTTGATCACCTTTTGAATTAACACTTTTTAGAACCAAGTACGCAGGCAACAAAAACCCACACGTATAAGAAACAGTTTTGTACTTTATTATTAATTCGCATTATTCATTTACGATTCTTTTAATACTTATTAATTTTAACTTATTCTTTAATTTCAGTGCTTAGATGTTTCTTCAAACAAATATGCACGCCAAGGGATCAAGGGTAAGTGTTGAATTAAATTATATTTATTATATTCGTAATAATTGAACTTACAAACATAAAAACCTTTATTACAACTATAATTTTTATGATTTTCTTTTTAATATAAACTTTCTTAAAAGTTAACAAAATAACAATTCAAAAAAGGGCAAAGAAAGTTTTAAAATGGTTAGTTAACATTTTTCAAAAATTCAATTAATATTTTCCAAAGCGAAATAAGCAAACAATATCATAATTATGTTATTTTCTTAAATTAACTTAGATGAAATATTATTTAATAATCTTTAATTACTTAAATGTGCCCCCCTTGCTATTTAATGTCTTTGTTATACGCCCTGGCATTGAATCTATTAACTTTTGGAGTAAGGATACATCCAATTTCGCCCACTCCTTCACAATAGCCTCCTTTAACTCTTTCAATGTACTAAATTGTCTTCCGTGCATGTAAGCTTTGCTGGAAAATATGCCCCAAAGGTTTTTTATAGGGTTTAAATCTGGACTTTTTGCTGGCCATTCTAAAACCGGGATTTGTTTCTCATCAACATTTTTTTTTGTGTACTTCGAGACATTCCTGTTGAAAAGTCCATGAATCTCCATAATATTTTTCTCCAAAATCAATAAGTTCTTCGTCTAATAGTTGAACATATTTCTCAGAGTTCATTTTGTGTGTTACGAAACATATTGAACTCTTTCCAGTATATCCAAATGCAGCCCACACCATAAGCGACCCTCCTTGGAAATTATGTGACATTTTGACCTGCTTTGGAGCCCTAGTATCCCTATGATAATATTGATAGCCATCTGGACCATCTAAATTAAATTTTTTCTCATCACTGAAGATAATATTTTGCCACTCTAATAAAATGCAAAGAAAATAAATCAATTTGATCCTCTTATGCTCTTCTAAGATGCGATCGACTACTAATGTAAGCTCAATTCGTTCAGCACTTCGAGGTGCGAGAGCTTTTATGAAGGAGTAAAGGAACCTAAAGCTTTTTTGCTCTGCACTTTTTTATTGCGAGCAAGGCGAGCTTTTTGTAGGAATTTCTGCACAAAAACAAATAGATCAAACTTAACGACAAGGCTCTGGCAGCAGATCATAAACATTGTAAGATGACTTTTTTCGCCTACCTTATTATTATACATATATAGTATACCAAGACCGGCCTATCTTATAATGGATCAATCGATATGAGTAATGTGCTAGGTCTGTGATGAACTATTTGGATTATTCTTAATTTTTAATTTATCGTGACTTTCGTGAGAGCTCTTGTTTAAGGCGTGGAGTAAGAGGTTTAAAAAAATATGAAGCAAAAATATGAAACAAAGAATTAATCATTCATATAAATATAAGATTTTTAGTTAATCTATGGATATTAGATTCTTTTAGTATTGTCGAAAATACTAGAAAAATACTACATGGTGGAATTTTATGAGCTGAAGCGAACTTATAAAAGTATGTGGGGATATTTAATAATTAAAAAATATGAAAATAAGCGTTTTATTGAAAGTTAAATCAAAAATTGTAGGACTTTTTGATATTTTAAAAAATAAAAAATTCCTTTTTATTATATATATTATTACTGGGTGTAAAAATGCACTGCGACCCAAGTGGATCTCTTGTACCCCTTCATGACTCAGAGCACTCCCAAAAGACCTATGGCCTGCATGTATTGTAGTATTTTGCTTGGACTTATGGTAACAACGATCTCCGGTGGGAGAACCTACATGCCCAGGAGCTTGTTATTTTTACCATCGAGTGCCATACATTTACATAATACATGCGAAGAAGTTTCTTCCACCATGCTACAGACGCGACATAATTCACTATCCACTATGCCAGTTTTGTTGAAGTGGCTGCGGAGCCTACAATGTCCCTTCAGAAGACGCGTCAGGATTCTCACGTTGTTCTTCCTATGAGTTACCATGACTTTAAACCTCTTATGGAGGAGGGTTTTTGACTGTTTAGACCTTGTTATCTGTGCCCAGTGAAGCAGTCGTTTGTTATACTTCTCTATTCTCAGTAGGTCCCGTACCACGTGGTTACCAATCCCACGGTGTGGTTCACGACCGATTAGCGGTGTTGCTGCACCGGTTCTTGCAAGTTTTATCTGCCAGCTCATTTCCTGGAATGTTGCATGTCCTGGAACCTCTCTAATCGTTAGCTTATTCCTGGATCTTAATTTATCCAGTGATGCTCTCACTTGTTTAACCAGCCTTGATGTGATCTTGGCTTTGCTTAATGGATTTATTGCTGCTTGACTATAAGAAAGGAAGGATATATCCTAGTCACGGTAGTTCTATTGCAGATTAAATTCTGCACTTCTTCTAACTGCAAAGACTTCAGCTTGGAAAATACTAGTATGTCTGCCTAGAGGTTTGTAATATTTGGTCCGTGGTCCTACTACCCCTAGGCCACTTCCTTGATCAGTGATCCTTCTGTGTACCACTTTATTGTATGTGGTTTCATAGGGTGAACTGCCGCAAGAGAGGTCCAAGCCTCTTTTGCTGAGTTTGGTATCAAAGTTTTGATTGAACCTGTACTCAGCTAGCATTTCATTCCTTGGCTGCAGAAGCATAGGCATGTTCTTTGCTAAATCTGCAGCATCTTTCTTGGTGAGGCTACAGTCATCCCCTTAAACAACCGATTTTGTTTATGATTTTCGATAGTTACTACTACTACTTATGCTCTTGACTCCCAAAAACTATTGAAAAGCTTTGAAAAATGTATACAAGTATTGGTAACAAAACCAAACGCAATTGAAAACGCAAGTTTTGGTAACATTTTTGGAAGCTCTACCTCTTCAGTGTTCTTTACCTTCCAAGTGTTCATACACATAGATTCACCGCCAACAAGATCTTTGCTCATCATTTTGGCTCAAACAACTTTAAACCTCATAGAAATCTACAATACCCAAAATACGCTAATAATATAGTGTATAAAAATACAAAACAAACAACAAGCGAAATGTTTGTAAAAAAATAAACAACGCCCTGGCTCATGTTTAACACTTGCCACAAATGCCAGGCCAAGTGAAAGTTGTAGCAACAACAACAAGACGTTAACCAGCACTACAATTTGGTAGTGTCTGCCATTACATGTGTCCACTGACAGTGTATGTGTGTGTGTGTTGGCCATAACATATTAGAAATATTCATGTTTATGAATGCTAATCAACTCTGTGTGTGTTTTATTTTATTTTCAGTTTTTTTTTTTTTTAAGTTTTTCAACAAATGTTTTACATATTTGACTACAAAAACAACAGCTTGTTAGGGTGTGTGTGTGTGTGTGTGTGTGTGAGCAAGTGTGTGTGGTCCACCCATAAGCTGTTAGCTGTCTCGAACTCTTAATCTGATCCCAAAAACTAAACTAAGGCAAAAGGGGAGTAGACCCAGACAAAGCCCAACAACAAGTTGCAACAAGTTAAGCTTAACAACTTGTTTTGAACCCAAACTGCTTTGCGATCGGCTATGAATGCATAAATGAATGAATGAATGAATGAATGAATGCATGAATGAATGAGGGCCGCAGCGACGGACAGAGTACATCTTCATTACAACAACAACAACAACTGGAACAAAGTGACTCTACAGGAAGCCTCATGTGGGCAGTTGCTGTTGCCTCCTGCTTTATCTTCATTGTTCCTTGTCCGTTGTCCCTCTGTCTTTGTCATGTCTTCGTTTTTCGCGAACTTTGCGCACGCGCACGACGTGAGTTCCGAGCAGCAACAACAACAACTCGAACGAGTTCCAACGACTCCAACTCCAACTCTGGCACACGTTTGCCGCACACTTTACCAGTGCTGGTAAGTAGTAAGTTGCAACAGTGTGAGTAAGTGTGTTGCCTGATCACTTGACTGAACATACTGCCAAAAAAAAAAGCGAAAAAAAACTCGAAAAATAAAAGTGAATCTTTTAAGGCGCTGCAGGAACGACAGTGGGATACACTGCACCCACACTTGGTCATTGGCGTGCTCCAGGCGTGTTTAGTACTTGGAATGTCGTGGGACTGTCCCAAACAGAGTCCATGTTGCGTTTTTTTGAGGCCCAAGACCGCCTAACTATACGAAAAGAGTGCTGGAAATGGAATCTGTAAAATGAATATATTTTAGGTTTATTTAATTTACAATTTATTAAAATTAATTAAGAATTAAGTTCTAAAGCAGAGATTGTTGAACTCCCGCTTAACATTTTACTTAGTTCCCACCAGGTGGGGATTCAGGATTTGGTCTTTCACTCAAAATTAAAGTTTGTATATATCAGAAAACTTTTGGGGGGGGGGGGGGGGGGGGGGGACCAAACCTGAAAAACCCAGCGTAGATCCGTCACTGGTTATCAGTGTTTGTCAGTAGATGCAGCAATAAACAAATCGTTTTTGCACCTTACATTAGTTTTTAAATTGGCTTGAAAATGGAGTTGGCCCTACGCTCCACCCGGAGTTAGAGGAACTTATATTGAAAATGGGATGTCCTACCCAACCTGCCACAATCCCCACAGAACGATGATTACGATTACATTCGAACACATGTTCCAATCAGCAATTCCGCTCCTGCTCTATCATTATAGAATCAAGGTCATTACCTTGATTCGCGGAAAGCCCTAAAAGAAGAATGGAACTGGCTAAAATAAAAGTTATATAATTGGCTGTGCTCCGGAAAACAAAACCAAACAATTTATTCGGATTCGTTTTGAAGCCGAATGTTTGGTGCTTTCAATTCCACCTATCCGAATTTTTTTTGTGGTTTCAAATCGAGTGATTTGTTAAAAGTGAAACTAAAACGAATTGCCAAAATAGTTTTAAAAACGCACCAATTTTATACGGAAATAATGTTTTTTAATGGTATTCGAAATTCTTAGTTTACATTTCTTCCAACTTCAAGTTATATATTGACTCAATACAAAAAATAGCATGTACCGCCAAAACATGTTCGTGAATGTGCACTAGGTTGGATCTATTTTTTCGGTATAAAGGAATTACAAAAAAATTATAATAAAAAAAGTACATAATCCTTTATCCCCACTGGTTGATCTCAAAATTAAAAATTTGTGTAAAAAATGGATTCCTCGATCTCATAACCCCAAAATACACATTCGCTTAGAGGAAAAATTACGTTTTTTGGCCTACAAGGCTAAATCATAGTCTAAATTAATTTTTGAATAAAAGCCTATTTTTAAAAGTGGACAACTCGAAATTCATACTGAACTTTTTTTTTTTGCTCAAAATGATCCAATGAATCAAAATCGTTAAAAACCCCAGAACGTTTTTTCGGCCCCACACAAACTGATCCGCCCCAATGTTCACATGTCATACATGAACACATGTATCGAGGTTATTGGGAAAAAATCGTTTTTCGGATTACGCAAAACTGAATCCGAATAAAATTGTCTTTTGTCGATAAACTCTTACGTTATTTTTTTTTTAATTGAAAAAATTTACACTTTTTCAGACCTAAATCGCTATAAATTTTTATTGAAAAAAACATTACGAACTAGTTATTGGGTTTTTCTTGAAAGGACTCCTAATAACCGCATTATAGAAAAAGAAAATAAGAGAATAGCTAATTAAAATTAACTGGAAAATAAAAGCGAATAAAAAAGTCGAATTCGATTTGATACGACCAATTCGAACTAAACGAATTTGGCGAATTATCAAAACAATTTCAAAACTGAACGTATTGTAGGTTGCTCCGGCTGAGTCCTGAAGAAGTCACACATAGACTAAATAATGCTTATTAAATGTATTTTAAATTGAGATAATTTCTCAAAAAAAAAATTTAATTGAAAAGCGAATAAAATTCATTCGTTTTTTTAATATCCAAAGCATGGCTTTATTCTTAAATTTGTCTTTAAAAAATTTACGTTCATAGATATATTCAATATTTAGTTTTTAAATTAACAACAAAAATTAAATAATATATATAGAAAATGTGCCGAAGGCCTTTGCAGCCAGTGCATAATAATTTAGTTAAGTTAGTTCTTAAATTTACTTAACATTATTAAATAAATAAATATATAGAATATGTTTTGAACCAAGCTGCGTTTTGAACTGGTTCACGCCCAACGTATCCTTGAAGCACCTTTGCGTATAAACCTTATGAAGATTTCATTTCAACTTTTACAGCATCTTACTAAAGTGCAGCTGCGAAAAATTCTGAACGTATATTTTTATGTGAAAAGAAATCGTGCAAATTTCTAGCGGAAAAATATGAACGTTTCATTATAGTATCTCCAAGACCGGAGGACTTCCATTGTTGTTCAGCATTATGGCAATAAAAAATTAAAGGTCTACCAAATTTGTCTATGTATTTATAACTTTGCACAAATCTATAATGCACTTGACCCTATATTATTTACAGGGTATAATTAATGCTTCATAAAAAAAAAGTGTATTAAATTACTGCCATAATTTGTAACATAAGGACAAGATACTCAAAGTAACGGCAAGTTATAATGTTAAAGATATTAAAAAAAAAGATTAGTGCAGGAGAAAGTAATAAAAAATATTTAAAAAAAATAAAACTGGTTTTCAAAAATTAAACTTTAAGAGTAGTTCGCTTCTCTGTCGCCATTTGTTAGGCAGGTTCCAATTTATAAAATAAAGTTGAAGTTGAGTTCGATTTAAAAAAAAATAACCGTCTGGAATTTTTAATTTTTTTTAAACTCTATTTTTCCGACATTATAATAATAATTTCCCTGAATGACTGATTTTTTGTCTGTTGCCCCTGGGCGAAGCTTTGGGGATCTCAATTAAAAACTATTCGAATAGAACAGGAAACTATAATTTATAGCCGTATCCGAATGGCGGTGTCTAGAATTAATAGAGATTAGGGATAAAGATTTCCCAAATTAAGTATAAAATAATCTCAATGCCATTAAAGAGATTATTATTAAGTTTATTTCTTCTAAAAATCATTTTATCAATATATTATTAAGAATTTCTTTCTTCAAAATTAAACGATCTTGCAATCAAATTTTTACATTTTTGGCATCTTTGGAGACTACAGGCGAGGCTCACTTTTTTTTTCTCAGTGTATAATTTTAATAAGCTAAAAAGTAGTACTACCCCATATCCCCATAAATTAGTTTCACAATTCAGATTTCGGATAATTTTTTGATCCTCTATTTTAAATAACATTTTATTTCGAAATAATATATATATATTTTTTCCATAAGTATTAATAAAAAAGAAATTTAACAACCAATTTTGGAATTTTTTCAAGAGTTTTTTTTTTTTAAATAGCTGAGGATCTTCGAAAACATTTCCATTTCAGAACAGAAAGTTTGAGATTCTAATGGAAATATATTTTTTTTTATTACATATGTATTGAAAGCATCTTTCTATAAAATTTGGATGCTTATTATAATTTAAGGATACACCCTATATACAGACACTAAGCCCAGCAATCTGTACCCCAGCTGTATATGAGAATATTTTCCCAAGTTTTGATAGAATATTCCTTTCAAAATACGATAAGTTCCAGAAAAATAGTGTAAATTAATCCTTAAGCTGCTATGAAATCAAATTAAAAACGCGAATTTATAGATATAGAATAGAATAGATATTTCTAAAATATTAAAACAAAAAAATATTTATCATTCAAATTTCAATATAATTATATGATCGGTGGGATCGGAACATAATTCCTTTGCTTATAAAGTTATCGTAGCTTGGTAGCCTTTTTGGAAGTATCACCGAAAAAGTTCAAAATTTACTCCTATAGAATCAATGGAGTAATTGAAATTATTCTACTTCGATAGTCTTTTTTTGAGTACCTACGCACTAGTCCGAAGTGGAACTAAGTCATTTTTGAGTACTATTAAAGTATATCATGCTGAATCAAATAAAATTTTGTGAACCAATTTTTTGCTGTACATTGTTAAATGGTCTTAGTTGTTAAAACTTAATACAGGATATCAGCTAGTCGCAAGGTCTTACTACTAACCCGCCTTATAAAGAGGTATTGCCATCACAGCTGTTAAAGTGTTGGGCATTTTTTTTTTTTTTCGTGTGTGGGTGTCTCTGAGTATGGCTTGAAGGCTACCTATTAGCGCCGGCTACTTACCAACTAAACTTTGAACTTTAACGCCTTGGTGGTAGATACATGTCTACACACACACACAAACGTATATAACTTTATATAGTATATACTTATATACATAGGCAGGCGAGTAAAGCAACTCAAATTACATTTGGCATATTGTATAACACTTTGATGACGTTGTTGCAGTTGTTGTTGTTGCTGTTATTCCTGGTGTTACTCGAGACTTGATGGACTTAACAACCAATGACTTTGGCGTGCTGCAGCATAATTACGGCTATATCTAAAGCTCCATGCAGCTATATAGCTGCATATACATACATATGTGCAACATATGTGCAAGTATATGTGCATAGGACTCTGATGGGTAGAAATACGAGAAACGGATGACTTTTATAAGTCGACTAGTGAGCCCGGCAGACGTTGTCCTGCCCAAACTTTTTGAATACTCTTAAAGTGAATAAACATCCTAAGATTCTCTAATTTGCTTAACTGGAAAAATAATAGATTTTTAGATTAATTTTCAGCTCGATTTAAACTTGCACCATTATTGTCGAATGTCGCGCTTCACGGGTCTGTCTTAGCCGAATTCTTTCGTGGTCATTGCGATCTTCACGTTCCTGGACAGTACGATTAGATTGCTAATTAATTTGATTCTTCCAATTGACATATATCATGCCATGATCGATTAGTAGAAGGCATTCCCAATTGTCCTAATGCTTTATTAGCCATCGCCAAGCATAGATCTTCAATATAAATTTAAGCTTCATTGTAAACTTCCGATGAAAATTCTATCACTGGAATACGTTTTGCTAGACGTACTCGAAACAAAATGTATTCTGATAACTAATCTTAATATTTTAACCACGATTCAGATGGATTTGATTTAAAACAAGTTGCCCAAATAATCGCAAATAGAACACGTATTTGATATGGATGAGCAGTAATAGCAGATTCTGCTAAATTTTGATCCCAGTGGAAATCATTTTCCAACAAATTCAATTTTGACATGCCTATCGATACGTTGCACACATTACGCCATTCACTGTTCTCAAGGATTGAAACGATGTAAGACCTCGAACATTGATTAACAACAATACCAGTTTTTGTCTATATGGCAATATACACACAAAAACCGATATTCACAAAAATGCGTAAATTTCACGAACCAATACACAAAAACACATCGCAATAGGCTTAAATCCTCCGTATAGACAACTTCTAATACACGCATAAATCAGATTTGAAATTCATCGACGCATTCATGAGAACATTCGTAACACGTAAAACATAAGTGTCTTTTATATATATAGATTGATTTGGTTTTGATCCTGCGATAGCTGCTATATACTGTTTATTGTATATATATTCTGATTATTTATCGAAGGTTTTTTGGAGTAAACTTTTTAGTGGATCTTTTTGGTTTGTTTTTTTCATTTTTTACTTGACAATATTTATATTCAAAATGTTATATACGATATTCCTAATATTTATGGAAAAATCTTTTTGGCTCTGTCGGATTTAAGGCATACTTCAGAACTACTAGCCCAAATACACATCTGCTAGAATATGGCATACGTTAGCTAATATTTACACTACAAAATTTGTTTACAAAACTCCAATAATTTATCGAACGAATATCGAGAAACATTTGGTTTTGTTTACCTTTACTTTAGAACTACTAGCCAACATTTACGTCTTAAATTTTGTATAAAATATTTCGATTATTTATCGAATAAAAGTTTTGGGAAAACTCTTCAAAGCCGATCTCTCTAGTTTTGACGATTGAAATTCATACGTTAAATCGTCTAGCCAATATTTATGTAATCAAATTTGTTAACAATACTTTGATTATTAATCGAATAAATGTTGAGAAGCACATTGGAAGTTGATCTCTTTGGTTTTCTTGATCTTTACGTGAGAACTAGTCAAAATTTAACTGCGAAATTTTGCTTACAATATTTCGTTTGCTTATCGAGTAAAAATTTTGGGAAAGCTTTTTTTTTGGTTTTGACATTTTTACATATACAATAAAACTACCAACCAAATTTTAGCTGCCAGAATCTATTTATAATTTTACGATTATTTATCGAATGCATGTTTTGGAAAACTTTTTAAGCCGATCTCTTTAGGTTTGACCATTTTTCGGCACACGCTAGATTGTCTAGCCAACAATTTTCTAATAAATTTATTTACAATCTTACGATTATTTATCGAATGTATGTTTTGGAAAGCTCTTTAGGTCGAACTCTTTTGATTTGAAGACTATTACATAGCCAATTCCCATAATTTTGAAAAAAAAGGAATCCATATAATTAAGCGTTCACCGATTAATCGATAAATAATCGAAATGTAGGATTATAGCTTACATCGCAGAAATCTCTTAAGCATATGTCTCGCTTCATATATATTTACCCATTTATATACACGGCCATATAAACATACATAACGCCGAGCATACATGTCCATAAAATTTACAATGCTCATCGCACAGAGGAGTCTTCGGGCTCTTGGCGCTTGGGTAACAAACTGGCTCTTGGTTTGCAGTCACATCAATTGCTATGACATTGTTGGGACCTTAGAGGCTGTGCTCCTTGGCTGCCAAGTACACTTGGTTCAGGTTTGGTCTGCTGCTCCATTCTGTTCTGTTGTTGTGCTCCGTCTCGGCCTGGTTCGGTTAAGTTAAGTTCTCTCTCACTCTCGCTCCGTCGTCTAAATGTGCGCAACCTGTAAACGATACAAATCACACACAAAACCACAACACTCCTCATCATCAGAGTTGTAGTCGTTGTTGTTGTTGTTGTTGCTATTGTGGTTGTTGTCGTCATCGTTGGGGTTGTCGTTGTTGTCATTGTTGTTGCTGTTGCAAAAGTTGCTTTAGTTGCTGTTGATGGCAACTTTTGTGGCGGCAAATTGAAGCACCGCAGCACCTTCGCTTATATGGCTTGCAGCAAATATGCGTCCCTATCGTTGCCACACGGAGCCGCAGTCACTGAGTGACTTGGCTGTTTTGCGGCCTGACTGCTGCAACCGACTCCAACAGACAACAAGAAGCAAAAAAAAACTAAAAAAATCAGATGTAATGTAGTCGACGAAGCGATGCTCTAAACTTTACTTTAAGCTGTGATCTTTGTTCTGATCTGCCTTCATTCTTCTCACACTGCTTGTCCAGCAAGCAGTTCATGTTTGTATTTTTTTCTCTGCGAGCAATATGATGAATCCAAAAAATAGGCTTGTTCTTCTTATTAGCTCTTTAGTGGACCTTAGCTTCATCTTTCTCCACCTATTTCTCTCTACAAAGAGATCTTTCCTTCATTATTGTCATACTGGTTGTCTAACAAGCAGTTCACGCTTATATATTATTCCTTCTTCGGGCAATATAATACATTCTAAAATTAGGCTTCTTCTTATTCTTAGCTTTACAGTCTTTGGTGGACCATAGCTTCCGTAACAATCTCTCTTCACTTGTTCCTCTCTACAAAGAGATCTCTCCTTCATTATTGTCACACTGGTTGTCTAACAAGCAGTTCATGTTTATATTTTTTTTCCTTCGGGCATACATTCTAAAATTTGGCTTTTTCTTCTTAGCTTTACCGTCTTCGGTGGAAGATAGCTTCCTGGACAATCTTTCTCAATTTGTTCCTCCTCTTTACAAATTCATCTCTCTTGTATCGGGCTCCTATTTTTTGAGATCGGCTTCAGCAATATTTTAAACATTAAAACAACTTATGAGGATCTTTAATCAGCTCTTCCAAATCCCCATTAACGCACTGACGCCATTATTTATGGTCTTCCAGCTTCAATTCTTATGTCAACTCAATCTTATACGTTTGTAGGTCGAAATTTAATTCAATCCAATCCCAGCCGGGTTGACTCCTTGTAGATTGGTGCTGAAGGGAGACATCTGTGTTTTTTCGATATAGGCAGCTGAAGCGGATTGAGATCTTTCTGGAAATTGATTTTGCAATAAACTAAATATATCTGCTCTTTAAAGGTTCCAGGGGTATTCTCAAGGAGTATATATAGTCAGTTCAATCAAATGTCCAAGATCATGATCATGACTAAATTTGAGGTTTCCAACATTTTTGGTTCCAAAAGCCTAGGATTTATACAAAGAGCTGCCTAAACGAATCAATTGAACCCGCCTACGAGTAATTTGCATCTTTTGGTCAAAGGGTCAAGCTGCAAAGTTTTAAAAAATCGCTAGGGGTAGTTTCCAGTACCTTATCCAGCTAAACCCTTTAATATCTGGAGTTCTTCAAGTTTTTTTATGTGTTCATACAGCTGGAACGAAGAGCGGACGATGGCCCATCAAATTTGGTGTCTCCCTTTCGTTAGATCTTCGAAATAGAGTTCCCAAACAGACAAGTGGACCAGCGCGCCACTTTTGGTAAAAGGTGTCTTCAGCTCTTTGCGTCTCCGATAAATGGATAAACCCCTTGTTTCACACATTGCAAAAATCTATACTATCTCATATACTCCCCAAGTTAGAGTATACACCATATGAAAAAATAAAGCCAAACCAGTTTGGGTCCAGTCGCGCAGTTCCCCGACTGCATGCAGTTCATATGAAAAGTGATTTCTTTGCATAAATGCGCCTTGGTCTCTCTCTCGCTCTGGTCGCTCGTCTTGGTCGGTTTGGGGCCGTGCTGATGATGATTGGGTATAATGGGTTTTATGGAGCAGCTGCTGCCTGCTGCTGCTGCTGCTGATGCCAGCTCCAAACGCCAACTCTTTGCTTGTTGCGCGCTTTTGGACTCACACCTGTGCCTCATTTTGTTGTTGCCCCTTCCTGCTGCCCGCCCACCCAAACATAGTGCCGGCTGACATTTTGAATAATTGCCATTGATCCCGAACTGATTTGTAGGCTGCTGTGTTGTAGTTGCTTCCCAAACCAAATCTGTTCTAATTCTGAAAACGTTCCCATGGCAAATACTCTATTTGTCTTATAATTAACATTGACAATGAGCGCCATAGTTTAATTTGGGTCAAGTAATTCGCCTTGCTCCAAGTTGCTAATACCATGTGGAGACCATTGAAAATTGAAATTTCTGTGCGTGATCATAAATAGAGGGACGGACGGGACGCATGTTAAAAATGGGTTCGGGCCTGTGTTGCCAAGCCCTAAACTTGGCTATCATATGAGCATATTTTTTATTATAGTTTACAATATATCAATTGATAGACAGTCTGCAGCGTCGTCGTTGACGTCGTCTTATGTAGCCACAACAACAAATATCTCACAAATAAAACCATAACCAAATTCATTAACATTTTCGGCACGCACAAATTGTAAATCTTTTAGCATAAATATAAACAGATACATTCATATGCAAACCCATACAATTGTCATATGGGTGTATCTGTGTGAGTGTGTTGGTTTGGAATAAATAGCACCCAGTTGGAATTTTAACTAACTAGCCTGGCTGGTCTTCCCGAGATACCAAATAGGAACAATCAAATTGTTCTTAAAAAAAATAAAATTCAGATATCGCAAATCTCTTCCACTAAGCAGGGACATTGTTTTTCTGGGTGAACCAAATCATTCAGTAAGTAGGTGCTGAGAGGGTTTTTTCTTCTAACTTTTCAGCCTATTCGTATTATTGGCAATGCTGTCCATCGTCGAAGTTTATAATGTTCCGCAGATAATCGACTTAGTATAGTGAAAAGTCAAATAAATTGAACATAGGAGTGGCTTTTTGGTCCCCCGCATCTATGTTTTGTTGGGACCTCTCTATTTCTGTTTATAAATATTGCTAGCTTTCCCCCTCTGCTTGACTTTTAAGCCTAAGCCTATGGACCCAAGCAGTTGCACTGCTTTTGAAACTTATTTAATGAAATGGCTTCGATACAACTCCTTGAAATTGTGAAAATATAGGAGTGGAACATAGGATTGGCTTTTTGGTCCCCCGCATCTATGTTTCGTCGGGACCTCTCTATTTCTCTTTATAAATATTTCTAGCTTTCCCTCTCTGCTTGACTTTTAAGCCTAAGCCTATGGACCCAAGCAGTTGCACTGCTTTTGAAACTTATTTAATGAAATAAGTTCGATACAACTCCTTAAAATTGTAAAAATATTGAAGTTCTATAAATGAAGTGAAGGGTTTCGCAGTCATCTCTAAACTTCTATGAAAAAGTATAAAAAAAGTATTATTCCAATTGAAAGCTTATATAATTGCCAACGCTTCTAGTTCATTCTATTATTATAAATTATAATTTAATATGCAATATAAATATAATAATATTATAGGTATAATTTTTTAATTTATATTTTAAAAAACTTGTCATGATTAAAAGGCTTTTCCGAAGCATAAAGTCGTATAATGCCATGATTTCTTGCTCATTAGACAGAATTCTGTATCTTTTTAGATACAATAATTTCTCTAGTAAGCATTGTTTTTCAAGCCCTATATCATTAGGTACTAGAGGCATTTTTTGTTTCCGTAGTTCAAAAATGTAACATACAGAAGACTTCGGAGATCCCCTTAAAACTGCCTTCAGAATGTTTAGTTTGACTAGAGAAGGCCATATAACCATATTTCTCTGCATCTCTAGATCTCAAAAATGGTAAAAGCTAGATAATTCAAACCTTTGGATAGTATTCCTTTTTATTTTACAGAAAAGTCTAATCAATTTTGTGAGACAATTTAAAAGTAAAATTGTTTTCAAATGTAACACAGCCCAAAAGTAAAAACCGACTATGCAAAATTCAGACCATGATTGAAGAATGTCAAGCCCCAAAAAACTATCCTATGTAGAATTCTCCATGGTTGAAAAATGATATTGGGCTCGCCAAATCCAAAACCAATGTTTAAATTAAAAACCCAAAAAACAGATATTTCGGAGGTTATCTCAGAAACTTGACAATCTGTGTTTTTTTTGTAATCTCAGATTTGGACGAACGATCCCAAAAACTAATAGAAATTTTTGTCGTACGATAGGATTGCGAAAAAAATAGTTCTGGTGTAAGAAATACGATTCGTTGGTCGCTAAATCCAAAACTAATGTTTAAATTAAAAACCCAAAAAACAGATATTTTGGAGGTTATCTCAGAAACCTGACAATCTGTGATTTTTTTGCAATCTCCGATTTGGATGAACGATCCCAAAAACTAATAAAAATTTTGTCGTACGATAGGATTGCGAAAAAAATAGTTCTAGTGTTAGAAATACGATTCAGTGGGTCGCTAAATCCAAAACCAATATTAAAATTAAAAACCCAAAAAACAGATATTTTGGAGGTTATCTCAGAAATCTGACATGCTGTGATTTTTTTGTGATATCGAATTTGAAAGCACGATCCCAAAAACTAATACAAATTTTTGTCTTACGATAGGGCTGTGAAAAAAAAGTTCTGATGTTAGAAATAAGATTCTTAGGGTCTCTTTTGTTAGTGGATTAGAATGTATTATATAAAATTTTATATTATCAAAATTCGTTAAATATTATAAAACATTTTTCTAATATTTATTAATATTATTATTAATATTTAATGATAAAATATTAAGAGACGGTTGACAAATAAATCTTTAACTTTACTAAAAAAGAGCAGTTCTTTAATATTTCATAGAACATACTGGTTTAATACTTTTTTAAATTATTTTTATTTATATTTATATTTTTGTAAAAATTAAAATTTATAAAAAATATAATAATCCTAATTTTCTTTTACACTTTTTATTTTTAACTTTGTGCTACAAAAAGAGAACATCTCTCAACGATTTCGGAACCAATTCGGAAGTACCAATTATTATGAAAAAACATCTCTGTAAAATTTAAGAGTCTTACCAAGCTGATTTTAATTTAAAAAACTTATTCATTAAAAAACAATCTTTTTTTTATAATATACCAATATTTGATATTCTACAAAAATGAGTGCATTTCTCAACGTAATTCATAAGAAATTACGATTTCAGAACAAATTTGAAAAACATTTTTCATATTTTAAATGTATTTCATATCATTTTTCATATATATTTTCAGATTTTTTTAGAGTCAGTTACATATTGTGCCACAAATTTATGAAAAATAATTTTAGAAGCTCTTTTTACTTATCTTTAGGCGCATATAAAGTGATTATTCCAAAGAAATTATAAAATATATCTAAAAGAAACATCTTATCCCATTATATCATCTCTGTGCAGCATAAAATATAATCTAAGAGCAACCAGCAGCACGATCTGAACCATTAAAGAGCACAACAAAATAAGCAAAGAGAGCGAGTCGCAACATGTTTGATGTCATGCATGTTGCATGTTGCGTGTTATTAACGCACAGCTGTTGCTGCCGGTTCGATGATACTTCATTCATAGAAGGTTCAGTTTTTTTTGTGCTGTTGTTGTTTTTGTTGCTCTCTTTGATATTTGGTTGCTGTTTAGCACTTGCCCCGTCTCTCTGTGATTTGATTCTTACGTTATGTAAATAAGAGCCATGGCTTGGGGTTTTACGGGATCTCTATTGAGCTAAAAAGAGAGTGTGTGCCGGAGAGAGAGAGAGAGAGGGAGAGAAAGAGAGCTTAGCTGCTGGAACTGAGTTTCAATTTGGATTCTAATTTAATACGTTCGGTTCAAAGACCCTGTAAGACCATTTGAAATTGACATATAAAAACTTGACATCGGTTTTTTCTTTTAATCTGTATATCAATGTGTTTGATAAAGTATATATGTGTGTGCTATATACTTAAGATCTTTTATTTATATCGTAGCATCTATATCATTTTATTATTAATTTAACGATTTTGGAACGTTTAACTTAAACCGTTTAGCAATGTCATAACTAATAGTTTAGAATATCAATGCAAAAATCAGAACTATATTTATTGTGCCTAAACTGGTTTTAGCTTTATAGCTTTTGATTTTTTAGAACATAATATTTTAATTAAAAAATAAAAAAGATACAAAATTAAGATTTTAAGTAGTTAGAAAGATACAAAATTAAGCATTGAAATATTTAGAAACTGTTTTCTTTACTACTAAATCTACAAAATCTTTATCAAGCGTTTTTAAAATCATTTTTTATACTCACAAATCCTTAATTATTTGAAAAGATTTTCTTTAAGTTTAATAAAAATTATTACCAAAAAGTTATTTTCTACGCATTTTTTAAATTTGTTATATGTCGTTATAGTTTTAATTAATATTAACTATTATAGTTACAATAGATTTCCTGATTTTTTACATATTTTTTAAGAAAGATAGCTGCCAAAGTTCATGGCAAATATCTTGCTTCAATCAAGAACTATATTTTTTTTTTAAGCTTCTTTGTAACAAAGTATTGACTTTTTGAAATATAAATTCCAATTAGTAAATATGCAAAGTTTTGTAGTAGCGGTGCCAAGTTTATTAAGAACTAACAAAGTTGTACTTGAAAATGGAAAAATTTTGGCAATGAAATTTTGAAGTACAGTAACAGACAGTGCCGGAATATTTGATTTGGGCCCAGAGGGCGGCTTCAAAGGTTCAAGCTGCAACGTATTTAATTTTGAATAAAAAAAAAACTATACAAGAAAAAATCTAAGTTAAAACTAAATAACAAATTCAAAATAAGCAAAAAAAAGCCGATTAATTTCGTAACTTTTTTTTAGATTGTTGCTCTATAACATTAACAATGAACTTAAAAATTACAAAAAAAAAGATTATTCTCATATTTAAAAAAAAAATTGTATAATTCGAGAATTTTATGGGACATCTTTATTGAAAGTCTTACTCTTCTTAAGTATTAAATTACACAGTGCAACACAAAATGGAAACAACTTCTTCGCTTGTTTTGGAGTACATCCTGAAATCCAGAGTTTTTTTTTTAAACCCTCCCAAATTGGCTATTCTGCTCGAAGTCACCGCTAAAGTTAGTTTTAGGAACTGCGCAATTCGTTTTTCCGCTCAAACTACTCGGTTGATGTGTAGAATATGGACCATTATTATGGAGCAACTACCTTTATCGAAAAGACCGTCCGGAATCATCGTTAGTGTCGAGATCTTCAGTCACCCAATTTGATGTCTCTTGGATAGCTTGACAAAATTAAAGAATAGATAGACTGTAGCAACAGACATCCAAATAGAGAGCTGGCAGCGGAGTTGGGCTCTATTTTTGGAACCAAAAAGACTAACATTTTGCTTAAAAAGATGTATGACTCAGAAGTCTCGCCACAAAGCTGCTTACCAAACGACAGGCATAAATTAATGGGAAAAGGACTCCGGAAAAGATACGATTCCTAAAACCATTTTAGCGGAAAAACGGCACAGAAACCATTCAACAACCACCGATATCACCTGATTCTTGTGTTCGGTCGACCTGAAAAAAACGATCCGTGGAGCGAATTACAGCGTCCGAGATAAGGTCACCGAGTATGGCTCTGATGTCCAAACCGCAAGCGGATTGTAAGAACTGTTTCGCGATTGGACCGTGCTCGTATAAGTGCGTTGCAGTGGGGAATGCATTGAAAGGGACAATATCGACATAGAAACATAACATTTTGGATTTTTATCAAAAAATCCCGCGAACCTTTTTTTTAAGGTTTGACGGTCTAGTTTTATTACTTCATAAGAGTCTCCCGAGCTAGAAAGAGAATCTAGAGCTACATCTCTGTCAGTGCGTCCATCATATTCAGTATCTTCCGGAGTTTATTTATACTTATTCGCATCTACAACTTTGCACAATACATTTAAAAATACTTTTTGAACGGTTTACGATATGTGACTTGATTAAAATGGTCTTATCTTTGAAAAATCACGTTGGAATGGAAATTTGGCCGATATTAAAAAAATACCTCATTGATGATTTTGAGCAAAATACTTTGGGGTTTCTCTAATTTCAGGATGTACTCCAAAAAACAGCGAAAAGAGAAGTTGGTTTCCAGCCGATGACCTCGGAAATGTTGCACAGTGTTATTATAAATAAAAAAATATGAATTATTTTTTAGAAAATTTTAGCTCAAAAAAAAATTGTTTAACATTATCACAATTTTATTTGAGTTCTTTTTTTATTTGTTTTATTTAATGTTTTTTTAAAAAAGGTAATTGAAATATTTAAATAAAAAATATTTTTTTATAGTCTTTAATAGACTTTTTTTTTTAAATCAAACTGAGCAAAATTTATACAAAACGAGCAAATATCTTAAAAATATTCACAATTTAAAAAAAAAAATTATAGACAACTTTAAATAAAAAAAAAATGTTCAATAGTGTTTAAAGTTGTTAGATATTTTTTTTTAATACTTTCACTTAATGAAAATTAAAAAAAAAAAAATATCTTTAGGAATTTTATAAAAAAATGTATACTTATTTTATTACGAATTAAATAAATTTTTTAAGATTAAAGTTCAATAAAACATAAATATGGGAAAATGCTTACAATTTTTATATATATTTTTTTTTAAACTTGACATTACTTAAAAGGCATAGCTAAAAAATTTCTATGATTTCTTTAAAAAAAATGATTGATACAAATTTTATTAAAAAATTTTATATTTCTATAAGAAAACCTTGTTTATTAAGAATTAAATATATTTTTAAGATTAAAATTCAATAAAACATAAATATGGAAAAAATGCTTACAATTTTTACATATATTTTTTAAACTTAACATTACTAAAAAACGCGGCTAAAAAAATTTTATGATTTGAATGTAGAATGTTATTACTTCATATCAAGAAAAATATAAATATATTTATAGAAAAGTTTATTTAAAAAGAAATGTTTCAAATATATTCTCAATTAAAAAAATAAAATATTATAGATAACTTCAACTCATTAAAAATGGCTTACGCAAAGTCGGGCGCGGACGACTTTGGGATACCCTGTACCACTAGCTTGCAATAAAGTCCGGTTCCTTCACAAAAACCCAAAAACAGAAGAATTTTTTAAGCAAACATTTTTTTTTTGACCGATCGTTCCTATGGGAGCTATATGATATAGTCAACCGATTTCGATCAAATTTGACACAGTGCTTTAATACCTTAAAAAAGATCTGAATGCTGAATTTAGTTCAAAAATCTTTACAAATAAAGGAAACACAACGAAATTCGTATAAAAAACGCTTTTTTAGATCGATTCGTCCTATGGGAGCTATATGACATAGTCCACCGATTTTAATAAAATTTGGTACAATGCTTAAGACCTATAAAAAACTTACAATTGCCAAATTTAATTCCAATATCATCACAAACAAACGAAACACAAAAAATGTTGTTCAGAAATCGATTTTTTTGATGATCGGCCCTATGGGAGCTATATGATATAGGCAACCGATTTTGTTCAAATTTGGTACATTGCTTAAGTATTTATAAAAACTATTAAATATCTTTATTAAAAAATTAAATATAGCTAATTTATCTATAAAGAAAGTTATTTTGGCCAATCGATCCTATGGGAGCTATATGATATAGCCAACCAAATGCCAAATTTGGTTACGATATCTTTATAAACAAACTAAATCTAAAACTTTTGGTTTTTTTCGCGGTCGTCTGAAACACTCCTATGGGAGCTATATAATTTAACCCCGATATCAAAAAAATAAAAAAAAACTTGTCTCCTACGTAATGCTATGGGATCTAATGTGAAAGTTTGGTTACTCTAGCTCTGTTTTCGGGCAATTTCAAAATTTTCAACGAGCAATGTCTCCAATTCTTCATTCTCAAACTTTTTCGGCTGCCCCGGACGCTCTTTGTCTTTTACATCAAAATTGCCACTTTTAAAACGTTGAAACCAATCAAA